>JAHRHJ020003288.1:0-560000 GCA_019776745.2 Taxus chinensis
AAAGATAATTTTATTAAATAGGTGTATGAGGGTAGTGAATTAATTTAATGTAATTAATTAAATTAATATGTGTGTGGGTAAAAGGTCATTAACTTAATTAAAATAATTAAATTAATATCTATGGAGGTAAATGGGATTAATTTAATTAAAGTAATTAAATTAAAATGTGTGGGGTGTAGGAGGTAGGTGATAAGGTGTTGAGGATGAGGAAATGATTATAGAGCTGCGGTAGGGGACCAAGGTGATTACGACATGATTTTTGTGTCTACAGTGATTAAAATTTGTCCTTAAGGGGTGTGGGTTGGAGTGGTGTGTGTAAGAGGTTTTTCATTCCTCTAAACCACCCATTTCATATGCCTTGGGGTATGGCTTTTGCTTTGGTGATGTGGGATTGAGAAGAAATTATGTGGTATCCTACATGGAGCCACATCATCTCCCTCTCCCTCTTTTGTATTTATTGGAATTTTTCTGAAGTTTTGAGGGTTACTTGCTTGGTTTTTTCTCTGTCATTTTAGAATGCTTTCTTATTGGAGATGAAGGTTTCTTGGAATTTCTTGAGCTTGGAGGACTTTGGGACTTGCTTGTAAAGTGGAGTCTTGCTATGGAAAGGTAGGGTCTTGCACACTTGTTTTTCTTCTTTGTTTTCTTGTATGTTATGCGTTGAATGAGTGTGTTTCTTGCTTGAATTTTTTGGGTAGTGAAATGGATTTAGGTTGTATTGAGATAGTTAAATGGGGATGAAATATTTTGGGAGGCATAAGAGCTTCTTTGGGTATTTAGGAGGGAGTGGGTTTTTTATGCCCCCCTTGTTCTCTATTGTTATTTTGTGGGAGCCATAAGAGAGAGGGAGGCATAAGAGTGACGGAGGCATAATAGACATATATTGTAGTTGTAGGGAGGCATAAAATATTTTTGGGTTGATTGTGTTTTAGAGGATTCTCTTTGGTGGGCATCCAAACCCTTAGAAGGCACAAGGGTATCCCCATATTCCTTTCTCTACTTGGCTTGTTTTAGAGCCATTGTTTTGGAAAGTTGTTGTGATTAAAAATGAGTGTTTTGTTGTTATTTTTATTTTTTGTTTGTTTCTTGAATGTAAGTGTGGAAGCAGGGGCTCGGGGGCCAATGAGGAGGATTGCTTCTCCTCTTCATTGGAGTTTTGGTTGGGTGGAGAGTGTTTCCTCTCCCTCATTTGTTGTTGCAATCAAGTGGATAAAAGATGGATCTTTTTTGGAGATTTGGAACTTAGAGCACTTGTAGAAGACTAAGAAATTCTTCATTATAGATATCTTTCTTGTAAAATTCTTAGTTAAGGTGGATGATTTATAGTATTGTTTTTGAAATAAAAGTTGTATTGAATATTTTTTATTAAGATATTATTACATGTTGGAAAGAGAAACCATTTTTAGTGAAACAAGTTTTTATATAATGGAAGTGTAGTTGAAAATAAAACAACTTGTTCATATTTTAGTTAATTTATCTCACATGGGTGTGTTGTTCTTGTTTTAAAATTATTGGAAAATATTTTTGAAAGTTTCTTGTGGGAATGTTTGAAACGTATATGTTGCAAAGGAAAGAAATATGAAATTATATTGTATTATTTGAAAGGAATATGATGGAAGGATAAACTATATTTGTGAATTTCCTTGTATTTGTTGAAAGAGAGTCAAACTTTATATGTGTAAATTGAAAGAACTTATTTATTTTCATTTTTTGGTCGATAAAATAGATTAATTCCTAAATCTAGTGGAGTAAAGAAATTGATTATTTACAACTTAGACCATAGCCTCCATGGAGTATGTAAAATTCATTATTAAGTTATTATAAATTTATGAACCCAATGAAAATTAATGTAACAACAAGTGAAATTTGGTTTAATTTTAAACCTCTTATCGAAATATTACCAAATTTTAAAAGAAAATTTTAAGTGTGAGATTTAGCTTATTTAATAAACTTTCATGATTCCTTCTCCCATGTGTGACTTGGTTTCCTTTTTTCACTTGGATAAGAGAAAGGGAGCTTAAATCAATGTCCAATACATTTAATATATCCTCTAAATCTGAAGAATTATCCAGATTTGCACCAAATTTAAAGAATTCCGGTAAGATAAGGAGAAAAATAATTATTCAGACAAAGATAGGCACAACCATGGAAAAGAGGGATGAAAAAGAGAGCACAACGGAGTCATGCATCACTTCCAAATTCCTAGACATTGCAGACACAGATCTAGGTCTGGAACCTCTTTCTGAATTGCTTGACAGATCCAGAGCAGGAAAGACTTCCCTCATGTATGCAGTTAAAAGTAGTGGAATTATTCAAGCTGCAGCATTTCCATACACAGCCCAGTTGCTAGAGTTTGTTATGGAGTGCACTACGTCTTACCATCCATCATCCAAATCAGTCTGAGATGCTACAGGGAAACCAATAATCTGGTTGGACGCACAGTTCATCAATTATTGTTTGAAGATTTTGGCATGAAAGGTGGTGACTTCTATTAGCATACAGGATGCTGGCAGTAGGTGGGAGAAGCATAGAGTTGACTTCGTGAACATTATGAACATCAGATACATGAGAAAGCCCAGATCTCCTTCCAAGTTCCTAAGAACTCTTCCGTGGTCCAATCTGGTACAAGAGGTAAACGATATTGCCAAATTATTATGCAAGATAAATGGTAAAGAAAACGCTCACACCTTCCGCACATGGATGTATTCTTTCATCAAGACCATTGAAATGAACAAGGTGGATTCAATAAACAATTAGTTAGAAATTATTAGCAACAACATTGGTGAGCAACTTCAAAACATGAAGCGTGCTTTCAGCTTCAAGATGACTTCATATTTGGTATATGCAGCAGCCTCGTAGGGTATTTTTTCCAAGATGGATAGACGGGGTGTGCTCTCGAAGGATCCTATTTTTGAGTGCTACACGTAGCTTACTGTGCTTGAATGCAATAAATATTACAAGGTGGTCAACGATGGATTCTTCTACGGATTCATTTACAAGTTGAATTGCGATCTGAAGACCAACAGGGTAAGCAAAGAAGCTTAGAAAGTTGTATCCTAGCATGACAAAATCTCTTTATCCAGTTCGCAGACTTCACCTACCTCATGGTAACCGGCTTCTCGGGAGAACCAGTCAAGTTTCCCAAATATCCAAGTGATAAGTTGGTCATCATGGAGTTGTGTAGACAACTCGTGGAGATACATGACCTACAGTCGAAACAACACAAGCCTACAGGCTTCTTTCCGATCATAGTGGGCTACTACAGCTGCCAGAGCATTCACAAAGCCAAAAGAGTGTAAGTTGAGATGTTCTCTGAGTATGAACGTGAGTTTTTCCTAGCATGACTGAAATTCGATCCATATGGGGTGGTAAGGAAGACAATATTTCAGGAATACGCACATGTGCCTTCGTTAGAAGACTTCTAGATGAAGTGCAGAAGCCAGTACGAAGTTAGAAAGAAAGACTTCAGTAGGTTATCGATGCGACAAGTGTTTGATTATGGATTAGCACAGATACCTACGGATCTCACAGATGATGGGCCTGTGTTACTTGACACATACCACTAGATGGGAGGGGATAGAGCTGCTCTTTAGGAGAACATTTGTGGCTGCCACACGATCGAGGAAAGATCTGCCGCTATTCTGGTCAACACTTCAAATTGATTACTGACAAAGGGGCATTGCCTTAATGAAGCATTGATGAATCAGATCACAGGCAACCTCAACATAGGAGACTCCATCAAAAGGAAGCATCATGGAGAAATTAGCAGAAGGCTTGAAAAGCTTAAAGTGCACAAAAGGTCTCATTCAAGGGAGAAGGTCACTTCTACGGCTATGGTGCTAGTTCTGAATTCTCCAGCGTCGACCCACAACACTTCACCAACTTATTGAACCTCAGCAAGATACTGTTTTGTGCCTTCGGTTGAATCTGGAAGCATTCATCTTCTCTCCTCAGCCACTCCATTTAGCACCTCTTTCTGAGGAAACGCTGAAGGTTGCAGATGGTAGAATTTGAAAGAGCATTGTCCTTGGACAATTCAGAAGATAACAACCACAACACTATATAATTTTCTGATGGAGAGGAATCATAGTGGGAGATACTAGTACACTCTGCAACTTCTCATTCTCCAAGAAGTAATTTCTCATAATGGTTTACTTCACAGTTGGTTCCAGAAGTTAGAGTGGAAATGAACTTGGAGGAACACGACTTGCAGCTACTCTTGAATCTAGGTGGAAAAGACAGAAAACCTAAAGTTGCTAAGGTAACTTTAAGTTTGATCATTGAGGATTTAGGGCAGAAGTTTGCTAAGATGTCAGTTCCAGTGGAAGGGAAGAAAGAGGATGAGCTCACGGCAGAAGACATAACAGTAACTAGAGTACCTATCGGTCAAGCCACCATAGAGGATTGAAGCAAGACACACAGACATTGATAGATGCCCTATTCCTTAGGCTTGATAGAGAAAAGGAGGAGAAAGTTGAACTTCAGAAGTAGGTATCTCATTTGTGTGAGATCATTGCCAAGGTTGCTAAATCTTCCACTCAGCCCATTTCAGCGCAGAAGTAGGTGAGTAATCATCTGATGCAGGAAATGGAAGATGTAAGCAACCAGGTGAAAGTTATCGACAAATGGAAAAGTATGATCATTCGTCAAGCTTTTGTACAACTTAGAGAGGTGCCAGCCCACCTGAAGGTTATGAAAGATGCAGCAGATTAGCTAAAGCAACTGGTGACAAGCATAGTATATATGAACACAGTTGCTGAAGAGTAACCTGAGTACTTTGGCTGAAATCAATAAGTTGTTAGGAGAAGTGTTGATTGTGGAACAAATTGTACCTAACAGATCAGTTGAGAGGGGGAAGTGGCTGGAGTTTGCAGTATCTTTCCGTTTGGAGATCTATAGAAATATGTTGCAGAGGATGTAGGCACTTGAGAGTATGGCATTGTCTTTACCAGAAAATATCATTGCTTTTACTCATGAGGAAGTGGTCAGAAATGTTACTTCATACACACAGATCGTTCCTAGCAGAGTGCCTAATTCCCTGAAAGGGTCTCTTCTGATGGTGCAGGGGAGAATTGATGGAGCTACTAATCCTTTCACGATGAATTCTATCAGAAAACTGGTGGCACTGCAGTTGGATATTGCGAAGTTCAGGCCAATTTTGAAGGATGTGGAAGCATGTATCAGAGTATTGAATGAAGCCTTGCTGTAGTTCAAGATAGAAAAGGAAGTTGTGGCTAAGACAGATGGGAAGATGCTAAATTACATGTTCAATAAGTATATTCAGTATCATAACAAAAATAAGATATAAATATTACAACTGGCATGAATTTCTTCTTCTATTCTTTCTTCTACTATTTTCCACACTCCCAGATGAAATTATAAAGCTTTAAAGTTATTAGTTTTGAAACCATTGCTTTAAGTTATAGGGAACGATTCTATTAGTTAAGTGATAGATGTGTCACTTGAGGAGAAGTTAGAGGAGGATGATTGCTAGATGTCATCTTTACTTCTCATTTATGTTTCAGTTCAGTTGAGTTTCTCATTTGTACTTTCCCTTCTACATTCTATAACTAGAAGAAGAACCTTTGGGTTAATGATTAGAATTTAGAAACAACATTCTTGTGTTCCATACTTTGTGTTGAAACCCCTGATATCCACTTGAAAGCAAAGGAATATAAAGGAGCAAGTTTCTGGAGAACTTTGTGTCACGGTGCAATTTGTTTCTAGCTTTCTATCTTAGATCTTCTAATAGACTTTGTATTATTTTAGATCTAGATCTGAAGTGACTTTGCTTATAATTTTGTGCATTGATATCTATTGGTTTCTTTTATGTGCATACAATCAAATCTGTTATCTATTGATTGGGTTTCACATATTCCCCATTTCTTCCCTGTGTTTTATTACTTCTTTCCTCTATAAATATTTCCTTTCTTAAATAGTTGCTTACTTGCTGCAAAATTATACAACTATGGTTCATGAGCTGAATAGTTAAAGTAAAACCCCATATAGATACTAGCATATTTTTACTTACAAATCTGACATCGGAGCCTCACTGGTAAATGAGGGAGATTTATCTCATGACTACCTAGGTTTTCAGCTATGCAGAAAATCTAGCCAACAACTCCAGAAGCATGACAAAGTTCCATGGGAGAGAAATCTATCAACCATGAATGCGTATGCATAGAAAAGGGAAATGTTTGATATCATTCCACCATCTCGTAGATATGAAGAATGGAAAGGGGTACAAAAAGGGGGTGTTGCATAACCCCTAATGTATGTAATCATACCTCCTCAAGTGGAGAATAGATTTACATTCCTGGAATGGAAAGTAACTCTCGCATGATGCACTAACACACACTGACGCATATGAAACAATGAAAACTATCTAATCCCTATGAAACCTAATACCTATGACCTCGCCTAAGTGATATAAATCACCATGTGATGTTGAAAATGCACACATCAACACCCCCTTCATTGTAACTTTGGATGAGGTGGAAAGTTAGAAAGAGAAATGAGTCCTAGAAAATAAGATTGATGAGGCACCCATGAACAACAAGAATATCAAGTAGCAGAGGAAAACCCAGTGGGAAAAACATCCACAATAAGAGGTGGAAAACTGCCCTTACAATCTAAAAAATATTCCTCAAATGGGTCCTGAAAATATATGCCTGACAAGGTACCCACATAAAAATGAAAATATCTCTGGAAAAAGAAGAAGAGATGAGAGGAAGGAGACAAGAGGGACTATAGAATATGTGAAGCCATAGTAGGATCTGAACTCTACAACTTTGGGAAGTCTCCAAAAAGAGTTTTGATGGTGTGGTCCTCAGGATGTGGACTGAAGAAGAACCACCCACATTGAACAATGTACCTTCCCTTAAGAAGGAGAGAAATGGAGTACTAGAGTTCCGCCCACTCCGTGAAGGAAACCAAAGGTAGTAGTACAAAGAAATCTGAATCTAGTCCAAAAAAATGTGACATAGGTCTATAAATGAGTGTATGTGCACTAAAAATCGAAGCTAATGCCATGAAGCATATAAATTTTAGAGTGAGAGAGAGGAAACATCCACCAAAATAATTCTCAAGTGAAGTAAAGGAAAGGAAAATAAATAACCTTACAACAATAGAAAGAGGATCCATAAGTAAGACGTGGATCAATAAGATATCCAAAATTTTGGAAGTGATAAGAGTCCCAGAAGGAGTAATTCCCAAAAAATGAGAAGGAATCCTCCTAAACACCTATAAGAAGGGTGAGAAACTCCATATACTACATCAAAAGTAATTTTACAATAATAATGAAGTTCTAGAAAATAATTTTCCTAAAAAGGTGGATCAATAATCAGAAGAGTGATATCTGATACATATGAATCATCAACTAAAAGAAGGATGAGGATTGAAAGGGCCTCACACACTAGAAGTGGAATAAAGGTAAATACAATGACATTGTGAGGCTAAGAATAAGACTTACCTTATATCTAATTGGAAGAGTAGGAGTGTCAAAATTCTCTGGAAAGTGGTCTGAGAAGGAGGAGAGGTTTCCTCAGTAGTACTCTTGTCATCATAACTAGAAGCAAAATTCATCATCATCAAGGATAGAAATGTGTGAGTCTATGTCAATTATAACTTTCATCACATGAAGAGGAAGAGGAGACAATTGTATCTAGGAGAAGTAGTATTGGTAATCTATTAAAGGGTCTCATAAATAAGGATTGAAGAATTCTCCAAATGGTTGAAAGGAGCACTCTATGCGTACCACATGACAGGTTAAAAGGCTTGGATACATGCAACATCAAGTAACCAAAAACATGTTGTTGCATGTGTTAAGGTAGTGTTTAAGATGATAGGGATCAGTGGGTGCAGGAAATGGCCCATATAGAAAGGGGGAAAAGACCTCGTAGGTAAAGTAACGTTCCATAGAAGCATGTCATGATTTGTAATTATCTCTACCAAGAAGAAATGGTAGAAGGCTGAGAAGTGATCCTATGAAGCTCAAGTTTAGAAAGGAAGCATCCTCCATGGTACGCCTATGCAAAGGGAAGAAGGTAGCAATACATAGAGAAAAGAAAGTGTGAGATTACACTCAAGATTCAAGACATCAAACTCATCTAAAAATGCATTATGCATATAATACAACACCCAAGAACAACGATAACCCCCATATTTGTGGCACTTTATAACTAGGTTTTTTATTATAACAAGGTGTGTTCATGCAACATGAGATAGTTTTCCACTCACCTTGTAATAATAAATGAATCTTGCAAGAGTGGAGGCCATAATAAGCCTCAGTGAAAGCACAAGAACAACACATAAGAAATCACAAAAGGGCATAAGTAAGGAACAAGGGGACAAAACAGTTTTCAATATGTGAGATAGGATCATCTCACATCACAAAAATGGGATATCTTACCATAAGGTTGTGGTGGACTTTTTCACTAGCCCACAAGCGAAGAAGAGCCTTACAATGATGACAGGCCAAAAAAATGGCTCTGGAAAAGCCCAATAACCTTATAATGATGCCAAGAAAATAAGGTACACCCCCTTAGTGATGAATTTTGAATTAATTTTTCCTTAATTAGGATAAATCTAATTGAAAAAACTAGATTAAGAGGGAAAAGGATGATTAAAACTCAAATAAGGGGTAAGAAAGCACCTAGGCCCAATGGCAAGCTAAGGTCATCTTGACGAGCTGGTTGGCGAGATGGTAAGGAGGTGAACTCGTCGGCGAGCTACTTGAGGGTGAGGCTAGATCTTAGGTTATCTAGAAAGCTAGAATTTCGAGTCAAGCTGGAGAGTACACATGAGTTACGCTGATGGGAAAGCCGAAGGGTGACACCAAAAGGTATGAGTTGTAAGGAAAGTTAACCGGGGTGAGCTATCGTGTGAGCAATGAGCCGAGTGCTAAGTTGTAGCTGTGTAACTGAAACAACCTGTATTTAATCTCCACATGGAGAGTATCATTGGGGAAGGGGAGAATGAAAATATACCCAATGAGAAGAGGGATGATGAGCTCATTGAATACCATGCATTCGAGTGGAACTTCTAATTCGGTGTGACACGTCGAGCTGATTCGGTGAGAGGACATGATGGAAAAATGGGTGGATATTACAAGGTGAGCTAGTGTGAGTGTATAGAGAGGTTCATGAGATGCATTAGAGGGGTTACCAGGTGTAAATCAAGTACATGCACAGAGAAGAGATCTTTGGCATCTGTATAGGATAAGGTCAAAATAGGTTACAAGGGCTCATTATGTAGAGGAAATGACAAGGAAGCATTTGAGCCCGATAAAAAACCAACAACGAACGCAGACATATAGGGGAAGTTGAAGAGGTGGAATGTAGTAGGTCCAACATGTGAATGAATCTGAGTGAGAAAATCATGTTGAACCAATGCAAAATCAAAAGAGAACAAACATGTGGACGAGCTCGGTAAGCCAAAAGTAAGTGCTAGTGCACAAGTTCCAAACATCGCGGGGGAACAATGCAAGTATGGATATTTAACGAGCCAAACCCCACATCAAGGAGAAAAAAAATGCAATGAGTAAGATGGTGATCTATGGTCAAATGCAAGATCCAATGAGTAGGATCGGGATGCATAGTATGGGGGTGCAGGATTCAAGATAGAGGAGCCGTAGAGGTGATCCAAGGAGCAGAAAGGTGAATTTTGGATAGCCACCTCTCTTCCCAACTTGGCAAGTTGTGGCTAAGCTAGCTCCAAAAGTAAGCACACCACCACTTGAAATATGAAAATTTCACATAACATCATATTTTAACTAAACCCAAGAACATGAATGCAGATCCTGTAACCCGTAAACCCCAAAAAACACAAACCAACAACCTCAAAAAAGATGAACCCAAATAACACCAAATCAATGCATATAACACATGGATGGAATAATTTTTATAACACTTGCACATGAAATCTTTATAAACATGAACCAAGAGTAGTAAGCAAGGGAAAATGGTGAGTACCGTAGATCCCAACAACGAGATCTAATACCATGTCGAAGAAAGCGAAAAACGTGACAACACGAGGATCATGTGCGATAACGTGAACATCAACTGAGTTACACTTCAATAGTGTAATGAAATTCTATGGGGGAGAAATCTATCAATGATCCAAAACAAGAATCCAAAGATCTATTTTTGGAAATTCCTAAATTTTCTATTTTTGGCAATTTTCATGGACAGCTCTGAAAGTCTATTTCTGACAGTTTTTAGTAGGTTTTGTATTTTACATTTTTAAATGTCTTCAGAGCATTTTTGGGCTTAGAAAAATTTTGGGCATGAGATTTATCAATTGGATCCATAGTCTAACTATGTGCTTTACTCTTATTTCCAAAGGATCATCCAGTTGAAAAAACAGATCAACGAGTTAAGAGATATGGCCCCATCAAGGGACACTAAATAAAATAATAAGTGATAATAGAAAATACTTTAATTTTTTCCACTTCTATATTTTTGAATCCACCTTTAAGGTGTATCGAGATGGTCTCCATGTAGGATGACCTTTTGGTTCCCATATGAAACCCTTCATTTTCTTTGTATAGCTTTAAATTTGTTGATTTTTGAATAAAGAGATCGATCTCTAAGCATCCATATCTCTCATGGAGTTTTCCAATTTATATTCACAATAAAAAAAATTATTTACTACTCTTTCATTATAGTTTGCATTGTCATAACACGTTAAAAACCATTTTTACTGTGTTTTCCATTTGGTCACACTTCAATCCATATCAATCAACCATGAATGTGCATGCAAAGAAAAGGAAAAGGTCTCATCTCATTCCACCATCTCATATGTATGAAGAAAGGGAAGGGATATAAATAGTGGGTGGTGTGTAACCTCTAGTACATTTAATCATACCTCCTGAAGTGGAGAAGATGAGTTACATTTATGGAATGGAAATTATCTCCTGTATGACGCACTAACACACACCAAAGCATATAACATAATAAAATCTGTCATAACCCCTATGACACCTAAGTGACATGACTCACGACGTGATGTGGAAAATGCACACACCAATAGGGAAATTTTGGACAGCCACATGGATTAGTCTGATGGTTTTATAAACACTACCTATAAAAGCTTCATCACTTCCTCTTTGACCATTGAAGAAAATTTAGGCTTCATAGGTCTTATATTTTTTTACAAGATTTACATCAGGTTAGGTAGCCAAATTATGAACCACTACATTTGGAGTGACACCTATCATGTCTTTATAACTAATGTGAAATCTCATGAATGTTTTTTAAGCACCTTAGTATGTTCTTCTATTTAATCGACTGACAATGAAGAACCTAACTTCATAATTCTAGGATATTCCTTTGTCTCGATGTTGATGTCAAGCATTCCTTCAATTAGGGAGGAATTCCATTCTTTAAACTCAAGGGGAGATAGTGGCAGTTCCAAATATTCCTATTTGACTTCACAAATCTCTAAATCTTCTGCAGTGGAGGGATTCGTTGTTTTTTCTCCAAAGTATGAAGAGGGTGAGGGATAAGGGAAAAATATTTCTTATGGTGTGCGGTATGAAAATCAGTGCATGCATGGAGGAATCATAAGATCAATTCATCATTCTCAGTCAAATCTAATGTGATAGGATCGTTCTTGGTCTCTACATATGCTAATATTGCATTATTGGGAATTTTTCATATTAAGGGCTCATCCTGAATTGAAGACGTGAATTATTTTTCTTTCAAATATTCTCTAGGAAAGAAATGAGAGGAATATGGTGCCATAGAATCATCGAGATGATTTTTCTCTCTAGGAATTGTTTCTATAGATATAAATTAAAAATATTTATATAACTCACACATAGTATACTTGTAAAGCTGGAGGTGTTTTGCTCTGGTCTCATAAACTTCTGATACCTAGTTTGCTATGAGTTGTGAGTGCCCTAGAACTCTAACATTTTCCACCCCCATTATCTTGGCAACAATAAGACCAAGAGGCAAGGCTTCATACTCCATGTTTTTATTGGTACTTTTGAATTTTAATTTGAACTAAAAAGATAGAACACTACCTTTTAGATAATTTAAAATCACCCCCGCCCCTATGCTAGAATGACATTTAGCTCCATTGTAATGGAGTGTCCAACAATCAACAGGAAATATTGACTCCTTATTGCATTTAGTATTTTCTTCTTGGAACTCAGAAACCTCCACCATACATATCTATTCAAAACCATCCATCAGAAGAGAGGCTAATCTAATATCATTTCCAATACTAAGATAGAGGAATGGGAGAATGGTCAGTAAATTTTTTTCCAATAATTTCACTATATCTGTTGTTATCTTGGTAGACACACTTTCTATTGCATCAATATTACTCTCACTCATATGTATCCCTTTGATAGTTTATGGTTTTTCTAATCACTCATTGGAACTAGATTTGTAGTAGGGACCATTTACTTAGAAGGTGATGGGTTTTTCAATTGATTTGTTGGGAGTTAAAATTTAGAATGAATCTTAGGTTTCTTCTTAATATTTGTGAGGTGGATATATAAAGGTTTAGGGTCACACTGAGCCATAAAGACATTACCCAAGTGAAGGAATCTTACCTCTTCAAACAAAATGGATGGGATGGCCTTCATCCTATGGATCCACAACCTACCAAGAATAATATTATAGTTAGTTTTCCCATCTATAATATAGAATTTATTTATAATCGTCTTAGGCCCAAGGGTAACTGAAAGAACTATGGTTTAGATTGACATGGATTTCAGAATATCATAACCCCTTAGCATGTTTCAGGTGGAGGATAAATTGGTTTCTCCATACTCTAACTTTTGCAAGAAGGATAAATTGACAATGTTCACGGTAGCCCCATCATCAATCATTACTCTCTTAACACAGTTATTATAAATCCATACTTACAAATATAACATGGTATCACCCCTCCATGCCAACTCAACATCTTTAGGAATCTTTTTAATTTCAAATACAAACCCAATATATCTTTCATGATTTCCTAAAGGATAGATGTCAAATTCTATGTGATTAATTTGGGCCTCTGAAGGAGGTGTGACATGCTTTAGGTGACCAATAACCCTAATATTTTCAACAAGGTAGATCGGTGAGCTAGCGAGTTCTTCAACTAATACAAAAAGGAAATGTGAGAAAAAAAAATTGTTGAGATTTGTGATCAAATATTAATATCCTATTAGTTTGGGAACTACTGGTGAATCATCTTACACTAAAGGATATAAGAGAAGAGGGTGTGATGTGTACTCTTAAGTAAAAGTAGTGGTATTGACCTCTGGTTCTATCTTTAATTCAACAAGCTTATAATTTTCATTTTGTTTCTCTGGTCCAAGTTAAGAGCAACTCAAGGATCATTAGAAGTAGAATCCTTAAGATCATTAGTCAGTACAGGCATCCATTTTTTGGAATTATGAGGATTAAATTTCTCATTCCCAAAATGCTTGGGAAAAGGATCTCTATAAATACCTAGGCTGGTATTTTGAGCAGTGAATGTCCCATATGAGTGTTATTGGAAGTTCCTCTAGGTTTCATTAAGAACATATTGATAAAAAATTGTCTTTGATCTTCTAGGAGTCATTGTATGAACTTATTTCAGTCCCTACAAGATTGAGCATCATAACCGATCACTCTGTGAAACCCGAAATATAAGTTGGGATCATAATCCCTTAGCTCAAGATGGTTAAATGGAATCATGAGGTTGAGCTAATTCTTCTCATTACAAAAGGAAATGGGATGATTATCCTAAATTGTCGTAAATGTCAATGTTGAATGATTTCCTAAAGGATACAAATAGTGGGGTATTGTGATAGCCATCTAGTTTGCTTTAGGGAAATAACTAATATTTACTCGGTCGGCTAGCGAGTTCATTCAACTATGACTTAAGGATATAAGAGAAAGAGGGTGAGCTGATGTAAAGGGGGTTGAGTTCCTACTCTGGGTGAAATCTCTATAAAAGTAGTACAGAGAAGAGGGTTGGTGACCTCGTGGTGGCATCAAGCTATATCTTTAGATTCAACAAGCTTATAATTTTCATTTTGTTTCTCTGGTCCAAGTTAAGAGCAACTCAAGGATCATTAGAAGTAGAATCCTTAAGATCATTAGTCAGTAGTACAGGCATCCATTTTTTGGAATTATGAGGATTAAATTTCTCATTCCCAAAATGCTTGGGAAAAGGATCTCTATAAATACCTAGGCTGGTATGTTTTGAGCAGTGAATGTCCCATATGAGTGTTATGGAAGTTCCTCTAGGTTTCATTAAGAACATATTGATAAAAAATTGTCTTTGATCTTCTAGGAGTCATTGTATGAACTTATTTCAGTCCCTACAAGATTGAGCATCATAACCGATCACTCTGTGAAACCCGAATATAAGTTGGGATCATAATCCCTTAGCTCAAGAAATTTTTTTCATGCAAGAACCATAGGGTCTATATCCTTCAGGATCAAATGGCCAAGGAGGAAAACAAGCCCAATATTAATCTCATTCTTATTAGTTCTAAAAGTGATGAATCTGAGATTGACAAGGTTCTGATATGGCGGCCATGAACACCTAGATTAAAGATAAGGAGGAGGAAATCCTAAAGGATCCGGCGAGTATAAACACCCAAACTATGGAAAAGGAAGAAAAAATACCTAGGTGAGTGATCATTAAAGTTGCAGGTAGGAAGGATGGCATGCCGAGCACCAAATCTCGTGGCAAGACTATGGATAACTAATGGTTGGCCTTTGGCTGCCCTTTTTCCTTTGTCAAATTGGTTGCTATTTTTAGGTTTTTTAGTCAAAAAATGTATTGTTTAATATGCAGACTTAAAAACGTATGGATCTATTTTTTGGTGGGTCTACTGCCAAGTATTTTTTACTTAGCCTCCATGGATTTTTGTTGGTTTTTCTATTTAAAATTAGCTTTTAATGTTCGGGGTTTTTTTTTATCCCCTTAAAACCAAACTCTTTTTACCTTATCCAAAAATAATAATCCCTTGTCTTCTAATTTGTATTTCGTTATAGCCCATAGTTCTGGTTATTGTTTTGATATTGATTATTACAATTATAATTTGTAGTCCCTTGGTCGATATTTTGACATTGATTTGGGATCCTTCAGGCATGGACTTACTAAGGAATTGGATGACTAAAATCAAATAGTGTGGATAGAAGGGAGCAAGGATTATTGCTCTTTTTAATGTTCATATTCTAGTTATTGTTGTTTGTATTGTCCAGTGTTCACCACATTTGTATTTTTAGGCTAATCGATGACACCATTTGTTAAGTGACACTCATGGTTTCGATTCAAGACATTGGGTCCTTGGTTGTTGTTTGAGTTGTTTGGGTTGTTTTGAGTTGTTTTGGGTTAGAGGTAACCAACCTCGCATTAGTACCATACATTCTTACGCCCACTGATCTCAATCGTCATTTTGTCAATTCCTGGAGCACACCTTCCAAGAAATTCATTCATATCTTCATAGGGGATTTTTTTTTGACCTTCCTCCTTAATTGCCTGATTAACATGAATGAAGGAAAATATCACAAAGTTCCATTTGGTCCATATTTGGAGAACTTGTTGACAGAGGAATAGAGAAATTTTTTCCTCCTATGGATGAAATAGTCAGAAGAACTCATTTTTTTTCTTGATTAATGCGCAAGAGTTCTCTAATCCCTATTATCAATAACTAGTTCATATTAAAATGCTTTGATAAACTTGGATATGCAAGTTGTTTAAAATAATGTATGGATGCTTTCAAGAATCTTATAGTACCAATTCAAAAGCAATTCCTCCTCGAGTTTCTTAGGGAAAATATTAGCAATGACAAATTCATCCCATGGAAGAAAATATCATTGATTGTAGTGTATCATATGCCTGAAATATTGGAAATAAGATATCCCTCTCCCTTAAATTTTGGTGAGGCTCAAGACAATGGTCATGGGATTATTACAACTTCATATTTTAAAGTCAAGAGGTTCTTTTTCATAATTAGATTAAGTACCCACTGCATAGGATTTAACCATTGAATACCCTTGGTGAGGAGGGGGAAGTGGAAGCAGGGGTTTGATAATGTGTGGTATAGGTACTAGTAGGAGGCATAAGGAACACCTTGACGTTTGCATGTAAGCACTAGGAAAAGTGTACATGTACATTTGAGGATATTTCAAATGCATATGAACATAATCTGGGATGGCACTAGGATATGGGATACTAGGGCATATAACTAGGAAATGTCATATTGTTTAAAGGGATAACATTTAAATAATGTGCTTCTAGCCAGCCCTTATATAAGATAATGAATAGGAAGGATGAGATGTCCATTCCTATTGTATGCCAGATCCTTTAAGGAGGTATACTAGAATTGGAAACTACCCAGGTGGACTTATTGTATTGATTTGTTACATTAGATGATACATTTATGATAAGGGTGTATAATTATGGTAATATGGATTATTTATCTTGTCTATTCATATATAGATGTTCTTAAGCATTGAGCAACCTATAATTCCTTAATCCTTTCTATTAATGTTGAAAATACATCATTGGGTGAAGGATGTGAGCCTTTTGTAGACGTGTGTTGCACATTAATTGGTTGAGGGAGCATATGATACCCCCTTATGAATTGATCATTAATTGATTCCCCTTTTTATGGTGTTTCCTCTATCTATTTGGAGGGGGGATCAAGGAAGCATTGTTTTGCAACAAGCATTAATGTATGCTTGTATCATGACTGAAGGGATCCATCTAAAGAATTGAGATAGTCATCGTCGCTCTTGGGTGAACCATGCACTAAGATTTCATCATGTTGTTGTGAATGAAATAGAAATTACTTGGATTGCATACTAATATGGGGTCTTGATAAGACCCCGCATGGTTAAAGACCATGCTCTCATGTAAAGGTCATGTTGTTAGAGCTTGAAAACTTTGGTTGAGAGATTGTAGATTTGGTTGGTCTATCTCCTCAATTCTTACCAGTTAAATAAGTTATACGGGGAGATATTGCAAGCTTTGTGAATAGTTATCATCCCACCCGTGATAATGAGGGTGACTGTTGAGGACTCACTTGGTTATAATAAGCTTCAAGGCCTAAAATAGATCCTGGTATAGTCCTAACCTGACATATTCAGGGGGTGTATAAACACCCACAAAATAATGGGAGAGGAGAAGGATGCATAAAAAGAAAAGAAAAGAAAAAAAAGGATATGAAAAGGAACTAGTCCTTCACACTCATGTTCACCAATTTTGTACACCCTGAAAATCAACACGTGATTTTAGACACACTCGAATTCTCGAGGTCATTCCAAGATAGCCATAAATGTGATAGATGGAATGGGTATAGGATGAATAGGTGGGAATGTAGTGTAAGTGGGAAATATGTGGGAAATATGGTAATGGACAAGAGCGATCAATGATGCCTAAGGTGAACTATGATCATAGATGCTCAATCTTGCAAATTGGGAACCTATTTAGCTCTAACTTGAGAGCGACGGGGAAACTTACTAATTAACTCTCTATGTGGGGGTGGTACAGATGGTTAAATAAATGGTTCAAGTTCTAACCATATTTACTAGTTAGCCCAAAATATCTTTGGTAAGGTCTACTTTATTGTTAACTAAGTTGGTTGATAATATAAGGTAGCACATGTGTTTCCCTGAAAACTAATTGGCATAAGCCTTAGTCAAACTATGCAAACACATAGCTCACTTGCCTAATTAATCTAGATACAAGGGAATTTTCCTTCTTCCTCTAAATAATCCTCTCTAAAGAGGGTCATGTCAAATATGAGGGGAGATGTTGCTAAGGAAAGACCCAATAATGGTTGCATGGTCTAGCACCAAATTGGCATTAAGATTGGAAATAATTGAGCAAACTACAATTCCAAACTTTTTCTTAGAGCTAACATTAATGGTTGGCTAGGTCAATAAGAGCTATGTTGTTTCCAAATAGTATACTTAAGTTCCTACGTTTAAAGAGCTAAGTTGGAAAATGAAAAAAAACCTTGGTCTAAATAGTCAATATGATTGATTTCTCATGAATTTTTTAATTTTGATTGGCAAGTAATAATCAAAGTAAAACAAATAAAACTATCTACTTGGTTTCTTATTAATGAGGTTGACATTGAATGAAATAAATCGGTCAAATCTAATTATCTTATAAACTATCCTTTTGGTTGAGGTCTAGAATGGTTATGTGAAAAATAAAATCAGAAATATAGAAATAAACAAACAATTTATTTAACCAAAGGGATTGTATTCTACACTAAAGCACAAGTAACCTAGGCCACTAGGGAAACTATTTGTTGATTGTGTTCTTTATTCAATTGTTAATCTACTTTACCATTCCTATCTTTAGATAAATGAACACAGGTGTCATCTTGAATTAAACAAAATATGATTAGCATAATTTCTCCCTTTCAATCATAATTAAATTCCAATTTACTAAGTATTTAATCCTAAAGACAAAATGAAACAATCTTCTCTACACTAATTACACATTTCCCCTATATTTTCCACCAAAGCTTTTGAAATAAAATAAAGCCAATACAAAGCTATAATTAAAACTTCCATTAAGACTATACTTTTTCGAATTTTTTTATGGTTATTTGAAGAATTAGATAAAATAAAATCTTGCTTACATCAAACAATGAAATTACATCTAAATGAAACAATCTACTTCGATAAAACTAAAATAAATCAAAAACTAGGAAATAGCCAGATGTGGCTATTCCTCTATTGCAGGGTGTGGAATTAAATCTAATTTAAAGAAGAATGTAATTCTACATTTATGTATTCTAGAAATGTTATTTCTTCTAACTCCTGCCTCAAATTCACGGGAAGAAAGAAAGCTTCTCAAAAGTAATTTCTTCTTTTCCTCATAAACTTCCCCAACAAGAATAGAAAATAAAACGTACATGTGTAATTGACAATGAATAAATAAAATGAAGAAGTGTAGGCACAAAACCTTCCTCCAAATTATTTCCCTTGCAAATCCACATAGAGATAAGCAAGGAAGAAGATATCAATGGAATATTCATATGCACACAACTAGAAACAAATAAATAATAAATTTTACCACTTAAAACAAATGTGTTTCTTTTAATCTAATCAGCAATAATCAACTAAAAGCTTCATATAAATATAAATGCACCCCCAACCTGGTTATTATTGTGTTGTGACAGATTCCCAAGTGTGATGATGAATTTATTGTCTTCCTCATCTTACTTTTCTTTCCAGAGATGAAATCCAGATGATCCAAGGTGTGTAATGTTGGCTGGTTACAAAAAGAACATCAAGAAAATGCTGTAGATGATTGATTTGCATTGAAATCAAGAAAATGTTGGAGCTGGTTGGTTACAAGAATATTAGTCACTAGGAAGGAACAAAGCAATGTTTAATGTTGTCTATGTGATCCTTAACATGATTTTGGTAGTATAACAATGCAAAACAAATCTCAAAATTCCAACCCATCATCTGGGTAAAAATTTTATTTTTATAGAAATATGGGAAGAAGAATTCTGAAACACGTGGCAATCAAGAAGTTCCACATCATCAATAGAAGAGGAAGTTAACATTCTAAATATAGTAAACTGAGATGAAGGCTCCCATAGGAATCCATCAAGCCAAAAATTAGGTGAAATAATCAAGAAACGAGCGATAAAATCACTTGCGAGTTTGAAACAACACATGTTCAAAACTTGCAGTTTGAACTCAAAGATAAAAATGATAGAACCACCAATCTGCGTAGATTTTCATTTACATAACCTCCATATAAGTTGTGTAACTTAAGGAAAAAAATGAAGAAAAGGGGTGAAAAGTGGTTTTCAAAAACATAATAAGATAACAAACTTAAAAAACATGAAAAGTGAGCTAAGACAAACATGTTGAAGGTGAAGGAAGAGGATTTGGATCTCATCGTTTGTTTCAAAAAAAATTATTTCATCATTAGAGACTTATTGCATCCTTTAATGTGGCAATGTACAATAATAGGTGCATACAGTACCATACCCAATGCTTATAGGATTTTAATAAATTGTTCTTGGTTGCATTCAAACCTCTTACTTGATTCACAACTAACTCACTATCACCAAAATATTGCATTTTTTTTAACATCTTTATTTCTTTCCCATTATAGGCCATGGATTAGAGACTCATAATCAGCATAGTTTTCAGAATAAGTTAATTGAAATCTAAAATTACATAAATAATGCACATCTTTAGGAGCTACAAGCACTACACCTCCTCCTGCACCTTGTCTACTCGTAGATCCATCAAAGAACATATGTCAAAATCCATTTTCTTTCTTATTGATTTCATAATACTAGGAATAGGCAAATTTTTTCCTCATGTAAATAATATATTTATATATCAACTTCTTCAATTTGTTTGTAGGGTCAAAAGCCATGTAAATCATCTCCTCACTCATCAAGTAGAAAATCTAGGATACCTTCAATTGTAGTATCTTCTTCTTTGAAACTTGGGTGATCCTCTCGATCAAATATTGTGCAAATTACATTGATGGGGTTGGGTATATAAGGATCTATTTGATATACGGTGATAGGATAAGACCTTATTGTAGCTTTGGTTCCATATTTTTTCCTTAAAATAATATGAAACCAATCTTTAGATAAGCACACACCAATCTTAGTAGTGAAATCCCTTAAGAGGGACAAGGAAAATAATGGTTGAAGTTCAATGATGAAAACTTCTTGTAGGATTTAGAAACTAGGAATGCATGCAATGTGAGGATTAGACCCTTGAAAACCCCAATATTTCCCACCACATTTCCATCCAATTGTACTATTCTTTTAAAGAGAGATTCATATTTGATTCCTAGGTGATTTGCTATCTGTTTGGGCATCACTAAACTACTTTCCCCTGAGTCAATCATGCAATGGTGCTGTAAATGATTATATATGATTAAATACACATAAAAGGGGTGGTGGTTTCATGTTCTTACCTAGTTGATCATCATTTTATTGAGGTGTATTGGTCAGCACAACCTTGTTCTTTTATTTAGATGTTTCATGCTGTATGAAGAGGTCAACCATGGCAGATTGCAAAAGATCTCTCTATCTAGGAATAGCTAGAGATTCCCACATTTAGATTATCACATTTGTCTTTTTCATTTTCTCTAGGATGTTGAAAGAGGCACCTACAGCTTTCTATAATAAATAAGTTCTTCCTTTTCTTGTCTATTCAAATTGTGGACTTTTTAGATGGCACAACTTCTACATTTCATGGATTTCCTTTAGGCTGTGGATTATTCTTGACTTGAATGAATTATCCTTGTCCTTTTTAATTTCTATGTTACATGGGTTTGTAGTACATTGTGTGTTTACTACATACCATGGATCACTTGGCAAAGCTTGCAATCCACATAATTCTAAGGGTCATTTGAGTTGGGGAGGAGGACTTTGTGATGTAAGAGATGGAATGATTGGTTCCATATTTCTTCTTTACGACATGGTGTTTCTAGCTATACTTGAAGAAGGTGGTTGATTATCTTATTAAAATTTTATTTACCCCATGAAAATCTTCCACCTACTAGTTAATAAATGAAGCATCACTTAGTAGCATTTCTTAAGTGATTCCCTATTGTATAGTTTCTTCTACGGATGCAAAGTTAAGAGAAAGATGCATTATGCACCATCAAAGTTTGGTTTATAATTCCATTAGGGCATGTTTCTTGGTTATGGGGAAGATTACAATGGATGTACCACTCATAATCTTGCACAATATTATTCTATACTAGAACCAAATCCTTAGATGAATTAGTCACATTAGGATTATAAGACTGAAATGGCTTTACAGGGGTAATCTGATTTTGATCCTAAGGAGTAGCTTGGAATGATAATTTATTTAGTAGATAGGGAGCCTTGTTGGGTTAGTATGGAGGCTAGGAAGGTCTAAAATTTTGATTTTTTACCTTTTCAAGGATACCAGCTCATTTCCAAAGTTTAAGAATTGTTTCATGACTTCATGTATTTCAATCGAAGGGCTTGTGGAGGTAGATCCTTCACTTAAACTTTATCTTATAGGGGATGGAATGGGATCTAATTCAATGTTTTGGTAATGTATAGATGTTCCTACCTCT
This sequence comes from Taxus chinensis, assembly GCA_019776745.2. Taxonomy (NCBI): domain Eukaryota; kingdom Viridiplantae; phylum Streptophyta; class Pinopsida; order Cupressales; family Taxaceae; genus Taxus; species Taxus chinensis. The sequence continues at coordinate 22,060 of JAHRHJ020003288.1, forward strand.
ATTAATAAGGTAAATGGATTTCTAGGAGCATGTTTATGAGCTTGAATAAGACTAGTTTCTACCCTAATAGCAATATCATGGAATTTGGTAAGTTTATACCCCTATGGATTAAATCATGACAGATATGTCATTATTTAAATCCCTTAGACAATAAAGATAGGCATACTAAGGTGTAGGTATTATCATTTGTGGGATTCTATCCCAATTTATCTAAAATATGATGTTGAAATCAGTCATTAGCTCATTAGGGGCTCTCTTTGTTGTAGTAAAATGTTCCACCAAAGATAGATTGTTTGACTTGTCTTCAAACTGAATGCCAAGAGCTTCTCCTAACTCATTCCATAACACTTATTTCACTAAATTAGGACTTATTCCAGTCCAAGCAGCTACAAAAATATAGCCAATATTGGAATCCAATATTACTATTTTTGGATTCCAAAATGTCAAATATTGGAATTATCTGCACTCCAAAATCACACATATTGGATTCCAAAATCACACATATTGGAATCCAGAATCACATATATTGGAATCCAAAATCACTATATTTGAATTAATTGGAACTCCAAAATCACATATATTGGAATCTGAAAATCAAAATATTGGAATCTATTAATTCTCCTTCTAAAGTCCAATATATTTGGTCACGATTTAAATTTATGAATCTATGAAAAAACGTTTAATGATTTCAGGGAATCCAACATTGATTTGAGAAATAATGCCTAGTAGCCGCTAGCCCGTATAGAACAGATACATGTTATGTTTTATAAGGGCTAGCGACTGGTAGGATTAATGATTGCTTTGGAATAATTCTCTTATCAGTTTTAAGATGTTTTTAAGATTAAATTATGAAAATTTGAATATTTCAAATGCCATTGAGCAAGCAGTTGAAGAATATTTTACTAGGCTAATGACATTCACGAGATGTGAGACACTTCCATATTCAATTACTCTTGTTATATTGAACCTTGGGGCAGTTAGAGAATTATCGAAGATGTTATGAAGAAACTGAAAGAGGGCGACAATTCAATTTAGGAAAATGTAATTAACTGTAAAACCATTCTAGATATATTGTCATATTTAAAGTTAGATCTCATATTTACTTCATTTATTATGGTGTGATTGAACCTCAGTGCAACCAGAGAATTTATAAAAAAATGTTATGAAGAAATTAGCAGAGGGAGATGATCCAGTGTAGGAGAATGTAATTAATTGTAAAACCATACCAGATATATTTTCATATTTAAATTTAGATATAAAATCAACTGTAAGAGACATGGCATAAATTTTTTCATATTCAAATATGGATATGAACTTATTTAAAATTAACTGTAAAACTATCCCATATATATTTTAGTATTTAAATATAGCTATGAAATAAATTGAAATTCCTTTAGTAAAGGTAGAATTATAGTAAAACATTTGATGAATAATTTGAATTTATAATGTAACACTATTCCCAAAGATGGGCTTCCAAATCAACAATACAAAACATAGTAAAGCTCCAATAAAAAATCTCCCTATAATTGTTTTTGTGATCTAATATAATCCCAAACATCTTCGACGTCCTTCAATGGTTGCAACAAAGGCCACAACACATCTAACAAGTATGTGTCTTCTGACTTAGAATCTATGTTAAATGTTTCAGCAATTATGTAGTTCACAACATCATTGAACTTGTTTTTCTCTAAAGAGTCATCTACAAGCACTATATTTTTACAATTGTACGATGCATTAAACCGTGACCAAATGGAGTTAAGATTCTTGAGATATAATTTGGGATTCCCAGAACCTTCATAATCAGAGCATTTGGTCTTGACACAATCTTCCTGTGTAAATATGAACTCCAAGCTGATGTTTTGAAGGAATGAAGGCATCATGTCATCAACATTTGACTTTCTCACCGATGTCCATATTGCTATGTTGAAATGTTTTTTGCACCATTGCAAGAACTCTTTCACATTAGGTCTGAGAAAATATATTTTTTTTGAGCTTGATGCCACCAAATTTTTTTAACTGTTTAAATGCCAAAGATGCCTTATGGAGGGTGTGTGCCAAAACACCATTTATATCAAATCTGGTCAGTTTCATGTTGCATGTGTTCATATCTACAAATGAAAAAAACAAAATCAAATGGTTGGGTGCCATGAATCAATTAAAAAATAAAAAAACAAGTCCCTTTTGATATTGTTATATAAAAAATCAAATGGTTGTAGGTGGTGACAAAGGTAAAATCTAAGGACATTCCTCATTTCTTATTGTTATACTAGGAATATTTTTTTGTGAAGAATTTATTTGAATAGAATGTAATGTTTCAGTGACGAGTCTTTACATACCATATTGTAGTTATTTCATTGCATTGGAAAGTGGTATACGTTTTCTAATATCGAAGCAAAAACTAGTATTTAAGCATGCTCAAAATTAATTTAGGAATACATATTTCATTAATAAAAATTGCTCAAAGATATTGTTACATTAAAAAATTTCTGTTAATTTACATTTGCAACTTATACACTCACACTTTGAACTTATAATTAGGGAATATTTAAATTCTCCCAACTTATAATTGTCCAATCATAATTTAAATAGTTACGCACAACCATCACTAAAACATATGAATGTATTTTATTTACAATGTTAAGTTGTATCATCACAATAACATTTTGAAATGCTAAATTTCTATTTAGCATTTACTCACTTCAAATATTTGATGCCATCTACCACATTCAATTCCTTTGACACTATAATTGATAAGTCTTTGTACAAATCGGTCATCAACCACCTATCTTTTGAGAAATTTTCTTCTCTGCTTGTCATCCTAACCATAAAACTTGCTGGAGGGTTTCCCTTTGCACCTAATGTAATACACATTGTGTCTTCAGAATTGCAGGGGACATCACTTCTACTCCAAACCTTTTCTAGATCTTTTATTGTAATTCCATCGACTATTTTGCAATGTTCTTTTCCCCAGGTGAGTAATGGATTCAATTCAGTCGATAATTTTTTATTGAAAGCCTTTTTCAGATTTTCAACATCAAAGAAAGTGAGTTTATCTGACCAGAATCCCATTTCAAACATTTGTTGATAATGACTTTATAAACTCTTTGAGGCCACCTAGAAAGAGTTGATAGTCTCCTTGTACAAACTTGAATGACATGTCCCTAGAGGGATGATTGATTTTTATCATACAAAAATCCCTCAAAATCTAAAATAAGGAAAAGTAATTCTTGTGGCTAACTTCAAGGAAGTAAATAATTTTTTTAATCGGTCTCATATCAATTCTAACCAATGGAAAAAATCAACATTTTATCTTGTGGCTACCAGGGGTACTAGATGAGAACTTGCGTGTAATTTCATCTATTTCAACTAGATCCTTAGTGATGATAAATGATATTTCAAAAGTGACAGAAAATCTATTTAATATATCTATTGCTATGGAAAAATGAAAGCATATTTGAAAAAGACATAATGATCTACATAGTAAAATGGTAAATTCAATATTAGCACTTTAGGTGGCTAACACTTACCAACTGAGCTTCTAGCTTGGCTTGCATAGACCTTACTTGTTGCTGGGTTTTTTTGATGTAAGATGTATTACAAAAAACTAGTAATCAATTCATAAATCGATTTCATGTTATGGAAAAATGAAAGCATAATTGAAAAGCATATTGCGTATTCATGGTAATATGGAAATGCACCCTTCAACCTCCGTTCTATGTATTCTGAAAAAATATGTAACAAGCATTAGAGTTCTTTTATATCCTGTAAATTTATTTTACCTAAGTTAATTGTGCATTTAATATTATTATTTGGTTATATTTGTATAACCATTTATTTTGTCTTATTTAAGTTTGTTGCATAGTTGCAACTTATTATTTGTTTGTATTTAATTATTGTTGCTTCCCGGATGTATTTTGGAAGTTGTTGTGATTTTGGTTGTACCTATATGCAACCTTGCATTTTTCTGCACATGGTTGTTTAATTCCTATAAGAATTACAGCCCATCTATTGTAAATTGATTTTTATGATTAATAAAGTATTACAGGCTTTCATCCCTATTCTTTTACATTTGGTACCAGAGCAAGAATCTGGACCTTGAAGCTCCAGAGAAGGTTGGAGAGAGGAAGGAAGCAGAAAATGTTTTGGAGAAAATTCTTGCCTCATTGAGAGCCAGTGTTGCCTCCAGCAACTTCCCAGAACATCCCTGCATCCCACAACCTCCTGTTTGATATCCAGGTAAACGTAAAGAAAATTTTTTTTTGCCTTGGTGCCCTCTGCACCAGGAAAATTTGCTTCCTGGAATCACTCACAAAAAAAAATAATTTTATCCCCATTAGGGGTTTTACCTCTAAATTAGAGTTGATATATTAGTCACACTAATATTACTTGTGCATCCAAATTTGGAGCCTACCGAGTTCCTTTCTACCATTTACAGCTCTCCCGAGCTATGTGAATCAAGATTCTTGAGGTCAGGAGCTCCCATCGAGCTCCCCAACTGAGTTGTCATTGAATCACCTTTCATTAGTTGTTTCATTGGGAGGATGTTATCCAATTATTTGAATTAGATTCAAGCCACAAGTTAGCATTCCAAGCGATCCCCTTTGACTGAGCAAATTATTCAATTTGATCTCAAGCCACCCCTAATTTGCAATAAGCTTTGCACCTGACATTGTATGGTGAATTCAAATTTTCCATTGGAGAATGAGCCCCTCTTATCCACCTCAATCGGTGATTGAGTGAGCCATGTCAAACCAAATCCAACCCTGCCAATCTAAAAAACAAGGTTTGATCATCTATCGACAGCCGAGCATCATTTCATTGCACATTCAAAGGACGATCCAGTTGATTGGAAGGAACGATCCATCAACATAAAAACAAGTTGAACTAGTTATCAAAAACATCTACGAGAATCCATGGAAGCCATAAACAAGCAGACCTGCGATAAAACACCAAGGATCAATACAAAGTTTGCAAATAGTGGCCAAGTCAAAATCTGCAACCTGTATGTCAGACCACCATTTGAAAAACATGCAACATTCCAACGACGGTGACAAGCAGTGGACATAAACAAAAATCAAAAAGCAATCCAAAACAGAAAAAATAAAATCAATAAAAGGTGGATAACAAATTAAAAGACAAAGGTGGAAATAAAAATAAGCAAGAGGATCAATCTTAGTTTCTACATGGACTCCAGCCCTAAACCACAACCACATGGATCAACTCCTTGCCACCATGTTGTTTTCAAAAGGTTAGTCATCTTTTTAGTTTTTAAATACAAATTTGCTTCATTTCATATGCAAAGTGCCTTTGGTGCGTCTAGTTGGTTAGTCAAAGTGCTTTAGGAGTGGGAGGTTTGGGGTTCGACCCCACCCCCAAACCTTTTTAAACTATTTTGAATTTAGTGGTAAATTTAGCAAAATCACCAACTTAGAGGCAAAATGGCAGAAAAACCTCCTCTAAATGCTTAGTTATAGCTAAACACACTACTATTTTTAGTGAGAAAAACCCTAAAAAGGGTCAAAAAAATTCTCCTACTATGCTTCATTTTTTATTCTGAGCAACATTTGCTAAAAGGGGTACACCTAAAAATTGCATTTTCAGCTATATTTTTGCAATTTTTGGCATTGTGGGTCATTTTGGGCTCCGGAGGCCACCAGGGCCCGAAAAACAAAAAAAAATTGCCTGCCATTCAATTTTTCAATTTTTTGAATGTAATTGTATACTTCAGTGTATTATACTAATTTGTAGGTTGCCATAGTCAACCACAAACATTGTATTTGCTCAGAAAATGGCAGAGAATTGTAATAAAAAATAGTGAAATTTGGTTCTAAAACACTCACGAGATCCTAGATCTCATTCTTAGCATTCGGTATAAACAGTGCCTTTGGGAAGCACTTACGGGTAAATTCGTCACGACTACTACTACACTTAACACCTAATATAGTTGCAACAACGTCATCTAGGCATCAACCCTTTAAATTGACATGGAGTAATAAGGACACAATGCACACACTTTGAGCCCTCCCATCCATCTGTGAATGATTGCATGACTTAAATCCGGACTGAGAAATTATCTGAGTATATAGCAAAGTTACGCACACGTATGAGGATATTTCTTTGAGCCGGTGTCAATAATCACACAGACCCCTTTCAGTACTGTCTTGGTACCACGTATAAAATTCCTTCACGTATGTTACACCTCTTTCACGTACCTTGGGTATATAGAAAGGGTGAGCTTCTTCCACGTACCGATGGGTATATCGAAAGGGTGCGTATATAGAAAGGTTTGGTATATCAGACTGACGGTATATAGATTGGGAGACCTTATACCTGGAGTGATAAGAGCCTAACCCTATCAGTGGATTCTACAAAATGGGCACCAATGCCCCCAAATTATTTCTTCCAGATTCACAACTACTCAGAGGAAACAACTATGCTGCATGGAAGACAAAAATCAAGACACAACTTGAGTTTGAAGAGATCTAGACTGTTGTGAATGGTACTCTGACCAGATCAACAACTGATACAACACAACAATGACCATTTGATAGATCAGATCAGAAGGCCAAGCTAATCATCTTGTTTGGAGTGTCCGATGATGTGTAACCCCACATTCGAGATGCCAAAATAACCAAAGAAGCATGGGATAAGTTGAGCACGGTATATGAGGCCAAAAACAAGAATGTCATACTGAATTTGTAGAGTCAGTTACACACACTGAAGTTTAAGCAAAATGAGAAAATCAGAAGCTTTCTTGAGAAGAGTTACAGAGTTGAGGGCTTCACTTCTAGCCCTAGGAGAGGAGGTCACTGATGATGCTCTCATTCCCATTGTTCTGAGAGCCCTCCCTCCTTCATACCACATTTTTGTGACAACACTAAACTTGTTAGATACAACAGTTAGTTTTGACAAGCTGGTAAACCTATTGCAACAAGAGGAAGCCATGTATAATAAAGATGATGAAGAGGAGAAGACACTTTCTTCTCATCAAAAATGGAAAGGAAAAGGAAAAGGTAAACCTAATTCCTATCAAAATTCCCAAAATCAGAATCAGAATCAACAAGGGGATAAACAACAGAAGAAGAAATGTCCAATCTGTAAAAGAGGACATGAATTGAAATATTGTTGGTATAATACTTACAAGAAAGGTTCATCAAGAAACTCTAGACCTCAACACCAACAATCTCACAAGGGACATACAAACTACAATCAAGGGAAGAAAAAGGGGAACTGGAAAAGAAAACCCCATCAACAAGGAAATATTGTTGAGCAAGAAGAACATTCAGATACTGAAGACTACTTGTACACTACTCGATCAAGTGAACCCTCCACGTCATCTAGTGATGTCTGGTATGTTGATTCGGGAGCCACTCGACACATGACCGACCACAGAGACTGGTTTACTTCAATGAGGGACACACCTTCAAAAAACCATGTTTTGTTAGGTGATGATTCTTCATACACAGTTCAGGGGATTGGGAACATTTCTCTACCCCTTGGTTCACGCAACTGTAGATTATCAGATGTACTATATGTCCCTGGGTTGACTAAAAATATGTTGTCAGTCAGTCAACTCCTAGATCACAACTTGAAAATTGACTTTGATAGTCATTCCAGCAAGAAAATGTGTTTAATTCGAGACAAATCACGAGGCTCAAAAATAGTTACAAAATCCTCCAATGTGGGATGCATGTTCCAGCTTGATTTTGTTCCATAGAGATGATCATACACTTATGGCTAAGAACTCTACCTCTACACAATTGTGGCATCAGAGACTTGGTCATATCAGTTTCAAGTATCTCAAGACACTTCACTGGCACAATATGGTAAAAGGATTACCATCTCTGCAGAAGGATACTGATAAATGTCCTCACTTCCTAGCAGGAAAACAACACAGAGCTTCATTCCAGAAGAGTAATTTATGAGCTCATGGTAAGCTTGATCTGGTTCATACCGATATTTGTGGTCCAATGCAACCAAGTCATTCTTTGGATTCCAATACTTCATGCTTTGTGTTGATGACTATTCGAGAAAAATGTGGATTTTTTGTCTTTGCAAGAAAAGTGAAGCTTTTGAAACCTTCAAGAAGTTCAAAGTGGCTGTTGAGAATGAAAATGGTCATCACATCAGAAATCTCCACTCAGATTGAGGGGGGGAATTCACCAGTGATGAGTTCAAATACTACCTACAAGCTCACGGGATTCATCAACAAATTCCTCCTCCACACACACCACAGCAAAATGGTGTTGTTGAGAGAAGAAATCGTACTATCATGGAAATGGTGTGATGCATGATCGATGATTCTGGACTAGCAAAGACATTCTGGGAAGAAGCAACAAAGACAATAGTGTATTTTTTGAACAGAGTGCCCACAGTTTCTCTTGATGGAGTAACACCACATGAAGCAAGGTCAAAGAAGGAAACCATCTATTGCACACCTCAGAGTATTTGGGTGCAAAGAAAGTATGCACATACCCAAGAAGAATAGAAAGAAATTGGATATGAAATCACAAAAACTCATCTTCATTGGGTACAGTGAAGAGACTCTTGGGTACAGATTGATGGATCCTAAGACCAGGAAAGTCTACACCAGCAGAGATGTTGAGTTTTTTTGAGAAGAAGGAAGCAGAGTCTCCTCCTTCCAAACTCACCTGATGTAGATTTTTCACCAGTTGTAAAAATAGAAGTTGATGTTCCCACTGATGATGAAAGTGATGATGGGGATGATGGTGATGATCAAGATAGAACCACGACCCATGGGGAACAGTTCAGTGTATGCCCAAGTGGTATACTAGCATGTTACGAGATGCAAGAATGGATGCTCCACCAGATACATCCACCACTGGACCACGGACTCACAGTAAAGTAAAAGAAGAAGTGAAATTTGCTTTGATGAGTAGAGTTATTGAATCTGATGAGCCCTCTATAGTCTAGGAATCCCTACAGTCAAAATCTTGGAAAGATGCCATGGATGTTGAGTATAACTCAGTAATGAAAAACAACACTTGGCAGCTTGTCGATCTTCCACCAGGGAAGAAACCCATTGGATGCAGATGGATATTCAAAAACAAAGTACAAAGAAGATGGGACCATAGACAAGTACAAAGCAAGACTAGTAGCAAAGGGGTATGCACAAAAATAAGGCATTGACTATGAGGAGACATTTTCTCCCACAACTAAGATCAAAATGATCAGGATGATCTTTTCTCTAGCTGCATAGTTTGGTTGGAAAGTCCATCAGATGGATGTAAAAAGTGTCTTTCTGAAATGGATATTTACAAGAAGAAGTCTACATGACTCAACCTGAGGGATATGTTGTACCTGGTCAAGAAGCAAAGGTATGTAGACTTAAGAAATCTCTGTATGGCCTTAAACAGGCACCCCAAGCATGGTTCATCAAAATTGATGATCATCTCGTACAACATGGATTTGTTAGAAATCCATACGATCCCAATCTCTACCTCAAAAAGAAAGGGGGGAGATTGTGATTTTCGTTTTCTATGTCGACGATCTAGTCATCACTGGCAGTTCAGTGAGGATGATCGATGCAATGAAGAAAGATCTTAAATGATCGTTCGACATGACAGATCTCAGACTGATGCACTATTGTCTTGGATTGGAAGTATGGCAGAAAGAGAATCACATATTTGTTTCTCAGTTGAAATATACCAAGACAACGCTCGAGAAATTCAGGATGATGGATTGCACACCTATTGCTACACCTATGGAGAACAAATTACAGTTATCTCATTCAGATCCATCTCCTACGGTAAATGCCACTCTCTATCAGTAGTTGATTGGGAGTCTCATTTACCTGACCTACACTAGACCAGATATCAGCTTTGCAGTGAGCTATCTATCCAGGTTCATGCAGGAACCCAAAGTTTTTCATTGGAAGGAAGCAAGGCACATCTTGAGATATCTCAAGGGAACAGTGGATCTTGGTCTAGAATACAAGAAGAATGAAAACTTCTTCTTGTCAGGATATTTGGATTCAGATCATGTAGGAAACATTGATGACAGAAAATCCACTTCAGGTTTGTGTTCTTTATGGGATCTAGACCAATATCATGGGGAAGCAAGAAACAACACTTTGTTTCTCATTCTTCCACAGAAGCTGAGTATCATTCTGCAGGTGAAGTTGTCTGTGAAGTGATATGGCTACGTCACATACTTGAAGGACTTGGAATACCACAGGACAAACTGACCACCATGTATGTAGACAATGAAGGTGTTCTCAAACTTGTTCGCAATCTAATTTTTCATGAAAGAACAAAACACATTGAGGTACAGGTACATTTCATACGTGAGCATGTCTTGAAGCACAATATACAACTTCAATTTTTCCAACAACTGAACAATGAGTAGATATCTTCACAAAGTCACTTGCACGTGACAAGTTTGAGTTGTTCAGAGAGTTCCTCTCCTCATCCCTTGAGGCAATGCAAAATTAAGGGGGGGAATGTTAGGGTAAATTTATTTTACCTAAGTTAATTGTGCATTTAATATTATTATTTACAACTTATTAATTGTTTTTATTACATTCGTATGTATCTTTCAATGGTTGCACTAAATATGCAACCTTCTATACTTTTGGTTGTAACCGGTTGTACAATTTCTATAAGAATTTCAGCACTCCATTGTATTTTTGATTTGGATCATTATTAAAATATTACAGGCTTCCGTCCCTATTCTACATGGCTAACATACTCGGTTCTGTCTGCATATTCGTGCTGGCTACTACTGCACACTCCACTGTTACTTTCTCCAGGTGTTGGTGGTCTACATAAACCATTATATTTTTTATAAATTCGTGGGGCTTAGTAGCGGTTCTTATTTATAAATGCACATGACTAACATACCATGATTTTCTTGCATATTCATGGATTATGTGGCTAATTTATCCTCATTTGTGATCAAATTTGGTAAGCATATAGAGTATTGTCAAAAAAACAAGAACAATGGAAATTGGAAACAGAGCTTGTTAAACATATTTATAAAGTGATTAAAAGTATATCACCATAATGAGTTGGTTGTGTAGCGTCAAGTTGAGAGGTTTTTACATCGATTCCTATTATTATTTGGTTTTCTATGTAAATAAGAAATGTGTAAGTAGATTTTTTTGGTTGAAATACTTTTAACATAATCACATGTTCTAGTTGTATTCTGGTATGAACCTTTCTTCATATGAGAATAGTAATGTTTCAAAACATTTCATGACTATGTGTCTCAACAATAAAAACATCGGATTGATTGGATTCAACTAATGCATGCAGTGTGACACTGCCATCATATAGCACTGATACTATAGAATCATGGGAAGAACATCGAGTGAACATATCATACCAAAAATCATATGATCACTCACAAGGAAAAGTATGTTTGTTTCCTTTTAGGCCAATTTCACTTGCAGTTATCAATTATTGTGGCATCTTTTCCATCCAATCCCTAGTGAATTATTCTCTTTCATCATTGTTATAGTCATAATTATGCACTCCAATTATTGTGTACATAAGACACGAACTTTTAAATTGCCCATTGTTATCATAGAGTCTGTAGCATCCATCCAAAATTGATTATTCACTATCTTTAACCTTTTCCATGTATGTTTTTACTGTTTCTCTCAACATTTGTGAATATTAAATTGGTATGAGTACAATAATAATACATTCTAGTGCATTGGTTCCAATAACTATTAGCAGCTCCATTATCTCTTCAGAAGAAATATCACTAGACAAATTGTAAAAAAACATTGATAACACATTCTGCATTGAAAGGATTGGTGGTAGGAATAGTTGCTAGAGTTGATGCAAGCTGGAACAGGTATACACATTGATAAGTAAATTCTTATGTGTCCACCATCCTTTCCGATATATTGTCTTCCATTGACACCACATAGTTGTCTAATATTGTTTGAGCCTCGATGGGAATAACTTCTTCTGCCACCTGGTCATTTTTTCATTTAGCTTTTTTTTCCTATGCGGGAATCAGATTTTCTCTTTCCTTTCCCCTCCTCACCCAATAGTATAGACAATTAGAGGTAGTTTGATTCATGAAATTTAACTTTTTCAATTACATTCGATTCACTACAGGATGTCAATAGATCATTATCTGTATGTTTGTCTTTAAAATATTGTAGAAGTTTTGTTCTCGATTTTTTGTCTCCTTTTATTCTTTGGAAGTAAGAATCAAATGTCTTTGCTATTACACTTTCCTGAACAGGGCCAGTTAACCAGACATCCCTTGATTATACTTTATCTGCTAGTATTGATAGTTCTTTGTTGTTCATTCCTCTAGCAGCTTTGAATGAATTCGTTGTGAATCTTGCTAATGAATTTGGCTGAAATTTATCCTGATTATCTTTAATAAGTGAACAAGAAAGGCCACCAGATCTAAAAAACTCAAATATTGTAGTCCATTTAGTCCAAATATCATCCAGAAATAATAGGAAAATCCATTTATCTTATAGATTGATGGTTGTATCCATTTTAAAAATCAAAAGGCATTGATTCTCAAAGTTCTACATTCAAAGGACAATTATATGTTTTATCTTTTTATATAAGGAAGAAAAAATTTAATAACGAATGCAATAAAATTAAAATACATTACCTTTCATTCCTTTATTTCGTGTTTTGCCAATTATAGATGTTGAGGACATTAAAGCAATTTCCAAACAGATCTAGCTTTATACAACAAATCAATAAACTTGGTTTATATCCAAGTTTTGTTCACTTCATTATGTTGTTTGTAAATATTAGTAATGGCTTCATTAGTTACATTTTCACGTAGCCTCACTTGTAAGTAAATGAGCCCAAAATATTTTTTTGGGCACATATTGTATGTTGGCCATCAAGTATATAAAATTTAACATCATCCCTTTCCAAGTATTTCGGATCTTGGAGCGCCACAACCTTCTTCGTAGACTCCAAGAAGGGAAGAATAATTACATCCCTCTGTGTAGGAATAAAATTTATCAACATGGATTGCACAAGAAGGTCAATATTCTCGTCATCAACAAGACGATATTGATACTCTGGAGGTGTTACATGGCACCTGGAAACATCAATTGAAAATACTTCACCATTGAACAAAAAATAATCAAACTACTACTTAGTTGAAGGTTCTATTTTTGAGAATATAGTGGTTGATTTCTTTAGAAATGCAATTGATTTAGTATTCTTTTTCAACCCATGAAACTTTGATCTGGATGGATCGAGATCCAATTTAGCCCAATATTTTCTCCTTAGTATAGTAAACAACTTGGCATGTTTAGGCGGTGAAAGATAACCTTTTCTATTCAAAAAATGACAAACATAACAGGTTGTATCATCTTTATACAATTTTCTAATTACTGCAAGCATGTCACTGTGAATTTCTTTTTCATTTGAACAGCTAGTTTTGTCTTTACCTACTAACAACCCCAAATCCCAACCATATGTTGAATAGGAAAATTGTGTTTTGTCTTTTGAGGCTTTCATCTCACGTTTTTTGAATAAATAAACATCCAACTCAATATCTAAAATAATACACTTATTATTTTCATAGTCAATGTGTTCAACTTGAACACACAGTGTACTCGAATCAACAACTGCAGAGGATATAACCATTCTAATTTCCTCATGTCCAACATCTATAACAAAAAACAACCATAGGTTGTTATAGTAGTTGTCAAGGCCATGGATTTCAACAAACCATTCATCATCTCTTTTCTTCCAGCACTCAACACCTTCAATGAATGGAATTGCCAAGAATGGATTGCAACCAATGGAAGACATTTTACCTAAAATTGGAGTAGAATATATTAAAAATTACTTCGCATGTGGAGCAATTTTTTTTCCCATCATATGTTAATGAATGTAAGTATTAGCCTTTGTGATCACCAATCTCTATAATACATTACTTTTTATCATTGATGAGAAATCAATGTGTAAACTTTAGATATTATTGGGCTTTGACTGAACATGATATCTAACATTTAACTAGTTACTATAAATCATATTTTGTGGATCACATCATTAATACCAAAAACTATGCAAAATTGTTCTTAATAATTAACACGCAACATATTTTGGAAGGATTATCTGTAGTCTGACAACCATCCAGATTGTGTAGATTGCATGAAAGGAATGTTTAAAAACATATATGTTAGCGAGAGAGAGGATTTAATTTGACATATGAATGGACAGTTTTTAGTATCACTTATTGGTAATTTACACCAATTGAATGGACTGGCTTAAAGGTCATTAAGATTTAATCTCCATAACTAGTAGAAAAAAATAATGTAGCGGCCGCTAGGCTCAAGAATGTATTTATTTGAAAATAGCTATATAATAACAAACAATGGTCAAGCTTAGTGGCCACTAAGCTCCTTTGATAACCAATTTTCATTGTAAGCACTATATATTCAACTGTGGACTAATACTGTTTTTCAATGATAGTAATTATATCGTATTGGCTGGACTTCAGATGTCAAACCCAATTGCAGTACTACATTTCAACAAAATGGATAAAGACTTATATATTTCGCCTAAAATATATCTTTGTAAATTATAAGCCATATTCGTTTGTATCAAATAAAAAGCCTAGCGACCACTACAATTTCTTAATTTCAAAATAACTATTGAATAACAAATCAAGGTCTAGCTTAGCTGCCGCTACGATAATTTCATTACCTCTAGTCGTCGCAATCACTAGAAGTGCAACTTTAGAATGATTTTTATTATCAATGACTATAATTGTATCGAATTAGCCGCTCATTACCAGGTGGAGCCAATTGTTGCACTACTTTCCATCAAGAGGGATCAAAACTTTTTTTTCGTATCAAAGGAATAACATTGTCAATGATAGGTGAAATAATTTCTGAATTTAAGAATAGATATATGATAACAAACAATGGTCTAGCTTAGCAGTCGTTGGGGTCCTATCATTACCAGTTTCCATTGTAATCACTATTTGTTCTACTTTGGATGGTTAGTGTTTTTCATTGATTGTAAGTGTCACATATTGGGTAGACTTTACATGGCGGACCTAATTACTACACTACATTTCGTCAAGAGGCATATAGTCTTATTTATTTCTCCTAAGATATATATTTGAAAATTGTAATCCATATTCATTAGTGTTAGAGTAAAAGGGTATCAACCGCTACGCTCAAGAATTTCTTAATTTCAAAATAGACGTTGAATAAAAATTCATGGAATAGCTTAGCAGCCGCTAGGATCATATCATTACCTCTTGTCATAGTAATCACTATTTGTATAGCTTTAGATTGATTGTAATTGTAAATGATTAAAATGTTAACAAATTATCCACGTGTTACTTTGTGGATCCAATTCGTATAATGCTTTCCATCGATTGGGATCAAGACTTTCTATTCTTATCAAATAAAATTCTTAGCGATCGCCAGCCTTCATTAATCATTAAAAGGAATAATGTAGTTTTTGTTAGGCTCAATAGTTTTAATTTTGAGAGGATTCTGGACTTATTTATTTCTCCTAATATATCTCTTTGTAAATTATAATCCATATTCGTTTGCATCAAAGAAAAATCCTAGCTGCCACTAGGCTTAACAATTTATCAATTCCATAGTAGTTATTGATTAACAACTCATGATATAGCTTAGAGGCCGCCAAGATCCTTTCATTACCAAAAATGTCTTGTTAGAGTAATCACTATCTTTACATCTTTAGATTGATTGTAATTTTCAATGATTATAATTTTTTCAAATTGGCTACACGTTACCCAGTGGAGCCAATTTCTACACTATGTTCCAAAGAGAGAGATCAATACTTTTAGTTCATATAAAAAAAGGTTTAGAGACCGCTAAGCTCAATTACTATTTGAAAGCAATAATGTAGCGGCCACTAGGCTCAACAATTTCTAATTTATGAATAGTTATATTATAACAAACAATGGTCTAGCTTAGTGGCCACTAGGCTCCTATCATTATCACCTGTCATTGTAATTGTATCATTTTGGGCGGACTTTACATGACATCCCTAATTACTGCACTACATATGTATCTCATACAAGATATATATTTTTAAATTGGAATCCATATATACCCCTGAGATTAAGTGATATTTTTTGTAGTTTTGACAAGATAAATCATTGCAACATATAATTCACATTGATTCTTATCAAAGAAAATGTATAACAACTACTAAGTGGTTTTATTTATTGATTGAAATGACATATGGTCAGTTGTGCACAACAATTACTTAATTTGGAAATGGCGATAGAATAACAAATCATGATATAGCCTAGCGGCCGCTAGCTATATGTAAATACCTCTTGTCATTGTAAACACTATCTTTACAGCTTTGAGGCACTAGTGTTTTTTGTTGTTTTAATGCAAAAAAAACTTATGGGGTTTTAGAATTTTAATACCACGTGTCGTCGTTTTAATGGTAACTATTTATATTATAATATCACGGTTTCCTATAGTTTCAAAATATTTAATATTCATTTCTTTACATTTAAATTTTGTAATAAATGTGTCAATTATAATGTTTTCTAATTTTTATGTTCAAAACGTGCCACGTGGCATAGTATAATTTGATAATTATTTTTCATATGTGCACTACATCTAACATTCTATAGGTCAATTTTGATAAAAAAAAAAAAAAAAGGGTGCCTATACATTCATACACTTTATTTCATTTGTTTTATTATAATATTATATTTTTTATTGTGTTTCAACTATATTGATATATAGCCATGTGTCGTCATTTTATTGGTTGTTATTTATATTATAATATCATGGTTTTATATTATACTCATTTCTTTACATTTTAATTTCATATTAAATGTGTCAATTATAATGTTTTCCAACTATCAAGTGTTAGGAAATAAGAGATAAAATATGCGGAATAATCCCTCACAGAATTGCAATAGTAGAAACTAATATGCAGAAATTATTACAGATCTCAAATAAAATTGTAGAATAAAATAACACAACACAAAGAGACAATATTTAACATGGTTCACCCAATTTGGGATATGTCCACCAAGAATCACTTGCTCAGATTTTATTACAATCCACTGCTCTCTCAATATAATACCCAGATCTTTTTGGAGCTATGCTCAACAAACTCTACAGAATTCACAGCCGAATTTAAAGCACATCTGCAATGCATTTGTTTGTCACTCTATCATATGCATAAGACCATATAAATAGACAACTGCTTAAGCAATTTTACAAAACTATGGGTATCAAAACCATGGGAAAAACCCGTCCCATAAACCTATGGGTCCAAAAAACTCGCCCATATGAGAAGAGCACGTTTCCCAATATGTCGGGTGCATTTGTTCGAGGTGAGGATACATGAAAAGTGTACAATACTCTTAGTGTATAGTCTTCAACACTTTCACACATGAAAATAGGCTCCACAACCTAACAATCTCCCACTTGGAGACTAGTTTTCCTCTGAGCAAGCTTCTTAACCCTTCACTAGTTTCTGTGAAGACCAACCAAAGCTGAACACAACTTCAGTTTTTCCCTTGTGACCACCTTGGTCATCATGTCTGTAGGATTATTACTAGTATGAATCTTCTCTAGCTTGAACTTCTCTTCCTCCAAAGTTGTCCTGATGAAATGGTACCTTAACTGTATATGCTTTGTCTTATAGTGGAAAGCAGAGTTCTTAGCTAGGTGTATAGCACTCTGACTATCACTATGCAACTTTCCTTCCTCTTGCTTATGCCCCAACTCCTCAAGAAATTTTTCTAACCAAATCATTTCCTTGCTTGCCTCTGTGGCAACAACATACTCAGCCTCTGTAGTCGTGAAATCCAGCTTACTGCTATTCCACCTACAGTGTAAACATAACCTGTTGTGCTCCTCCTGCTGTCTACATCTCCAGCCATATCTGAATCTAAATAACCACACAAAATGGTGTTTGATCCACTGTAGCACAAAAATGTCCCCATGGTCCCTCGCAAATACCAAAGGATCCACTTTACTGCATGCCAGTGATCTCTACCTAGATCACTCATAAATCTACTCACCGCTCCCACTGCATGGGCAATATAAGGCCTAGTGCACACCATGGCATACATCAAACTACCAACTGCTGATGAGTAAGGTACCTTGGACATTTGGTTTCTCTCCTGCTCTGTCTTGGGACACTGCTCCTTTGATAACTTGAAATGGCCTGCCAAAGGAGTCCCAACCAGTTTAGCATCTTGCATATTAAACCTCTCCAAGACTTTCTTAATGTACTCTTCCTGAGATAAAGTCAGTTTCTGTTCCTTCCTATCCCAAAGATATCCTCATACCAAGGATTTTTTTGGCTGCCCCCAAATCCTTCATAGCAAAGGATTCACTTAGTTGTTTCTTGAGTCCTTTTATTTCCTGCATGTTTTACCTGCAACCACATGTCATCAACATACAAACACAAGATAATATAACTTCCATCCTCAAATTTCTTTATATACACGCAATGGTCAGAAATGCGAACTCCGTCATCTGCAGCTTCAACGTATCCTCTGGAATAGGCGATGAACGAAGTGGCTGCGGAGAGAAGACGAACGTCGCTGGTTTTAATGAAGGCATGGAAGCATCTTGCTGCTGTGGTGCAATAGTTGGTGATCCTCTGGGTACTGGAGAAGTCAGAGTCAAAGCTATGGCCGTAGAAGTGGTCTTCTCTTTCTCTTGAGATCTTCTGTGTACTTTCAACTTCTCGGACCTTCTGCTATTTTCTCCTTCATGCTTTCGCTTGAGGGAATCTCCTGTGCCGAAGTTGCCTGTGATTTGATTCATCAATGCTTCATCAAGGCAATATCCCGTCGTCAGTAACCAGTTCGAAGTATTCACCAACACAGCTCTAGATCTTTCTTCTATTGTGTTGCAGCCGCCATTGCTATCTTGCAGTATAGCTTTTATCTCCTCCCATTTGATGGTAAGTGTCAAGTACCATGTTCCCATCATCTTTAAGATCCACAGGTATCCGCGCTAGTCCAAAGTCAAATACTTGCTTTGCCGATAGCCTGCTGAAATCTTTCTTTCTAACCTCGTACTCACTTCTGCACTTCATCCAAAAATCTTCTAACGAAGGCACATGTGCGTACTCCTGGGAGATTGTCTTCCTAGCTATTCCAAATGGATCGAAATTAAGCCGCGCAGGGAAGAACTCTTGCTCATACTTGGACAACATTTGTGCTTCCATCCCTCGAGCTCTGTGAATGCTGATGCAACTGTAATATCCCACAGTGAGTGGGAAGAAGCCCGTAGACTTGTGCCGCTTCGACTGAAGGTCGTGTAACTCCACAAGTTGCCTGCTCAGTGCCATGGCGATCAATCTATCACTCGGGTACCTTGGCATCTTTATTGGTTCACCTGAAAAGCTCGTAACCCTGAGGTATGTGAAATCTGCAAACTGGATGAATACATTGCCAATCTTGGACACTGCTTCCCATGCTTCCTTGCTTACCCTGTGAGTCTTCAAGTCTTTGTCTAACCTGCAGATGAAATCGTAGAAGAAGTCATCGTTGATCACTCTGAAGTCCTTCTCGCATGCAGGTACAGTAAGCTGTGGGTAGCACTCGAAAATGGGATCCTTGGAAAGAATACCACATCTATCTAGCTTGGAAAAGACACCCTGTGAAGCTGCAGCATACACCAAGTATGAAGTCATCTTGAAGCTGAAGGTACGCTTCACGTTCCGCAGTTGCTCACCGATGTTGCTGCTAATAATTTCTGACCAATTGATTATAGAATCAACCTTGTTGATTTCAATGGTCCTGATGAAAGCATACATCCATGTCCGGAAAGTGTAGGCATTCGCTTCACCATTCAACCTGCATAGCAATTTGACGATATCATCCGCCTCCTGCACCAAATTGGATCGTGGAAGAGTTCTCGGGAACTTGGAAGGGGATCTAGGCTTCTTTATGAACCGGCTATTCATGATGCTCACACAGTTAGCTCTATGCTTTTCCCACCTACTGTCAGCACCCTGAATGCTAATAGAAGTCACCACCTTTCGTACTGGAATCTTCAGACAATAATTGAAGAATTTCTGCATCCAAACGAATTATTGTCTTTCCCGCAACATCACGCACTGATCTGGATGAAGGATGATAAGATCTAGCACACTCCATCACAAACTCTGGCAATTGGGCTGTACACGGGAAAGCTGCAGCTCGAATAATTCCACTACCTTTGACCGCACGCATGAGTGAAGTCTTTCCAGCTCTGGATCTATCAATCAAATCAGAAAGAGGTTCTGGGCCTAGATCTGTGTCTCCTATGTCTGAAAGTTTGGAAGCAATGCATGAATCCATCGTGCTCTCTTTTTCATCTCCTTTCGCCATGGCTTTATCAATCTTTGTCTGAATAATTTTTTTTCTTCTAACTTGGCTGGATTTCTTCAATACTGGTGCAGATCTGGACAATTCTTCAGATTCGAAGGATATTTGCAATGTATTGGACATTGATAAAAAACTCCTTTTCTTTTATAAAGCACCTGTAATGAGTTCCTGCAATTTATTCAGACAAAAATGGCCATCGGAGCATGAATAGTGAATTTAAATTGTAAAAATCTGCACTTTTCAAGCCTGCTACCCCAAAAAATGGTGTTTAATTTACACATAAAGAGAGTATGAATCCTTTCAATCAACACCTGAGCTCCTGTAACACCTGTGGAAACAATTATGTAGACAAAGATCAACCTCCTCTAAAGCATGCGCCAAATCTGGAAGCTTTTAGCCTTGTTGTCACCTTGTCTGAGCAAAATCCTTCCTCTAATGGGGGCGCACTTTTCCACTTGGCTAAAGACAATTCTTTACCTATAGTATCCTACTTGCATTTAATTCACCCATCTGGCTGCCCATGCTTATATAACCTGTCCAACAATTCTATCCATTAATGACTTTAATTGACCCTAGACAATGGAAAAGGCATCTTCAGTATGCAATTAAAATCATCGCTTTTCTCTATTCTAAAAATGAGCATGTCCGCTATGGACAACCATCCAATAAATGTACAATTAATCCATTCTTGCAGTAGACGATGGCACACATCACTTCACTTAAGCTTCGTGCCAGTGTATCTTTGACTTGGAGTAGCCATTGTCTCCGAAAATAGATTTGTCTCTTTGAATGTTTCCTAATGCCTCGAACTTTCACAGTGTAAATCAATACTTAAATGGGGCGCACTACTCGAGAGTAAAAGATAAACAGCAGCCATTAAACAAAATTAATTCTGTAATTTCCATTTTGTTAAGAGGGCTTTCTTTTATTCCAACTGGTTGCACTTGTTGACTATCGATGTCATATGCTATTCTGGCGCTACTGTTTTGATGAGAATAGACCCTATATGAAATATATCATATTTATAGGCTACTCCATTCTACATCACCACAAGGGGGCTGCTACTTGAGATTTTGCACATGCGAATTCTATTTTGCTAAGAATTTTTCCACAATGGGATTCCTTTTACCCTGCAAGGCAGGCACCAAAATCCCGACGATCCACTTAAGTGATTTGACTCTTTGACAATGGGATTATTTACCCTGCAAGGCAAGCAGTTCTAAAATCCTAACACTGGATTTCACTTAAGTCACTTTCCTTTTGGCAATTTTATGGATGGGAATTTTTACCCTGCAAAAGAAGGCAGGCAATAAATTCCCACCTGCCTCCAGCCTCTATTTTTCCCACTGCATACTTAAGTGTAGACGTTTGTTCCAACACGGGAAAAAGTATCCCTGACTATAGATCAGGTAGTAAAATGATCCCAGAGCTACCTGCAAGCTATATATTTTTTCCCTCAAGTGGCAGCTTACCAGTTATTGGCTATTGTCAATTTTGATTTTGTGTACAGAGAAATGCGCCCATCCCCGCAGAGGCTTTTCTGTGTACGCAACTTCAAATAACTTTTTCCCAGTAAATCACAGAGATACTGATAGGAAAATTGACATAAACAAAAACTCCGGGCTTACAATGTGCATATGCCATGAAAACTTTCTAGCTTGCTCTTCAGAGTCCAAAAATCGGGCTTACTGGCAGGCAGATGGAAATGTTCCAAAGAAATTACACAGTGTGTAAGAAACAAACACGTGTTTCACCACAAAAACACACTCAAAATTGCCAAAAGTTACCTAATCTAAAGCATCAAAACTTAATACAAGTTAATGTCCTTCATAACTACATAGGAATAATAACATATTCACTCATAACAGAGTGCACATAACGGAGCGCAAATAGACCTCATAACGGGGCTCAAAATAGAATAAATACAAATTTCCCACAGACAAATCCTGACGACAGAACTATAGTCCAGCCTCATTTAAATACATCATGGGTCACAATACGATCGGCAAAGCAAGGCTAATGTTGAATCTTTAGGATTATCTTGACGACAATTTTCAAGAACTTCGGCAGGCAATAATAAACCACACAAAAAATATTATCGCATGAACGGCTTTAAAAGTATGAAGTTTGAATGGATAGGGTAGTCGCAGATTTGAGGGTATCTGGGTGACACCATGCGTTGTTGGTTTAAAGGGTTTTGTCCAGGTAGGAAGGTCCTGCTGATGTATTTCCACTCCATTTATGCCATTTCCTATTACAACTACTCCTCGATCTAAGCCAACTAATGATTTATAGTATTAAGGTTATGTTGCTTTTGAGTTGATTTATTGATGTTCTGTATATTGTAATCAATGAGTTGGACGAGAATGCGTGGTAAATCATGACTATTTTATATAAAATTTGGAGTCTGACAGAAATCTTTGTTTTGGAAATGGAATGTTTGAGGACTCTTGCATAGTGAGTTTTAAATCAACCATTTCTATGTTTTCTGATTTGGTTCGTTTTTCTAGTATTCTTATATTTATAGCCAAATTAATTTGATCAACTTCAATGCATGGAAAAGAAGTATTGAGATTGCTAATTGGTTGCTTTCATTCCTTCATTGGTAGTCTCATTTTCTTTGATATACGTTTCATCTGTCAATTATTCCTCTTATAGCAACATGATATTTCTTGCTCTAATTGGATTGGGATTTCTTTTCAAAGATCCATGATGAAGTCTGAACAATTACCCATTAGGGGACATGGGACATCTTCTTTTGTTTCTTGATTTTGGAGCTTGTACAGGAACAAGTTCACAGATTTTGTAGATTTAATATCCTACCTCAGAAATATGGATTCTTGTCTCATTTGTGACACTGTGATGTTGAAAATATTGCACCAAGTTTTTTCCATATGTAATTTGATACATGTTCTTCATGAATTTAACAGAATGGATACTTCTTAATCCTTAAAACTATCTACCCTCTTAAATAGACGACCACAAAACTTGCTCTTGTAAACATTGGAACAATTTAAATATGAAATCTGCAACAAATTTTAGCACTGGGGAACTTCTCATAAATGACAAGAGACACAGATTTGCATTGTTATAGTTCTAGCAAATAGATTAACTACGAACTTGAAATTTTCAGGAACTATTGTTTATCTTTTACTTGGAGTACTTATTGTCTCTGACCAAGATTTGTCTCTTTGACTGTTTCCTTGCGTCGAACTTTCACAGTGTCAATCAATACAATAACCACTCGAACTAAAAGATAAACAGCAGGCAAAAACATGAAAACAGAGAGCTTAAATCGCCTTGCCATGAAAACTCACCTTGCTCTTCAGAGTCCTTCACCTCCTGGCGCGCAGATGAAAATGAGAAATTACACAGCGTGTAAGAAACAAACATGCGTTTTCCTCAAGCCACTCAAAACTGTCAAAAGCGACCTAATCTGTACATGACAGTCAATGCATTAATGTTTCATAACTGCTACGTTTTTTCAATCAACAGTGCACATAAAGCCAACGACCAATAAAATGTTGCCAGAATAAAAAAATCAAAAGCTAAAACTATAGTCCAGCCTCATTTAAATACACATGTCACAATACGATTGAAAACAATGCAAATGTTTAATTGCTAAAGTGAAGACAATATCCATGCCTTCGGCAGGATAATAATTGTGTGTGTTGTATATTATCTTTCTAGTATAATCCCCTTTTGTGCACCTTAGGAGAATATGCAACTTCACGAAATCTATCCCATGGTATTGGAGGGAGGCAAATAACAAAATTAAGGTCCTCCTTATAGTTAGAGATGAAAGAGAACACATAAAACTCGTAATGAACATAGGGCTTTGTCATAATCACATTTATACTCTTTTGGAGTTGAAACTTAAAGATATAATTATGATAATTTTGGTACAAAATAAATCTGATTTGGAAAATTTGTGTATGGCAGATTTAGGGATCTAAAAACCTTTCTCGCATTTCTAAAAGTCGTTATGGCTCTCTAGAAAATTGTTCTTCTTCCTCTAAACCCTTAAAGTCTAGCTAGGTTTTTAAAATAAGGAAAGAAAAAAAATCGGGGCACATGTTTTGTGTCAAGAATTTGAATAACACCATCTACTTATGAGGCCCCTCAATAGTGTAGAATATCAAAAACAACACATTGAGTATAATGCATTTTAATTGGGAGTCAAGTGTGATCACTATAATGAATGTTTGATAAAGAAACAAATACATCTCTACTCTAAATGTTTTGAATTCACAACAAGACACTCTTGAATTTTTTTCCTTATCACAATGCCTCAATGCATCAATGTACATATATAGATTTATTGAATTCAAATTAGGACCTTAATGACATGTAAGATGATACATAATAGGTGGGAAAATAAAAAAGGAAGGTCTAAAAATCCCAAGGAACCTAAAGAAGGGCGAGAAAGGCTCACACAACAAAACCCCTAAAGTTGTTCAATTGCGATTGTGATGAACCAAGATCGTATACATATAGTTCTTATAGGTAACTAGGTAACTGTAATTGTATGGTCATTGGGCAAACATCAAATCACATGAAGAAATATGGAGAAGAGATAGAAAGAGAAAAACATAGAGGATACGACCAGAAGGCACGAAAACACGCTAATAAAAACTTTATCTAAACAAATAATTGACAAATACTCAAATATTGTAATATAATGAAATTTACAACTAATTATGTTGAGAGCCGTTCTACGATGGTATTGGAAAGAGGAGGGCGTGGATTGTAATGTTGTTAGTGTGTTCAATATTTTGAGCTTATACTTCACGTCCATTTAACCATTGCAAGATACTTTCAACCTTAAATTTTACGTCCATTTCACTATTACTTAAGATAGAATTCCATAAAAAAAATAATATCTCAACCACCAAGTAGAATTTTAAAGGTCATATTTTTTTCTCAATACCAAAATTTTTTGGTAACAAAACCAAATCACATACAAAATTCATGAAATGATGTAAAAATTTAAAATATAAACCTTAAAATATATTGTTATTCAATGTTTTGAAGAAAACCACCAACCTATTTTGAAAAAAAATAAAAATAAAACAAATGAATTTGAAAAGGCATTGCTGGAACTTTATTAATAACATTCCCTCGTGACTCCTCCATTCCCAAATAGGCAATAAAACTTTGGAGTTTAGTGGCTGGCCTGAGAATTCTTTTCAAACTCATGGTTAACATTACCCTATCACCCTATGAAAAGAAGTTCAATGGGAATTGTTCTTTAAGCGCTAGCCCTCTTAAAAACATTTACAAAAAATTTTATCAAACGGTAGTCTACTTTATTTGAAGGGTCAAAATCAATACAAAAAGGTATGAAAGGCCGCTGAGTAAATTGGAACTTTTTTTTTACCCAGAATTGAGACTTAAATCTTATCTTCACATTACTTCATCTTAAAAATAGTATGACAGCTGGAAAGTGGCCCTAGTGACGGTTGGATAAAAAAGCTTTTCCGCCCGTTGAGAAATCATAGTATAAATTTCTGGCCCAGACTTCTTTGATTTGGAGTTCTTCATTTTATTCTGTGTTGTTTTTGGTTTGTAGCTTTGATTTTGTCATATGTTCGTGGTGGTCTGTATTCTGTGTGTCATGTGGCCACGCTGTTTATGTTGATTGAATTGTTTTTTAGGTCTATATTTATGTGCTGAGTGGTTTTCTTAGTCTATTTGTTTGTGCCTTTTTCCTTTCATTTTGAGGGATCAGAAGATTGTAAGTAGCAGACTGAAAGAGACGGAAAATTTCATCCAAGCTACTGGTAAGTCTATTTTTATTCTACAATAGCAGTTTATTGATATTCATTTGTCATTTTCTTATACATTTCCCCTCATTTTGCATTATAGCATTAGGTATTCTGGAAACAACCTTCCCCTGTTTAGGGTTTAGAGACTTTTTTAGGATCAAGTTGCCTATGATATGCTAACATTGCAATAGACTGTTTAGTTGTATGATATATATGTATCTGATAATTGAGCTAGTGATCTGTTAATTTGCAATAAAATGCTTAGTTATGTGTTGCCAGGGATTCAATATCTGATAATTAATCCTCTATAGGCTTCTGTTTGTTTTTGCCTTTTTTTTCTTTTGTTTTGACTCTTGAGGGAGCAGAACAGTGTAAGGAGCAGACTGAAAGAGACGGAAAATTCCATCCAAGCTACTTGTAAGTCTATATTTTTTGTACATTTGCAGTTTATTGATATTCATTTGTTATTTTTCTTATACATTTCCCCTCATTTTGCATAATAGGATTAGGTATTTTGGAAACAACCTTCCCCTGTTGAGCTTTAAGTCTTCCTATGGACCTTTACATAAATGCAGAGGGTTTATGTTGCCTGAATTGCAGGTTTAGAGACATTTTTAGGCTCAAGTTGCCTGTCATAAGTTAACATTGCAAGAGACTGTTTAGTTCATGTATATCTGATAATCGAGCTCTAGATCTTTGGCTTAAGTGATCTGTTAGGATTGCAGTAAACTGCTTACTTGTGTGTTGCCATGCATTCAATATCTGATAATTAATCCTGTGTAGGGTTCTCTCTGGCCAGTGAACAAGGTTCATGTCATGTTTTTATTTTGGCTAATGGCATTATCTGTTCTTTAAAATGGCCAACCCTCATTGTAGGGCAGGGTTTAAGTAATTTTCGTTAGGTAAATAAGGGTTTATGTACGGATTAATTTTATAAATGCGGTGTTTGTTAGTTTTAAAATTTATAGTTGCATTTTACTCTTTAGAACTGTTTTAATGTCATGTACAAGTGCAATGTTGCAATTTGGGTTTTTAGATTTTTATTTATTTTGGTTTACTTGCTTAGCTATCTACAATGTTTATTTTCCTGATGGAAATTTGTTCTATTTCATTGCAAAATTGCATTGCAACCTACAGTCGTCTTTTCATTTTGTGAGAGAAGCTTACATAATATTGTTGTCCATTTAGGTTTTAACTATTGATTAATGTTTTATGGATTTTTGGCAGCAAAGCTGATTTAAGATTTAACATGTTTCTGATCATGGCTTTAAATGGTTAAACTACTATTTTGGTATGGCTTGTTTGTGCTTTATAAATTGGAAAACCCAGATGTGTGTTATTTCATATTTCTATCATTTTAATGAAAGGCTAGGTGTTCTATTGAACGATAGGTCCTTTGCAGGTGTAAAATTAACCACCCTGATGTGTGTTATTTTGGTATACATCATTTTGAAAGATGTGTTATATTTCTTGAATTTTTTCTATGAACAATAGGTTTTGCAGGTGTAAATTCAGTCATACATTTGGAGCATATTTTCCCTTATCCCATTTAGGAATGTTACACAGTGGTTCTATTCATGGGGATTTGGTCAAGAGGTATCTAACATTCTGTCATATAACATAAACTGTCTGATTTTAATGATTCATAGGAATGCCCAAAAATATGTAGTTGATTCTTGCTCTGTATACTAAACTTCCATCACTTTTAATATGCTATGCAAATTAACTTTATAAGAGCAGTCAAAGACGTGATATCCTTTTAAAGGTAGTTTCAATATTTCACCAAAAGTCTTTAATGAGTTTCCTTAATTTCTTCTTAGCTTCATATACCTGGAACTAGTGTATTTTCATCTTTAGTTGTTCATTTTGGCATCTTTTTTCTATTTGCATCGTTTGTTTAAGACATGCAAAAACAAATGAAACAAGATGACCACATGTATTCCATAAAAGTGAAAAAGAAGAATTAACTGACACGTTTTTTCACTTTCTAAGATGCAACTCTTGATTTAGGTTTTGTCAATGACACTGAGCTGGGCAGATGATGAAATGATCCTATGGTTGCAATGTTGGTGGAAATGCTTCTGCCACTTCTACTGGAAGAAGCATCTTTTCAAGATTGCACAGATTTCATCTGGTAGTGTTGATTTGTATGCATATTACTCATAACGATTTTGATAAATAGTAAGCATCTGAAGAAGATATTTCTATTGCAGGCTTAAATAGAAGCTGCGAGAATTTTTGGAGCCTCACCTGCAAATTGAGTCTTCCTTTTCATCTATTTTTGGCCCATCTCTTCAATCTAAGCCTTCTGGCAACATCCTGAATCCAGGACTACAACAGAGACACTCAAGCAAGATGGTTTGTACTTATTTCTTATGATCAGTCTTGCTTTCTATAGATTTTGGGAGAACTGTGATAGAGACTTAGAAATATTACCTGTAGGTATTGTCATGAGTGAAGAATATATGAAAATCAGTAACCCATTTGGTCTATGTATTTGTATTTTGCTTGAAACAAGCTATTGATAGTACAGTATTATTATATTTTTTTGTAATAAATGGGTATGGTCGAATTCACTGGTTTGCTAAAGGGGCAAAGTTGTTAAAGGCACAAACCTACAAGTGATCCTTATGTTGTTTTCACTCTTAGGCAACAAGTCTGCTATCTTTCTTTATTCCATCTTTCTGCTTTCTTGCTTTAGTATATTTAAGAAAATTACAAAAATTGAAGACACATTAACATTTGATGTGATCAAACTTCATGTTTTTTACAGACCAGTTTGGAATGAGGAGATTATGCTCTGTTCCACAAGGTCCATCTTCCTTAAAAGTGGTTAGTAGCGAAAATGATTTTGTTGCCTTTATTTTGAAAGTAATATTTTTTAGCGAAATTGAATGTTTTCTTGAAAACCAGTATTGGGTTTGCTTATGATCATTGTAAGCTGCTCAATTATCAGTATATTATGGTTTTATAACAAAAAATTAGTTTTCTGGTGTTGTGGATTTTGGCTTCATATACAGGATAATGACTTGAACAGAGTGTCTGATAAGGAAGTATATTACATTACCTGATTTTAGCAAAAACTTGCATTCAATATCATATGTTCGTGCAATCCTTGACACAAGAAAAACCATCCCACTCTGGCAGGAAATAACTCCCGCACTGAAATAGCATTAGTTGTGAGTTGTATGAATAATATCTAGCCTACTTTGGACAATAATTAACTCCCGCACGGATGGTAAATAGTATAATACACACATGATGCATTTTGGCTTATTACTGTAACATGATGAGCTTTAGTGTGTACTAAATTGAAAACCGGCATTCTGATGATGAGAGTACTAAATTGTTGGATCTTGACTCGACACTAATTTTTTCTGTATGTTGCTGGCAGTTTTCCTTTGAATATGCTTTACCATCAGGTAATTTTGATATTATTAGTTGACTTTGCCTGTGCCTGTGCCTATTTGCCTATCTAATACTGAGAAAACATACTTCTGTAGCTAGAAAGTCCTGCTCTGAGTCATATCTACATTCGAGTAGTCGAACTCTCCTATTTATAACTCTCCTATTTTAAAACTTTGTGGAAATCTTAATCCAAATATAGGTTGTTGAGATCCCAAAGAATTTTTTTGCTCTAGAAACTATTGAAGATCAAGCGATCAAATGAATAATATGCACAATAAGGGAATGCAAGTTACAATATCTTTCACAATATTAAATTAGTCATTCATCCAATGGTGAGCTATGAAACAACTGATCCTGAATCCCAATCCCTATAAACTTCCTATGATATTTTTTATAATTTCTTTGCAGGGCTTGTCTACCGTGAGTGCACAAGGTGAATCTTGTTGTTATTCTGGTTAATGGCGGCCTTGCCTGTTCTTTTCAATAACCTTCTCTGTTCTTATCAATGATGGCTTCAAGAATTTTTTAAAGAAAAATTCACATCCTGGTGGTGAAGATAGGGGTATTTAGTAAGTCGGTGTTTAATTTTAAGATTTTTAGTTGCGTTTTTCTCTTTAGAAGTGTTTTATTGTTGTACAAATGATGAATGCTACAATTTAGGCATTAGATTATTATTATATTATTATCTTGTATTGCTTAGGTCTTTTGAAGTGTTTTATTGTTTACTATCACTTTTAATTTTAAGTATTTCTATTGAGATGTCGTTGTATTCAACCAGAGTTTTGCAGGTGTAAATCCATTCATACAATTAGAACATCATTTTCCTCATCCCATTACCTGCAAATCCATTCATACATTTGAAGCATCTTTTTCCTCATCTCGTTTAGGAATGCTCTAGAATGGTTCTACTCATTGGGAGATTTTGTTGAAAGGAAACAACATCCTTGAGTATAGTCAAACCAAAATTCTGTCAAGTAACATAGGGTTAGACTATTTAATTTTAATGATTTATGAAAACACCCACTAATAGTTAGTGGATTCTTGCTCTGCATTCAAAACTTCTACCTCTACCATTAAGGGTGAATAGTCAATGAATATTCTGCAGGCAATGTTGCAGTTGAACTTTATAACTAATCAGGTCAAATGACAAAGATGTGATATCCTCAAATGGTGGTTACCTTATTGTTTGCAGCTTCATATGAACCTTTGCACCATCAGTTTTCATTTCGTGACATTATTATCTATTTGCATTCTTTTGGGAGAAACATGTAAAAATAAGCAAAAAAAAGACCACCTGCATTCCATATAAGTGAAAAGAAGAATAACTTAGACATTTCCCCCTTTCTGATATGGAACTCTTGATTTCAAGTCCAGTAAAATACTATAATAATCTATAAAACACTTCAATCCGAAGATTTTAAAAGAATTGGGTCAGAAGAATCTTTCAAACAGCGCACAGATTTCATCAGGTAGCCTTTTCTTGTATGCATATTATTCATATTGATTTTGATAAATAGTCAAAGCTGAAGCTATGATTTCTTTTGCAGGCTTTAAATACGAGCTCCTAAGAATTTTTGGAGCTAAGATAAACAGTATCTTTTTTATTCCATTTTTCTATTTTCTGATATCTTTTTTATTCCATCTTTCTATTTTCTTGCTTCAATGTATCTATAAGAAAATATGAACAAATCTTAGGTGTACATGGGGGTATTTGTTTATTTCTTGTTTTTAAGTGGGCATTTCAAAAATGAAGAGATGCAATACATAAAACAGTGGATGAGTGGTGCGATACATAAAACAGGGGGTGTGGACAATTAGCTTCCATTATATTTGTCGTGCTTTTATCAGAGGATAGGGGTTTGGTATTTGAGGATACAAGAACGAAATTATTGGATCTTATAGCGACTAACTTATATTGGTAAGTTGTTTTCGGTACTAGTTCTCCTTTGAATATGGTGTGATACTTGTCTATGATTTTTGATTTGCATATTCAATACTGAGGGAAACACACTTCCGTAGCTTTGTCCTACAACGATTCATCTCTGCATTCTAGTATTTAGAACTCTCCTGTTGGACTGTGTTTTCTATAAATAATATGCACTCGTATTCTCAATTACCAAACCCCTATCCCCAACTTTTATGCACTACTAATATTATATGGAAATCTTAATCCAAATACAAACTGTGGAGCAACTTCGCTGTAGAAATTGTTGAATATTAAGAATAATATGTACTCTGTATATGGGTATGAACTGCATGACTAACATTACTTGATTAATCTGATTGTTGCAGCTCTCTAATCTCTCTCCCTCATCTGTGTCCTGTAATTCCTAAATTCATTGTTAATGACTCTTATCTTCTTCCTTCGTGTTGAATGATCAAGTTTCTCCTGTGTTGTATTTGAGGATATGAGTACGAAATTGCATTGGATCTTCATAGCACTAACTTATATTTATGTTGTTTGGTATTCTCCTTTGAATATGGTATGATACTTGGCTATGATTTTTGATTTGCATATTCAATACTGAAAAAACACACTTCTGTAGTTTGTCCTACAACGATTCATCTCTGCATTCTAGTATTTAGAACTCTCCTGTTGGACTGTGTTTTCTATAAATAATATGCACTCGTATTCTCAATTACCAAACCCCTATCCCCAACTTTTATGCACCACTAATATTTATGGAAATCTTAATCCAAATACAAACTGTGGAGCAACTTCGCTGTAGAAATGGTTGAACTCCGTATATGGGTATGCCAATTTGCCATGACTAACATTACTTGATTAATTGATTGTTGGCAATTTTTATTGTTTTTTCTTTTATTTTAATTATTCCAAATGTAAGTAACATTTTTTATATAAATATTTTTGAAAATTAATAATAATTAGATTGTTCGACAATGGTTTTGTTTTTTACCAATAATGGATAGTAATTACGCCGAAGGCGTTTTCCCTATGGGAAAGGCCCTTGCGGACGTTTCTGCGACTGTGTCAAATTTGACAGCCGTTTGGACGTTTTTTACATTGCAATTAATGTTGATAGTCGAAATGATGATTAAGACGGGCACTATGACGGTTTAGATTTTCCTGCCTATTTTCATGGAATGTTTGGCCATGCAGCGCTTGGCAATGGTGCCGTTTGGACATTTTTTCAATGTGATTAATTGTAACGACCGTTTTTACGGGAGTTTAAACATTTTTACTGTTTTTGCGGCTGTTTTTGTTGTTCATGCAAAACAGAATTAAATATCTATCGATTAACAGAAAAGAAAAAGGTAAGGGAAATTACAATGCAGTAATTTCTTCTGCAAGCAAATCCGTGGGTCCTTCTCCATGAGCAACATGATCTTTGATGCGAATTCGGCCTTTATTTTTGCTGCTACTGGCAGAATTGTTATTCTTTTTTCGTATGTTTCCTTTGCTCGTTTCAATGGAACTGGGGGATTACGCATTTTATGATTGTTTTGCCCATTTCAATTGTTAAACTTGGACTGCAAATTTACCGGGTAGTCAGTTCTGTGATTTGATCTTGTGACCGACCGAAGGAATGATGTTTGAAAATGCACGCAGAAAGCATAAAAACATATTTCTTGCGTGAGAATATTGAATTGGGAGAAGGGTCATGTGGGAGATTAAATTTCTGAAATATCATTCGACAATGAGGATATTGAATTGGGAGAAGGGTCATGTGAGAGTTAGCATAATTTATTGTTTCAGATGGATGCATTTAAGAAATTTGTTTAGCTAGAGTTTCAGCTTTGGAATACAAATATAGGATCAACTTCAGTACAACACATTTCATCATCCTTATTTATTCAATCGTCAAGCAGGGCATGTGATGTTTTTGGCTTGTGCTATATGCACCTTGATCTTTGGATGTGTCTGCTCTGCTTGTTTGTAAAAAGACATGCCATACTTTGTCTGCAGAAAAGATACCACGCACTGTCATACCCCTACCATCAAGACTGTCACGGTCTAACTATACTTTTATTTCTTTAACACTTGGGTTGCTAATGGATTCTTTTGACTCATGCAACCTTATTCTTGACTTCCCAACCTTTACAACAATCTTTCTATACATAAAACCAATGCCTTGTACATTCAATGCTTCATTTAAGTCATCAATTATGTGTGTCTACACCTGTCAAGGTTTACATTCAGTGCTTCATTTAAGTCATTAATTTTGTGTGTCTACACCTGTCAGGGTGTGGGTATACATTGTCTCTTCTATCTAAACCTTTGATGAAGTTAAGAGTACAGTTATATATAATCCTTGCTCTCTAGAAACATCTGATTCCCTTTTCTAAACTTTTTTTAGACCTCCAACCCTCCTAGATGATATCCTAACTGAATCTTCATTGTTTCTCTCTTCCACTTAAACCCTCAAACTGGTATTATGTAGTCATAACTGAGAGATCAGGTTTTTGAACATGGAAAGATTGTTTTAAGTGAATCAATTACTTTCTAAGGTCTCTTATATCATGAAATGAGTCAAGCTATAGTTCATAATCCATAATGACAAGTTTTATGGTTCCTCGTTAGCAAGTAAAATACATATTTCCAGTCAGGAAAACTCTGAAACAGGGTATACATAGCATGTGAATGAATTATTTATGAAGTAACAATATTGACACAATATTGAGTTTCCTTAATGATGAAAAGATCATCAAAAAACCTTCTGCAATAGGTCATGCTTCACATTCAAGCTTCATGCATAGACAAGGATCACTACTTGTTAATCCCTTCCAAGACACACACCTACAATTTTTGATCTCACAATCAATGGTCAATTACAAATTCTTTGTAGTTTTATGCTACCCTGATCACATTACCATATAGCTTCGTTTTTACACATGCAAGAATCAATTTCAAACTCTTCCTCTCTCAGTTCTCACTTTTATTAGGATTTCATAATCTTACCTTAATACATAGTTATTCAACTTGCAAGGATTGTGTCAAGACATTTTCCCACCATTTTAAGCTTCCTCATGATCCTCCATAACCTGCACAAGTTCTTCACACTAAAGATAACTTTCAAGAGACATTTTCACATAAGAAATAATCACAACAACAAACATTAAATGCACATCGTAGTAATATAAAACCTCGTGTACAATTTTATAAAATTTGAAGCTTTGATATTGATAATCATGATTCTTTTCACAGCTTCTTAAGCCTTTAGGGCTCTATTACAGGGTTTTTCACCTCTACCCTCTTCTTCTTGTCCTCAAATACATTATCATTCCTTTTCAAATGAGGAAGAACAAAGTAGTTAGGGCTTTCCACAAGTAACCCCCACTAGGTCAAGCTTCTTGGGTTTTCAAATACAACGTTGGTTTACAATAAAGTTATTGTTATGGTTTGGGCCCATAGAAGCTCCTTAAATGAAGGAATTTTTTTTGTATTTTGTTGGAATCATGGAACATTGCAGTTGAATGTTCACCTACTCTTGCACTTTGGTGTGTCCTGCATTGATGCTATTCCCTACATCTGCCATTGTTGTTTTCAAATACCCTTATTTTGCTCTTGTATTTAGAGGGTCACGGACCTCTGAAGTTGTCCAGCTGCCTAAGACATTCTGTAATCTTCTGGCAACAATTTGACTTGTGTAAAATTCCCAAAAACAATTTTATTATGTCCTCTATAATAATATCAAACTCTATTTAAATTTTCAGTGGACATTTTGGCAAATATTAAGTTTCTTTAGTTTGCTGTCCCAACTGTAAAAATCTTATAAAATCAGTCTTTTACTTGCTGCAAGTTTTCTATATTTTGTGCATTTTAAAGTGATATCCCACAAGGGATATTTCAAAATACTAGCCTCTATTTTGATAGCACCTCCACTAGTACTTTACTCAACATTGTTTGTATACAAAGCGACAATGTTGTTCAAGGGGTATCAAAATGTATTCATGTTTAGTGCAAAAAAATTGGCCACAAAAGGCTACCACTATTAGTGATGTCATTATGTTTGTAATCTTGTAGTTAGTGGTTTGGGACCACCTAATCATCATCTGGGTGGGCCCCACAACATCTACCCGTGAGCCACTTTACCCAATCTCGAATTTCAGCTAAATGTGGCATTTATAAGGGCCTCTTTTTCACTTTGGGGGTCTCCTTTACATGGAAATGAGCCCCTTGGATCCTACTTATGGGTAGGGGGTTTCTTTTCAAGGTTAAATGATATTTTTCCTCCTATATGATCCCTCTTATGTCACCATCTTATAAGTAAGGTGGACTCTTGTGATTTCTTAAAAGTTGAAGTGTGTTGGATTATTGGAATTTTAGGGAATTTGAGAGATTACCTCCAAAATGTATTTTGTTTTATACTCTTTGTGATTTTGGGAATCTTTTGTTGGATGATGAGATGAGTGACACATGCCACCCTCTGATTTGTGAGGATTTTTGAATTGTTCTTCTTTTTATACTCCCTTATGGAGAGGGGTTGGGACTTTTTTTTTTTTCACATTTTCACTGTTGGGAGTTGGAGCTTGGAGCTTGGGAAAGCTTGTTGTACTTGAAGTTAGATTGCTAGTTTGAGGTAGGCTTTATACCTCTTGTTTTTGGTTTCTATAGTATAACGTGGAAAGAAAAATGGTTTCTTGAAATCTTATGTGTTGCATGTTGTTTTTGGGTGCGTTTTGTGCTTCTTGTTCATTTTTTTCTCCATCTATCCTACCTTTGTGGTGGATTTTAGAATTGTATGGAGAAGAGGGAGGAAACCCCTCTTACACCACATGGTTTGATGGGCAAGCCATGGTGGTCCTTATTTTTATTCATCCCCTCATATGGTTTGATGTGGTAGAAGGATTGTGCATATGGTTTGAACCTCCTCCATCCTTGGCTAGGAAACCATGTTTGGTTTGAAAATCCTCCCAAGGAGGAGGCTTGATGTTTGTGATGGAGTGATAAAGAGGGTACAATTTTGAATGGAGAGATAAGGAGGGTAGTTTTGGAGATTATTATGAAAGAGTTTGTGAGAATCGTATCAAAAACTGTGCACCATGATGAAGTTGCACTCCAAAGGAAATGTAATAGCTCCAACATAATCACAAGGAGGAATCGATCAATCAATGGAAGAACTTGCATAACAGAACAAAGCTTGCACATAGAGAAAGACAATGGAGTGTCTTGGCATACTCATAAATGTCAAATGAAGGGATACATATAGGGTGCTGAGTAACCCTAGTGCATGACACACAAACCCTAAAACCCTAAACCTAACCCATGTGAGATGACCCTCCATATGTGAGTGGAGGACATATAGGATCCCACACACCAACACCCCCCCTTCATCGAAGCTGGGGTAGTGGCTATGATGAGTTAGACAGAACAAGAAGACACTCCTAAACAACTAAGAAAGATGTGTCAATGGGGCCCGACAACTAAAGGCCTGATAAGGTGCCCATGTACAAACAACATCTTCCTAGAAGAAGAAGAAGAAGAGAAGGACTATATAGCCCGAAGAAGATGAGCAGCTGCATAAGACCTCACCCCAAGAAGAGACCACAAGTGAAGAAACTTCACCTCAGTGAAGGGCTTGGTGAATATATCTGCAATCTGATCAGCTGTCTGAATGTACTGAATGTCGATGATACCATCATGAATAAGCTCTCGTATGAAGTGCATATGGATCTCAATGTGCTTCATCCACTGATGCTGAACTGGATTTCTACAAATTGAGATAGTGCTCATGTTGTCACAATAGATAATGGTAGGCCATCCGAAAGTGGATGCCAAACTCTGTCAGAATACCCTGTAGCCAAACAACCTCTGTGGCAGTGTTAACTGCTCCTCTGTATTCTGCCTCTGTAGAAGATATCGCAATTGCATTCTGCTTCTTGCTAGACCAACTAATAGGACCCGAACCAAGAGAGAAACTGTAGCCAGAGGTAGATTTCTGATGATCTAAGTCACCAGCCCAATCAGAATCTGTGAACCCAATCAAGTCAATATCCACCCCTCCAAAATAGTGAATGCCATCAGTATAGGTGCCACGAACATAATGAAGGATCCACTTAGCTGCTTTCCAATGCAGCTCATGTGGCTCCTGCATGAATCTGGACATGATCCCAACAACATAAGATAAATCCAGTCGAGTGTGAGTCAAGTAAATCAAGCTCCCCACCAACTGTCGATAAAGGGTACCATCAACCAAGGGAGTAGAGCAATCAGAAACCAACTTAACCCAGAAAGAAAAGGAGTAGGAGAAGACTTGCAATCGGACATCTAAAAATGAGCAAGCAAGTCAAGAGCATACTTAGGTTGCGAAATCAAAATTCCTGAGTCAGATTGTGAAATCTGGATCCCAAGAAAGTAATGAAGCAGACCTAATTCAGTCATGGAAAACCTGTTGGCCAAGGTGATCTTCACAGAATCAATGATAGAGGAAGAGCTTCCTGTGATCAACAAGTCATCAACATAGAGAACAAGAATGAGTATGGAGTCATCTTTCCATAGAATATAAACATTTGGATCAGAGTGACACCTAGTAAACCCTGATGTAAGTAAAAAGGAGTCCATCTTGGCATACCAAGCCCGAGGGGCTTGTTTAAGGCCATAAAAATACTTCTTTAACTTACAAACGAGGGAGGGATCATGGACATAACCCAGAGGTTGTTCCATGTAGATCTCTTCCTCTAGGTCACCATGAAGGAAGGCACTCTTAACATCCATTTGATGGAATTTCCATCTGTTTGCTATGGCAATGGCAAGGGTCAGTCAAATAGAAGTCATCTTTGCAACCAGAGAAAAGGTTTCAGTATAATCAACCCCAGCTATCTGGGAGAAACCCTTAGCTACTAATCGTGCTTTAAAATTTTTGACATCTCCATCTACTCCATACTTTGTTCGGAACACCCACTTACACTGAATGATTTTTCTTCCTTTCGGAAGAGGGGTGAGATCCCAAGTATCATTCTTCATGAGAGAGGAATACTCCTCATCCATGGAAGAATCCCACTCAGGAATACTAGAAGCCTCCCAGAAAGACTGTGGATCAGAGGTAGAGGTGAAGAAAGAGTGGGGTCCAATGAAATCTGAGCGAGTATGTCTCATATCTGAAGTATCTCCAACTAAATCTCCAACACTTTGCAAAGTTTTCCTAGCCCAAAGAGGACCAGGAGGATCAGGCTCTGAGTCGGAAGATTCATCACTTGAGTGAGAAGGGACATAGTCCTCATCATCACTACTATCAGAATCAGAAGACTCAAGGGTCTGATGGTCGGGAGGATCAGGAAGAGGAGCATGCTCAACAACATCATCATCTGATGAGTCAGAATCTGAATCAGCAAGCTGAAGAACCTCAATAGGTAGAGAAGTAGAAGTCGAAGAAGACTCATCGAACTTAACACTTCTCTCAATATAAATCTCATGAGAAGTAGGATTCAACAATCGATATCCCTTCACACCATCAGGATACCCTACAAAGATACAAGGTTTGGATTGTGGTTCCAATGCCTTGCGTTTCTTCTTGGGAATCTGAGCCATAGCCTTGGATCTGAAGACTTGAAAGTGCTCAACATCAGGCTTGCGTCCAAACTAGGCTTCAAAGGGTGTCATCCCTCTTACTACCTTGTGTGGAACATGGTTCTGAATGTAATTAGCACAATTCACTGCTTCAGCCCAATACTGCGGAGGAAGAGACTTCGAGTGAATCATACAAGTGGCCATCTCCTTAAGAGTATGGTTCTTTCTTTCTGCTACTCCATTCTGTGAAGGGCTATAAGCAACTGTATGCTGCAAGGAGATCCCTTCAGAAGTACAAAAATCCATGAACCTATTGTTTACATATTCACCTCCATTGTCGGTTTGAAGAACCTTAATAGACCGTTCTGCCTGTTTCTCAGCAAGAGCCTTAAAGTCCTGAAAATGTTCAAAGACTTCAGACTTAAGCTTAAGAAAATATACCCAAGTATATCGCGAATAGTCATCAATGAAGGTCAACACATAAAGAGCTCTAGTAAACGAAGGAGATGGAAATGGACCAGAAATATTGTTGTGAACAAGATCCAAAGGATGAGTAGCTCTCCAGGATTTTCCTTTGTCAAAGTTCTTTTCAGGATGCTTTCCAAGGGTACAACCCTCACAAAGACCCTTAGAAAACTTGACGCGGGTAACCCATTGACCATTTTGTTTTGGCTCAATTGTTCAAGGTAGCGATAATTTAGATGTCTGAAATGCTCATGCCATAGCTTACTAACCTCATTTGCATGAGTGAGCAAGGTAGTGGGCATAGAATCAGAAGTAAAGTGGGAAAAGGTATACAACTGTGAATGGTGATCCACCTTTCCCTCAGCCACTGTAGTGTCATTGTTAAGCTCATGAATAATCACCGAGTTAGGACCAAATTCCACTCACATTCCTTCACCAAGGTGAGTAATTTGGTAAACCGATAGGAGATTGGTAGAGAGATCAGGAACACTCAACACTTGGTTGAATGTTCCCCCATCCATCTCTACCGATCCACTACCGGAAACTGACACTGTCGTGTCATTACCCATCGTGATTTGGGACATACCACAAGGCTCGATGTTGGAGAACTCAACATGCGAAGAAGCCATGTGGTGTGAGGCAATGGAATCTATAATCCATGTCGATGAAGGAGAAACTTTGGCTACAAGGGCCTTTCCTTTCTTCTTATCAGATTTAGAACCTTTTGCAGTAGAAGACTTGGCCTTCAGAGCATTTTGTTTGATAGACTCAGGAACACCTATTTGATTTTTCTCAAGTAAATGAGTAAGGTGATCAATTTGTTTTCTCATACACATATGCTCTTTATGACCAGGCTTCTTGCAATAGGAACACAAATACTTGTCTTTCTGTGCTCTAGGCTCAGAAGTTGAAGTGTTGTGTTAAATTTAGTTTTGGTCTTGGTTTCCTTCTTAGGTTGATCCTTTTTTTCTTTCTTCTTTTCAGTCTTCTTTTCCTTACTAGTACTTGCTACAAGGGCATGTGACTTGGACTTGAGAGACCCCATTTGAATGAGTTTTTCCTGTTCTCGAATGAGTTGGGATGAAAAATAGTCAAAGGAGGGCATATTCCAATCCTTTCCCAAGGCAAATTTTGTAGCGTAAAAAGTTGACACAAAGACAAAATATTCAGGACCTAACTTAGAGAGAATCGACAAGATCAGTTGAGAATCTTTCTTCTCTACTTGACATTCCTTTAACAACAATCTAGTGTGGACAAACTTAGAGAAGAATGCTTGTAGGTTTTCAAAATCACTAGGATTTAACCCTAGTAGTTCATTTTCCAACTCATGTGCTCTCATGTCATCTTGTTGTCCAAACATTCCATCTAACATTTTCCATGCAGAATTAGGTGTTTTGGATGACTCAATGTGGAAGAGCAAGTCAGGAGACACAGACATGCAAAGAATACCTAAAGCTTCATCACTACGGTTTAACCACTTAGATTTTTAGGGTCGTCGTCTGGTTCAGTCTCAGTTCCCATGGTGATGCGGAATAACCCTTTACCCCTTAGTTTCATAATTATTTTCGATCTCCATTCGAAGAAGTTGAATGGCGTAAGCAAAGGAATTGAAAGTGCATCCATAGTGAAGAGAGAGAAAGAATGCAGAAAAGAAACACAAGAATCACAACCACCCAGGACAATATAATAACCCCCTACTTTTGGCACTTTATAGTTTAGTGCGTTGAATACAATCGGGTCCGAGCGTGCATCTTGAAACACTTGGTAACTCACCTTGCAATCAATGTAATAATGTGCAAGAGAGGAGACCACAATCGTGTTTCGTGGAGCGCAGCAAAGTGACACCGTACACAAGCACAATTGCAAAAAACTAGGAAGGAGGTGAAATCAAATCCTGGTTGTGAGAAAAAGTGTCTCACGTCGCAAAGGATACCCCCTTGCTGCAAACTGTGGCGGATGCACTCACTAGTCGCAAGCAATAATAAGGGTAAAATACAATGTTTTAAACGAACTCAAGATGAGTCCGAGAGATCTTCAGAATGCCAGAAAAGCACGCGGAAGACAAATAGGAGCTTAGAGTGTTACTGCACACTTGAGCACATGATTAGTAAAAAATTGACATAATGCTTAAAAAATTATCGTTTGGAAATGCCTAATTTAGCTAATTTTAAAGCTATTGGAGTTAAAAATGATAATTAATGTTAATTTAAAGGACGATTTTAATTATTTACTAATCGTAAATGAAGGTCAATTTGAAATTAATAAAAATAGATTTAATATATTTAAATCTAATTAATTTCAACTAATTAAGATCTAATTAAAAAATTAAATCCTAATTAAATATTTAAATACTTTCCTTTCTAAAAGAAATCAAATTTAAATTGTTTCCACTTACAATTTAAAATTTTCGGATCTATTAAGATCTATTAAAGGAAACTAACTAAGATCTATTAAAATCTATTAAATTAAAACAAACTAATTTCTATTAATAGAAAAGATTTTAAAAAAGGATTTTTTAAAAAACTTAATTTGATGGAAAAACTTACCCAAAAAATGAAGAAATAGACTTACCAAAAAAATGAGCAGAAGTGGATTGGAGAGAAGTGCGTGTAACGTGCTTTGTGGAGGGAGGATGATTGGTGGGAGAGATGTGAGAATGGCTAGGTCGTGGGGCTCCACGAGCGGCAGAGGGGAGATACCAGAGACTATTCAAAACACAAGGTTGGTGAAGGACATCACAGCCAACTCATCAACAACAAACTGTAAACCATTGGGATGACCATGCAGACAACTCACAGCCTCGCAGACCAAGCAGAGAAGGGTGAGGAAAACTCACAGTAGACTCACCAAGGAAAGGAGCAGAGTTTCAGCCAGTTGGCCACAAAGCAAACATGGAAAAAACCACTAGGTCAAACCAAAGGCAACCTGGAGAGAAAAAAACTCAAAGACTCTAATAGAGCCAAAAAGGAGCTTATAGGTTGAAATAGGAACTCGACAGAGAGTTGAGATGGCTTGGTGGAGAGAGCTCAGGCTGAGCCAGGAAACACCAATCACTGAATTTTTGACCTGAATCTGCAAAAAACACCATGCAAACACATAAAAAACTAGAAGAACAGAGATCTAAAAATAATTTCCAGTTTTAATAAATGATTAAAAAAACCAGAATAAAGAACCTCTATTTTAGCTGATCTGCTAGATTTAGCTGCAGCTAGCTAAATGTAGCTGTAAAACCCCTGAAAAACTCAAGGAGATCTGCACATGCACGAAGAACACAGAAAAAGCTCAAATTTTCCAAGAACAATTTTTTAAGACGTTAGCAATAAATTTCACGAGGGGTAAAAAAAGAAACCTAATGATCAACTCAAAAAAAAAAACTTGCACAAGGAGTAAAAAATAATGAAACCAAGAGTAATCGCAACTCAGATGACGAATGCACATTTACCTGATCTCAGCTCTGATACCATGAAAGAGTTTATGAGAATCATATCAAAAACTGTGCACCATGATGAAGTTGCACTCCAAAGGAAATGTAATAGCTCCAACGTAATCACAAGGAGGAATCGATCAATCAATGGAAGAACTTACATAACAGAACAAAGCTTGCACATAGAGAAAGACAACGGAGTGTCTTGGCATACTCATAAATGTCAAATGAAGGGATACATATAGGGTGTTGAGTAACCCTAGTGCATGACACACAAGCAAACCCTAAACCTAACCCATGTGAGATGACCCTCCATATGTGAGTGGAGGACATATAGGATCCCACACACCAACAAACCTTTATGGTGTATGTTGAATATCTTGCATCAATTTCCAATGCAAGTATTTTTTCTTTTATATGCTTCTCTTAGGTTAATTCTTCTCTAATAGCTCTGTCTGAAGCTAGTGTTTCGTACAACTTTTGATTAAATAATTTCCTATATTAATTGAGATTGATTTGGAGTGACTTTGGAATACCCATTTGGACATATTTTCTCTGTATAAGTTTTCACCCCACCTTCTTAAGGAAAAATGTGATAAAATCCACTTTTTTTAGTTACAAATTAGGTCTTCACTATTTTTCTACAGGAGGATTTCCATCCTTTTCTATTTATTTCCAAATTTTCATTTCAAAATTCTTCCTAAATATTCTTA
Organism: Taxus chinensis; assembly: GCA_019776745.2. Lineage (NCBI taxonomy): Eukaryota > Viridiplantae > Streptophyta > Pinopsida > Cupressales > Taxaceae > Taxus > Taxus chinensis. Next base: position 65,620 of record JAHRHJ020003288.1, read on the forward strand.
AGGGATCAATGTAGGTTGTTCCTTGAAAATTTCAACTCTTGAATGTAAGTTTAAGACCCTCAGCTTGTTAGTTTCAATGAACCTTAGGTAGGGTTTCTCTTCTAGTCCGGTAAGAGTAAAATGGCAATAGAGTGATTCATATATAATTTCACAACTGGAGAATTCTCAGAGGTCTATTCCTACCTTATGGAATTGATAGATTTAACATTGGTGTTCCTTGTGTCCCAAAAATGCAAAAATTCTTCAAGATTTGACTGCTTTGCCCCTTTGAAAACAAGGGTTTTCAAGCTTCTATTTGAATTTCTTCAATCCTTCACCAAAATTCTCCCTTCCACGAGTCTATAATGATGTATTTAGGTCTAAATACATTCTAAGGTCTTCTCAACATCACATGTTTCCACCTTTAAACTATTCTTACTCACTAAAATGACAGTATTGCACCTAATACTTCAACTCTGCAGTCTGCTACAATGTTTTCTTTTCCTTGATCAAATATTCACAAAAAAATCTAAGAGAAACACTCTGAAACCAATTATTAATGCACCTCACAATGAATCTTATCAATTTCTAGATCTTCTAAGAAGATAAACACACTATGCTCTTATCCATTAAATTGTTCCTATACAAGATCTTACTCTAGAACTTTATGCATACATGAAAAAAACACAAAACCCTGAGTTTTTCTTGAAGTCCTTCTCTTTTATTTGAATGAATGATTAAAATAGTTATAATTTCTTATTTATACCTCCTTGCTCGATTTTTTCTTGTAATTGACCTATATGGTTACAAGATCAAGATTTACATGGAGGTTACATTTTAAGTAAAAGGAGCTAAGCAAGGTTTCAAAGCTACATGACTAAAAAAACCACCATGAAGGGACTCCAAGATTCCATAAGGATCCTAACATCCTCAAAACATTCTTAAGATCACTTCAAGGACCCCTACATAGACAAGACATCTAAAAATGGCTTACAAATTCAAATTGTCATTTTCGCGGGAAAGGACAAAATTCAAATTTTGAACATGCTAGGCCTAGACCAACAACAAAAACTTGTAAAATTATACTACCTAAGGACTCCTAGATCCAACCAAACCAAAATTGTGTCATGGCATGCTGAGATTGATCTTATGAGTGATGATCCTACATCAATCACCTTAACTTCTCTCTGTGTCATACTTGTACCTACAAAACAAACAATAGCTACCTGCATAATACTAAAGCATACATTAGACTAAATAAAATATGAAAATACTTGAGTCAGACTGACCTCGATGGTCACCCCAATGTGATTTTCACAGAGTGTTGCAATACATTCCAGACCTTATGTAGTTCTAGTGTGTGTGTGTGTGTGTGTGTGTGTGTGTGTGTGTGTGTGTGTGTGTGTGTGTGTGTGTGTGTGTGTGTGTGTGTGTGTGTGTGTGTGTGTGTGTGTGTGTGTGTGTGATGGAAATCATGTCCCTTGAAAATAGGTTTCCCTTATGTAAGTTGCACCAAGACGGCGGGATACAACTACCTTTCCCCCAAGAAAATGTGTTTCATGAAATACATAATTTTCCCTTCCTATGTAGTGAATAATGCAACCCAAATTTAATCTTAAAATTTTCTCCTTTTTGCACAAGTAGTAGATAGAAAATAGTAACCTCATGCCCCTTAGAATAGTTAGTAAGCCATGTATATATATGCTTCCTTTGTTTTAATTTTGACATTAACAACCCTAAAATCCATCCCAAAGTGATCAAGAAAAGTTTAGAAAATATAAACAAGGGGTGTGTAATTTTAAAATGTAAGAACACAAGTGAAAAGATAGAAGCACTTTTCATGGGACATTAACGGTGGCTGGTACTATCCCTTACTGGGCGCTTATGTCTAGAAATCTCCAAAGATAAATCAAGTAATGATCAATTGAGAAAGACATTGTGTGATTTCCAAAAGTAACGAGATAATTCCAAAAAAGTAAAGGACGAAAGCATGAAAAGGTACAACAATTTGTTAGTTTAAAACAAAACAAGTGTTATTAATGTCTAGTTTTATTTCTTAGGAATCACACATATAACAACATACTAAAGAAATATTGTGATAGTAATTAGTACATAGTTTTTTTGTGTACATGCCCTATATAAAATATAGACCTGGGGACTCATTTAGAGTGGGGTCGTATCTATTATAGAGACCCTATATATATAGTAGGTTATTCCTCTCCAAGTTATCACCCCATTTTATGCCTATATGGAATGGATATTTTGGTCCCCCAATCTATATCTAATCAAAAGATGAGGGGCCTATCAATAGATTAAAATCATCACCAATTGGCCCTATCCCCTCTATATATGGGGATTGGGAGTATTGTCCTTCCCTTCTCATATATATTTTATTATATATATGTGATACAATCATGGAGTGAAAGACCGAGTGTCTAATGTATAAAGTAAACGAGCCTTATAGATTATATATAGGGGAGGATACACCCATATATAGATAAGGTGCTTGCTCCTACCTAAATATATGGAATAACCATTCTGGACATCTTCGAGGAGATTGTGACTAGGTTTGGAGTCCCTCATACCATAATATTTGATAATGCTAAAGCTTTTATGGGATTTAAGATATCTGATTGGGCTCTCGAACATGGGATTTATCTAAAGACTTCTTCTAACTATTACCTTTAAGGTAATGGCTTAGCTGAGTTCACCAACAAGAATTTTATCAGGATCACGAGAATAAAAATGGAGATAAATTAGAGGCAATGAGACACAAAATTCAAACGTGCTCTTTGGGCTTATAGGATCAGACCAAAGAGAACAATATATTATTCCCCTTTCATCCTCGTGTATGGTAGAGAAAACTAGACTTCTAATACATCTTGGATTGCCCTCATTATAGTTAGTCCGTCAATTGAAATTAGAAGGTGAAGATGAAAGAAAAGTTAGAATGGTGGAGTTGGATGAGTTAGAAGAGTTGAGGCAAGCAACCATGAATAAATTAGAATAACACCAAAAGCTAACCAAACAGTGGTTTGATAGGAAAGATAGTCAACAAAATTTCAAAGAGGGAGAAATTTTTTGAAATGAGTTGCCGAAAGAGCAAAACAAGGAAGACACTTTAAACTTGATGTGCTATGGAGTGGACAATAAATCATCTCAGCCTTCAAGGAAGCTAATGCATTTGAGCTGTCAAAGATCAATGGAGAAATAATTTGGATCCTAGTTAATGAGATTTATCTCAAACCCTCTTATTGAGAGGGGTATACTTTACCTTGTACATATTAGACTAGTATTACTTCCTCCAAGTGTTGTTTGGTTTGGCACACTATTTTTCTATTAATATAGTTTCATTTCCGTAAGTGCTCAACACAATGTTCTTGTGGTTCATGGGTGGCATTTTCAATTACAATTTGTCTAAGGAGGACTCTAGAGAAGATATGATCAGTAGAGTATGGAAATGAAAAGGATGAGTTTCAAGAATCAAGCAAAACTTTTTAGCCCATCTTGCAATTACTCAAGATGATGAGAAAGGAACTTATAACAACTTCATTCATTGATTTTCAGGAAATGGGGAGGAAAACCCATTTCAAGACAATTTTCCACTCTCATTAAATCCCAATTTAGAGCAGGTTTCATAGTCGAAGTGAGATGTTTTGGATCGGCCCCAAGGAATATTGGACACCCGAGCAATGGGAATAAAGTGGATTATCTACAATTTGATCAATTAGAGATTCCACTATCCCATCTTTAGTAGATGGGCCATGAGACTCCAATATGAAAGAAAGTAAAAGTAAAAGAAAAATATTAATCTATAAGAAATGTTTGGAATACAAGAAAAGAATTGTTAGGAATTCGGTGGTTAGTTCTCTCATTGTGCTTAATAATTTACATATAGTAAATTATTATTGTAAAAAGTAATTGTTAGTTTATTAAGAGTTATTGAATAAACAACTCAATAACAACATTAATTTAGAGTTGTTTTAAACAACTCTTATTATTTGAGTTGTGTATTGTTATATGAGTAACAATCACAACTACTTAGATATTTTTGGAGATTATATCTCCATAATCATATGATTTACCTCTCCTATTTATTTTATATGAATCCGTATGTTTAATAGATTAGAACCGATTATTTTTCTATGTCAATTTGTTGCTCTAATAAGAATGTGTGTCAAAATTTTAAGAAACTCTTCTTTTTCATTTCTTTGAGAACATGCTTCATGAGAATGCAATCCATTCACAACTTATTTTAATTAAAATAGCATAAGAGGTAAAAGCACATATTAATTTGGACATGAAGGAAATCAAAGCCTCACCAAAGGGTTTTTTTTTTTAATTCCATCAGGGAATAGGGAGTTTTATGGTGTATATGTGAAGGATAAGAACTCTTTTTTTTATAACCTTGTTAGCTTGTTCTTTTTCACAAATGGGGCTATAGTATATAATAAAAGATCATCTTATATGCTTAAAATTTCCATGGTTTAAATATCGTGCATGCTCATTAGACAAAATCATCTTTAAGTTACCTTAGGTTTTTTACAAAAAGAATCCATTGTTTTATGCTTGCCTATACGCACCTCATGGACCTTTAAATACACATATAAGTACATGAAATTTTGTATGATAAAAAACACATAATAACAAGTTCTTATTATGAACATCCTTTTTTATTATAAGATATTTTTTTCATTCTATTACACACACACACACATACACACACACACACCCACACCCACCCACACACACACACCCACACACACACACCCAGACACATGCACACACACCCATGCACACGTACACACACACACGCACACATGCACCCCCCACAACACCACACACCCCCACCCCCCCCCCCCCCCCCCACACACACACACACACACGCACACACACACACGCACACACGCACACACACCCCACACACCACACCAAAACACGCACACACGCACGCACGCACACACACGCACACACGCACGCACGCCCACACACACACACACGAACACACAAAATTTCGTATGATATAATCAACACATAATAACAAGTTCTTATTACGAACATCCTTTTTTATTATAAGATATTTTTTTCATTCTATCAAACACACACACACACCTAATCCTACATTAAAATATTTATGATAATATTTCATTGGGTATCATGAGTTATAATAGGAGTTCTTGAAGAACCGCCATATGTATATGTGTGTGTGTGTATATATATATTATTATATATAGATATATATATATCTATATATATATATATATATATACATATAGATATATATATATACATATATCGATATAGATATATATATATATCTACATATAAGATCTATCTATCTCTAGATACGCCTCTAGAGAGATATCTCTATCTAGGATCTCTATATCTCTCTCTCTCTCTCTCTATCTTTCTCTCTAGATCTCCCTCTATCTATAGAGATCTCTCTCTATCTCCCCTCAGATCGCTCTATCTAAGAGCTATCTCTCGATATACTCTCCTAATCGCTCTCTCTAGATAGATCCCTGTACGATCTATCTCTCTCTCTCTGTCGAGATCTCTCTGAGAGAGATGGAGCTCTCTATCTCTAGATGGAGATCTCTCTCTCTCTTAGGGAGAGATTCCCTCTAGATAATCTATATCTCTACATCTCTATATCTCTAGATCCTATAGAGACTCCCCCTCTCCCTACATATACCTATACATACTACAGAATAGAGACAGACAGACATACATACATCCCTACAGATACATACATACATATACAGCGAGATGTCTCTATAGAGAGAGAGAGAGATATATAGATAAGATATTATTCTATGAGATCTCAGAGACAGTTTAATTACACAAATACAGGATACATAGGAGATAGATATATATATATATATATCCATACACATATATATATATATACAGACACAGACATATATATACATATAGATATATATATCTATATATATATATATATATATATATATATATATATAGATATATATCTTCTCCTCGATATATAGTCTAGAGGGCGGGGTGTGTCTTATCTATCTCCTATATATGTATTATATGTTGTATATATATACTGTAGTAGATGTATGTCTACAGATACATACATATATATAGTAGAGATAGAGATATATCTCTCTCTCTCTATAGAGATAGAGATATATATATATACATACATATGAGATCTATATATCTATAGAGACAGACATATGCATACATAGATAGAGAGATAGATATATATATTTATATCTATATACATATACATATACATATATATATCTATATATATATATATACATACATATGTATATATATATATACTATATATCTCTCTATGTATGTATATATGTATATATATATATACATACTATATATATATATATATATACATACATATGTATATATATATATATATGTATATACATACATATGTATATATATACATATGTATATATATATACATATGTATATATATCTAATCCTACATTAAAATATTTATGATAATATTTCATTGGGTATCATGAGTTATAATAGGAGTTCTTGAAGAACCGCCAGATGTTAGGGAAAACAATAATAACTAAATGAGTGAAAAAAATTCTAGATTATAAGAAAGATTCCAGTTAATGGAACTTGAAACTACTAGATAGTTTGAAATCTTCTAGTTAACTAAACTTTCTAGAATGACGAAATTTCTAAAATATAAAAATTTCTAGAATACATAGATCTTGTAATGCAATAATAAAAATATAAGTGTGGGTCATTGCATATGTGAAGTTGTATTGGATTATCATTGAATTATTGTAAAATTATTAGATTTGTTTTTTTAAAATAGTTTTACCGTCCCTCAATTTTTTATTTTAATTTTTACATGTTTTCAGTATAATATAATTATTTTTAAATATTCTATTATTGAAGGGTGAGGATGTGGAGTTCGGTCTTGGATGACCTATATGACCTTTCCCTTTCTCAATCAATGAATCTGATTTCAATTCTAAATTATTATTTGAGTCATTTAATATTCCCAGGGTCATCCTTATCATACTATCTCAAGCATAAGGAATTCATTATCACCTTATAACTCAAATGAAATTCTTACAAGATCTTATTGCAAACATCATTCCAAAAGAAATCAAAAAGGTTCCTAAATCTACTCAAATCAATTAATAAATCTTCTATGTTAGTCCCTACTACAAATATGGAGCACTTAACCAGGTGAAAGATTCTATTCATCCACCTGCAAGCATGAAAAGATCATAAAGCTATGTCCCAAGTAAGAGAAATGTCACTCAAATAATTACACAAGGGTTGGGTCACATAGTTAAGGCACACAATACTTCATTACTACAATGTTGGATAAACTCTATACTATGTAGGTATCATGGTTTCAAGAGACATGAATTCTCCCCTAGGGGTTTGTTAGTTATACACACTTTCACAAGCACTTAGGAGAGCTACATGAGGCTTGATTTCCACAACAAGGATATGTAGTTTAGTACTAGGATATTTTTACCAATTGGGAGTCTGATCGCCAAAGGCGGTCTAGCCTTAAACAAAAACACGTGTGTTTTTCTACTTTGGTTTGCTAATATTTTGATGAATGGTTTTGCAGGTTTCTAGGATTTATAATTTGTTACAGGTCATCATAAGTCATCCAAAGGTTATGAGAATAAGATTGATACATAGAGAACACCATTTCTAGACAAGAAAAGCACCCAAATTTTTTTTAAGACTAATTGTCTGCCAATCTAAAATTGTACAATCCCTATCCTAACCATACAATTCCTACCTAGGTTGTATAGATTCTATATGGTCCTGCACTTACACATCTTTTAGTTCCAAAGTCTTCTCTGAATAATTTATACCTCTAGATATTCCTATTCCACTTGCTTGCACTCCCAGATTACTCCATAATCATCATGAACAACTAAGTCTATATCTCCTCTTATATTTTAACTTATTTATCATTTATTAATCATTTAGTTCATTTCATGTCTGAATGCAATACGGTTTACCTTATGTATAATATTTCACCTATGGAAGACTAATTAAATGCAGGGTAACGTCTACTTGTATACTATCCCATGTCACTCTACAAGATACTATGTGTACCATAACGAATACCTAAAAGCACTCAATTAGGGTTTAAAAATCTGCATGAACCCATGAGTTGACTCACATCATCTAGAGCCAAGTGTCTAGTAGCCAAGGGTTGAAACACTCAACAATGTCTTAAAGATTTTCAGTCATCATGCCCCATTCCTTCAATTTTTTGCAATGTTCAAAGAGCCATGTTTTTGCAATCAGTATGTATGGACTTAAAGAATTGAAGAAGGATTTCAGAGTCATTGAAATGTTGAGGTTAATGTAGGGTTTGAGGTCACACTTGATATGAGCTACTAAGCAATAAATTGAAAAAGGTACATGTCCATACTATGTATTGTGATCCATACTAAACCACTTTGTGTTAAGAATACAAATGAGGCAATCCTAGGGTGGATTTGCGATAAGAGCTACAAACATCCAAAAAGAATTCAAAGGGAAGTACATGAATGCTGGATTCCTACAACCATATGCATGTAGTCCATCATTTAGATGGTTAAACCATCTAGGATTGATGATCGCCAAGGGTATTCTATCCCTCAACATACACAAATATTAGTCATACCTGGAAAACATTATTACCTAATGTAATGATGAAAGGTTTATTGTAGTAAAATTAGGATTTCCTACAATAAATTACAGGGGATTATAGATCATGCTACAGCATTTGTATGAGAAAGTGAAGATAAATAGATTGCATTATAATTATGCACAAAAAGTTTTCAAACACTAGAGAAATTTTTAAATAAGGTATCATAAGCTAAATTGATGGGTCATAAGACTATACAGTTCTATGTGAAGACCATATATATTAAAATGTAGCATTACATTCTATTACATGTGGTTGAGTATTAATCTCTCACCCTCTGTCTGGGTCTTTCTAACTCCAGACACTTTCAATGAACCCATTCAGAGATCTAGATTATCATATCTTTGGTACTATGTTCTACATATACAAATGGGGGCACTCTTACATATATGTTACAACTAACTTATGGTCACTCCTCTTGTGATATTTGAACACATGGCTTATAGTTTATTATTGGTGGACTTGTATCAACCCTTTAGTTCTTAGCTATCGTAATTATTAATGTTGGATGTTAAAATAAATCAGAATAATTTACTTCCTATTAAACCAAAACCAACCTCTTAAATTAGGCATTGTAAGGTCCATTACCCTAGGAACACGAAATAGAAATGAAAAGAATATGCATTAGTGTTTACATATGCTGTCGTTTTCATTGCTTATAGAAAATGATGTTGAGAATTAAGCCTTATTCTTGCAGATTCATCCATTAATTAATATACACCTACTTAGTATATACTATGCATACATACATACATAGGCTTATATCATGATGACATACATACATACATAATAATTTTGAGATAGTTACAAATACTATATTATATGTCTAAATTTGTAATCTAGACATAGTAGTACAATATTGTCTCTTCATGTATTTGCAAATCTGGAAAAAAAAAACAAATTCCTACCATATGTCTCTTGCCATTTTTTCATCTTTTTCCAATGCCCGAGATGTTGCAAACTTCCCTCTGCTATAATGGTGAGATGAATGCTGATCCCCAAACCACTCCTATTTTTGCACAGATCTCGATTTTGAGTACACGAAGAAAATGAAAAATAATGAAGCTAGAGACCTGACATGTTGCATCACGTGAAACAAGGTTCAATATAACAAACCCACTTTGTGCACATACTACATTATCAATTGCAGTCCAGTCAAGAACACATCTCTTTAGGCAGGCTCTGTCAAACAAACCCTGGCCATTGTAAGCTTCATTTTCACCTTGGGAAATGAGCCTAGCATTGATGCAGTCCTTCAATGCTATCTAGGGCTAGTAAATATTTCAACGACATGATTTCCATGCTAACATAATCTCTCTCACTTGAATTGATCATTATGAATCTGGGCATAGTTTGACATTCTTAACCGTGTTGCATGATCTTGAACAAAACTCTAAAATCATCATCAACATCTCTCTCTGATGTACAAGGGATAGTTACATACATACATACATACCCATACATACATACATACATACATATACATACCATTATTGTTGGAACATATACATATACACTACATACATATATATATATACATGTTATCAACCTATCCATATTAGCATGGTATACCATAGGTATAGTATAGCATATATATAGTAACTATATATAGTATACATACATACATACATAGGAGTGACAGTTGACAGGAGGATACATACATACATACATACACACACAGACACACACGGATGATATATATATATATATCGTATGGGTACATACATACATACATACATACAGTATGATACATATACATATATGGATATAATATTATAGATCATATGTGTGTGTGTGTGTGTGTCCTGTGTGTGTGTATGTATGTATGTGCGCTATGTATACATACATACATACATACATTAGGGCATACGATATATTATATGATATATATACCCTATATATATCCTATCATATATATGATATATATCTGTGTGCTACTGTGTGTGTGTGTGTGTTGTGTGTGTGTGTCTGTATCCCCATGGTATGTATGTATGTATGTACATACATACATACATATATACAATAGTACATATAGGGGTCATATATCTATACATGTGTGTGTGTGTGTCCTGTGTGTGTGAATGTGTGTAAATGTGCAAAATGTAATGTGTTAGTGTGATGTGTAAAATGTGTGTCCAACATGTAGACAATGATGTGTGTGTGTGTACATAGATACATATAGCTATGTGATAATGACATACACACATCACTTGGACACACACTATTTACACACGGTACACTAATTAATTATCTTGAGTGTGTGATATCATACTTGGGTTATATGTATTTAATCTCCGAAGTGGCCCAAAGATGTGAGAATTCATTGGCCATTCTGAGTTTCTGGGGTAAATAGGTATTCATTGATCATTAATATGTGTTTCTGGCATATCCATTTTAAATTTATCATGATCAATATAATGCCATGTAAGTGAAAATGATACGTTGAAGGTGGGTATCATCAATACCCATTTAACCTAGGGGATAATGATGCAGCACTATCCCTTGGTCAGTATGAAGATTATCTTAAATGAGGGGATAGTGATAGAAAATGAAATTTAGCATAATTTTAAAATAGGATCAGGGAATGAGGTGCTAAAACTAACTGGTCTGATATTGCCATTACTTCAGTCCAAGAATAAGCTTGAGATTAATTCGATGGTGTATAGCTTCATTTGATTAGGAACTAACCTGGGTGACCTATTTAGGCAAGTAGAAATGGGAGCTCATACTCAAATACATGCTATTTCTAATGAAATAGATAGTATGAAAAGGGGATATAAGATATCATGTGGGTTAATGAATAATGCCAAATCTAAGCCTAAAGGTGCTAGGAAAGATTATATCCTAGATGGTGTAAAATGACATCCTAAGTACTCTAATTTTTGATGGGGCATTAGCAGTGGAATTTCATAGATAAAAAATAAACTGAATGGTGTAATATTAAATGGGAGGATCAACTAGTTGGTCGGTTATGACTTGGTTGGGCAATTTGCATACCTTTTATGGGATAATTTTTCACAAATAAATATCTATGAGTAGCATGACCCCATAGCAAACTAGAGAGATTATGTGAATAATTTTTTTTAAAGGTTACAAGGCATTAGCTATGGGATTTTAATTAAATCTAGATTATAAAATTTTAAAAAATTACAAGGCATCGGAAAAAATAATTATTAACTAATTAAGGTTGCCCCAATTTCAAAATTAATATTACGTTTTAATTCTTTCACTAACAAGGCTCCCAAGATTTTATTTAAATAATTAATTCATTAGCTTTTAAATCATAACTCCATTAATCCCTTTTAAATTAATTTATTTAAAGACCCCTAATTAAATTCTAAAATTTTGATTAGGTAAGACCAATATTCCTATAGCTCAAAATCATGCACCTTATTAATAATTTAGTTTATTTTTAAAAGGTCAAGTGTGCACAACTTGTGCTAACCCCTTAGGCCCCATTTAACATTACACACACACCTTTTTATTTAAAACATTCCCACCTAAATACCCCATCACTTAAGTGATGTAGGGTTCATCCTACACCCTTAGATCTAATCTTTCTCAACCCTTAGATTTAGGTTTAGCAAAAGTAACCCTAGATATCCTTATGGGTTCTCATATATTCCTTTTCTAAACCTAATCTCTCATTTCTCTTTTTTGTTTTGTAGGTCAAGGAAGGAGGAGAAGAAAATGAAGCCATGGAGGCCATTAGAGAGGATTAGAAGCTCTCCTTTGATTAAGCTTTTGTGTTTAGGGACAAGGATCTACCCAACCAATTTGTGGGTATTTGGTCTCTCTTATTTATTTGTTTATATGAAGTATTTTCTTGCAGGTTACATGTATATACATCTCTTGAGTATATACCCATTTGGGTAAAAACTAGAAACCCTATATATTTGTTTTGAGAAAATAAATCAAATCTACCTATTTTTATAAATATAACCTGATGTTTTTAGATTATTTTATTGAATACAAACATATTTATACAAATATTTAATTATATATACATGCTAAAAAACCTATTTGGCTTAAATGTTTGACCGACTAGATCCTAAAAAAAAAGCATCGATATGTAATATCTATAAATAGGTAACAATATATTGATCATAATTGCAAACCTAAGTATGGCCGCAACCATTATTCATAATAGGGAAGGGGTTTACAACATTTAGGGTGGGGGTCGCCGACAACCCCCACCCATCATATAAATAATAAGTATGCAACACAATGTGGCCATGGCCTTATGGCTGAGTAACATAATGCATTCATATATAAATTTTTCATAATTTATATGGCCAACAAATCCTCCCTTGTATAAAGTGTGGTACCTGTGTGTATGTTATATGTATGATTTATTTATCAGAAAAATACCTTTCAAAACCATTAAAAGTAGTTTACAAATTTGTGAGGAAGAAAAATTTTGCAATTATAAGTAATTATGTGGGTATATTTCGTATGCTCGAAGGTAAATATGGTAGAGTAAAAAGTTTACACACTTATCCAATTTATAAGTCATTTTTTCATTGCTTTCAATTTCATTTATAATTTATTTCTAAGGGTATAATTAGTTGAAATTCATTGTCTCTAAATTTACTATTAGTATATGAAATATATATTGCTATATAATGAAAGAGAATTGATATTAATAAATCAATCATACCAAATCATTTTTTTGTAATACACATTTAAGTTTGGATAATTTGTAAAACAAACCGCTATTAAATATAAAATTTATTTCAATATTCAAAAAAACAAGGATTGTCAATAATGGCAAATTAATCAACATTTATTTCCCATCCAAGAATAACAAAAGTTTATAGGCAATGAAGTAACAACAATGTAATTCCTCCTTAAACACAAATTTAGATTTGAGGGAACTTAATTTCTATTACAAATCATTACAAGGTTCTCATTCATATGAAGTAATGTAGATCATAATAAACCATTTACAAGATCTAACCAATAAATAAGATTACATTCTATATAGTGTTGGTACAATTTACAAGTGGTAAAGCCATAATAGATCAAATTTCAACTCCACATGCATTTTCCAACAAGATCACTTCTTTTATTGAGCTCCACCATCTTCATCAAAGCCATGCACACAACAAAATGGGGGAGTAGGCAACACTCTCCACCCAACAAAAATATCCAATGAGGGAGAGAAGCCTTCTTCCTCATTGGCCCTTGAGCCCCAAAAAGGAAGAAATGAGGGATATTTAGACAACCATGGCAAATAAAAAATGGCTTCCAGACACACACATTCAATCAAGACATTTCAATGAAAAAACACAATACCAATTTTACAACAAATCAACAATTATCAAACACAAAGGCTTCATACTAAAGCCATGGAGGAGAAAGGAACATGGGGGTTCTTCTTATGCCTCCCAAGGGCTTGGGTGTCCACCTATGAGCCTCCAAAAACTCCATCACAATACACACAACACTCTTATGCCTCCCTCAAGAAGATACACCACTCTTATGCCTCCCTCAAGAAAATACTCTTATGCCTCCCTCACTCTTATGCCTCCCTAAGAAATAATAAGATAAACACAAATCATATTTATCAACAAGGTGGACATCCCAACCCAAATCCCTCCTAAAATACCCAATAACATTTCTCTTATGCCTCCCTCAAGTTTTACCCCCATTTCCATTTCTCCCACAACCTAAGAATCAAATATATTTCCCACAATCATAAACAATATAACAATCAACATCTACACATAAGAGCACAACAAAATAGCAAGGTAAAAACAAGGTGGAGATATACCTCACAAATGAAGAGTATCAATACACAACAAGCTCCAAGCCTTCCAAAATCCTAAGCAGCCACCATCCACTCCAAGCCCCATTCTCAAGAAAGCTCTCCAAAATTACAAGCATTCCCTAAAAACAAAGCAAGTAACCCCTCAAACAACAATTAAACATGAATATAAAGGAAAAGGAAAGAGGAGGGTGAGGTGGCTCCATGTAGGATGCCACATCACTCATCCTCAACTCACATCACAAGTCAAACCTCAACCCCAATACACAATAAATTGGTCGTTGAGAGGAATGAAAAACCACTTACACACACCACTCCAACCCACACCCCTTAAGGACAAAATTTAAAACACATGTAAGAAAGTGCAATTAAATCTCACCTTTTACCTTACAAAACACATAATGGGGTCTATTTTTGACCCCCCCAATGCATAGGTAGGGTTGGTATAAGAAATTAAGAGGTGTGGGACAAGTTTAACTTGTCCCACAAGCCTCCAAAAATGGCTCTTAAGCCCAAATCCGAATTTCTAAGGAGAGGTAGAGTGTACAACACTTAAGATCATGCAACTCAACTAAAACACATAAACCAAAGAACCATCTAATCTAATAAATGACTTCTTTTTTGTCCCATCCATAATTAACTTTACTAACATGATTAATTTACCTAATTAAGACACATTAATCAATAATGATAAAAAAGAAATTACATCAAAAATTAAATCACACACTCACACAAAATTAAATAAAAATGGAACATACACACAAACCCCATTACCACAATTGGAGGTAATCCCCCATGGGAACTATACGTACCCAAAATTGTAGGGTACTTCACCGTCGGAACAATGTAACATGTACCCCAATGATGATACAGGTCTCCTCGCAAGGTGTTCGGGATCTGGAAAATCCCTCTAAGTATGCGTTATCATCCTGCATACCCTTCTTAGCCCCCCGCGTGCTTTTTTTTTCTCTTTTCCCCTCTTTTCTTGAATTTTTTCTCTTCAGTTATGAAACCGCCGCCCTCCTTGGGCGGCGGTCTCATTGACCGCTGCCCTAAGCAGGGCGGCGGTCCTGTAACCACCGCCCTGCTCAGGGCGGCGGTCCTTTACGTGTTTTCCATAATGCTCTTTTGACGCAACTCACGTAAAAATCAACGATTCACCAGCTTTTTTTCACTGCCATAAGCTTGCATTAATGATTCTGGTTCCCTGGAATAGTGTTTTGCCATTGTTTATAGTTTAAGAGTTCAATTTGGTTTTTACCTTGGGTAAATGCAAATGCTATAAATAGTATGGCTTGTGCTCAAGAAAATGGCCCCTCAAATTTGCCTTTGAATTTCTCATTGCAATAGATTAGTCTTTCAGTTTTGTTTAGAATTCTTAGTTTCTTTCATTGCATGCTTAGTTAGCGTTGTTTTGCTATTTAGTAAGCCACATATCCATCTTGTGCTAAGTGTTGTTGATATTTCATCCAATCCATTGAGGAGTAGAATAGTTTGTTTTCAATAGGAAGCCATTAAAGTTGCAGGTTTTGTTCATCAAATAGAATAGTTTCAAGTTCTTGATGTTTTATGATGCATGACTCGCAATAAATCCCTCTAGGAATTGCATAAGCCAAGCTCTGTACTCTTGTGCTATCCCTCTCCTACTCGCATTGTATTTAGATCTGTATCCTAAGCTGCCTTTGTCCCAATATCTACTTCTGTTGATGCTAGCATTACACACTTTTCTGGACTTCCACGTGAACACGAAGAGAACGAGGAGATCACACTGAGGGGACATAGCCACACACACCATCAGATTCACCACTGTTATATGGAATCCAGGTTCTAGCTTTCAAAGTTCTAATTAGAAGCATATCAAATAGAGTAGCTAATCACTTTATTTCAGTCAATTTTACTTTTGATATTACCAGGGAAGCTATGGGGATTGATAGTTTCTGAGAAACTATGATTCATTTCTCACTTCTGAGGTAAGATTGAGAGTCTTGCAATAGATTAGATCAGTTATTTCATTATTGAGAACATATTTACAACTGCACAGGCAAGTAGCTATACTCGGTTACTTTGTTTGTTTTAAAATTCAACACTAGGATTAGTTGTCAATTTCTAGATATATTAAAATAGCTTGGCTCTTTCTAAGTTCATTTATAAAACTCATCAGAAAATAACAAAAATATAGGAGTTATACATTGCTATAGACATACTTCGCATAGTTAATTTTATCTTGCTGCATTTAGTTTACATTATTGCTTTTGTATGACAATCACGGGACCTAGAGAGCACAGGGAATCACGTATTCGAGCCGATCATGCCCCAACCCAATCTTGTCACAGCCATAACTGATATAGATCAGAATCTCAGGATCCAAGTCTTCCAAACAACAGTAAACTTACAACAAATCAGTTTTCAACTACACGGGTTAAACATAGAAGATGACCAAACACACACATTTTGGTCAAATCAACCAAACTACAGATTACCCTAGATTCATATCCGTATGACTGTAGAAGGGTTTGAAAGAGAGCAAGCCTTTAGTTGTGATCCTTTGGTCCCACAGCCAGGTGCAGGAGACACTCTCACGGATATAGATACCAGCGTGAGAATTCAGGTTGCACAAACGCCGGTAAGATATTCTGAGAAGATCGCACAATTATTAATTCTGAATATAGAAGCTGAAAAGGCATATGACTATTGGATACTAGGGATTAGGAATTGATTCCACACATGACCATAGCAGGACCACAACAAATACGAATCTACAGTTGTGACCCACAAATCCCACAGCCCAATGAGATCCATAGGTGAATCAGACATAGATGCTGGCCTATGTACATCTAGTATTTAGATCTACTCCATTTCCACCTATCATCATCGAACAGTTATCCTTATTAGACATAACAGCTAACAAAGCTAGAAGGAGTTCTGGACTAGGCCAGAGAATCGCCCATAGAGTCAATTATATTTATCATCCGTCCTATGACCTTATCGGGGGACATACACGAAACTATCCCAGGACATTTTCCAAGCATTCCACAACCTATAGACTGAATCATGCCAGAGCTCGATATTGATTGGATCCTTCGAGCAGTCATCCTTGTTGCGATCTATCACACCAGTTCAGGTTAGGAGGGCCTTCTTTGCCTTAGATTCAAAATTTCCACTAGTGCGCGTCGAAGACATCAGATTGCCTAACTAGTTTGTCTGCATCCCACGCATATTCCATCCCCACCGGCTGTCTCGGCACGACCTCGAGAGGTCGGGTGTGAGGAAGAGTTACTTATAGATTCCCAAGCTCACTTGTCACTTTTCCATCGTACAGGAACCCCCTAACAACAAATAACAAAACAACAACATTACATAAGTTGCCATGGGTGACTAGTTGCCAATACCTCACATTCCTTCGTTGTTAGTCTCCTACCCCCGTGTAGTTTGTTGTTGTGATATAATTACCTGCAAAATCACACAATACCTTTCTGGCCTCATGACCATATTAACGATATCAAACTAATATATTCTTATATCTACATATCAATTTCAACGTCAAATGTCATAACTACTATTACTAAGACCAAGTGATTCAAAAATTACTCTCAATTTCCAACATTTCGATTCCGCTAATACAACAGTTTACAATTAAGATCATAAACTGGATAAATCATCCGATTTAAGCAATACTTTCACTCGTTCACAATTTTTCCAATTCTCCAATATCAAGAATCACAAAATAACTCTGAACATCATAATAAAAATCAGTACGAAAATAATTTGAAATATCAACATATATCTAAAATGACAACACATCATTATCTTCCATATTGAATGTCTATCAAAAGTTAATTAGTTCAGTTACAATAATGTATATCATTCAATTTCCATATCACAATGAGTTAAATTCATTCTTCTATTAATATCTGCTGGTAATAATGCATAATAGTGTCTATGTGTCTAGTCACAGAGATAGACTAAACAAAACAATATCGAAGAGTAATGTTATCACAATCAATTTATGACAACATAACTGTTCTAGATAATTGTCTTATCCTTAAATTCCCATCAGGGTCCATAGTACAACATACAGTCAAAATAATAATAACCAAAACACAATAACAATCATGATGTCCCTGCCCATTTATTGTATGTTAACTAGAATACAACAACAAGGTTTGAGATTATAATCAATTCGAAATTGATAACATGGTTCAAATAGAGTAGAAGAGGAGTGGGCATTACAAACCTTCTCCCCCTTAATGCTAAGTGGACTAACACCTTCATTTCAAAGTTATAAAAACTGAACTTTTGCAACTGGTTTAGTAAATTTATCTAAAACTTGTTATTTAGTTTTTTTTTTACTTCAATTCTATCTCTTTCTTCTTAACCAAGTCTCGAATGAAGTGGTAATTCATATTGAAATTATTTAACTTGCTTTGATGAACTAAATTCTTGGCTAATTTGATAGCACTTATGTTATCACAAAAAATTACTGTAGGTTGATGTTGTTTCTCCCCATTTTCTTTTAAAACTTTTTAGAGCCATAATGCTTGTGTACTTGAAGTGACTGAAATATATTCTATCTTTAGTAGATGAAAGAGAACCCAATATTTTCTTCTTTGAACTCCATGTAACCAAATCTTGAACCAAGTGAAAAATAATTTCTGGATGTTGACTTCCAGTCATCCAAACTACCTCCAAAATTAGAATTCGTAAAATTAACAAGTTCAAGATTTTGATTAGCATAATAATGAATACCAAAATTGATAGTTCATTTCACATACCTTAATATCTACTTGGCTACCTTCATATGAATCTTATATGGCCCAAACATATACCTTGAAACAAGAGAAATTGAATTAGTAATATCTGGTCTTGTGTGAGTTAGAAACATTAAGCTTCTAATAATACTTTTGTAAGTCATCTCATCAATTTTTCCAACACCATCTTCTCTACATAACATAACTCCATGAGAAATTGGAGTAGAGACTAGGTTTACAATCAACCATACTAAATTTTTTCAACATATCCTTTGCATACTTTGTTTGACAAATGAAAATATCATCCTTACTTTGATGAACTTCCATTCCAAGGAAGTATTGCATGAGACCTAATCTTTCATTTCAAATTCATTCATCATAACAATTTTGAATTCATCCTTCATCTTAGAACTTCTTCACATATATAAAAAATCATCAACATACAAACTTACAATGAGAATATCATTACCTTCTTGCTTGTAGTAAAGAGTAGGCTCACTTTTGCTTCTCTTGAAACCATTTTTCTGAAAATATCCATCAATTCAAGCATAACATGCTCTTGGTGCTTGCTTTGAGGCCATAAAAATCCTTCTTCCACTTGTAGACGTGTTCTTCTTTACCTTGTATGTCAAAAACCTTGTAGATGTTGTACATAGACTTCCTCTTCTAAGTACCCATTCAATAAGGCACTTTTTACATCCATGTGATGTGTGTTCCATTTCTTTTGAGCTGCTAGTGAAATCATCATTCTAATGGTCTCTTGTCTTGTCCCATAGTACAAATGTATCTTCATAATCTATGTCATACCTTTGAGTGAAGCCTTTTAAAACTAAACATGCCTTGTGTCTTTCAAACTACCAATATCACTATTATACTTAGTTTTGTAGACCCATTTAATTCCAATACAATTTCTTGTCATGCGGGAGTTTTGTAAACTCCCAAGTATCATTCTCATGAATGGAATCCATTTATTCTTGCATTTCTTGCACCCAAACATCATTAATACATCCATCTTAAAAATGTGATGGTTCAAAATCATCTTGTGCATGTAAATAAACATAATTTACATCTCACCTATTGGACCATATTCTTCATGTTATTGACTCCATGTACTTTTGAAAAATTTAAACTCTTTGGGTTCAAGCAGACCTTCCTTGAAGAACTTGGACTTGAAATAGGACATGCACTTAGGAATACAATAATTATGATGACGTCTAATTTGTTAGGTGGACTTTGTTGCACTTGGAATTCAAAATATAGTAACTGAGTTTTTCATCAACAATATCATCATTACAAAAATATTTAGACTTCTCAATATGCCCTTTTTCTTTGTCATGACCATACACTCCCCCTTCATAAAAAATAACATCTCTTGACACACTAATTTTGTTAGTGATAGGATTATAAATCCTATATGTTTTACTTTGTTCACTATACCCCCAAAAATACAAGACTTGTTCTTTGGATCTAACTTCTTTCTTTTCTGATCAGGTACATGAGCATAAGCTAAACAACCAAAAACTTTGAAATAATTGACATTAGGCTTCTTTTCATACCATGCTTCATATGGAGTCATCATGTCAAGTGCACTAGTGGGACTCCGATTGAGAATATATACTGTTGTAGCAATTGCGTCACCCCAAAAAGAGTTGCTTAATCCCTTTGTTTGTAACATGCTCTTACCATTTCAACCATTGTACGGTTCTTCCTTTTTTAGCTACACCATTTTTTTGGGGAGTGTAGGTAGTTGTGAGATTGTCTTTTGATGCCATTCAAATCACAATAATTCATAAAATATTTTGAACAAAATTCACCTCCATGATCACTCCTTAAGCACTTTATTATGTAACCACATTCATTCTCCACAAGGGATTTAAGCCTCTTAAATGTATCGAAAATTTCACTTTTCTTCTTCAAAAAATAAACCCAACACTTTCATGAATAATTATCAATAAATGTAATGAATTAGGATGACTTACCCCAAAAAAAAATTGCATAGGACCAAAAATATCAGAGTGAACCAATTGTAGTGGATAATGAGCTCTCCATGCACTGCCTTTTGGAAACTTTTCTCTCACATGCTTTCCTTTTGCACAACCTTCACAAACATATTTTTGCTCTTCAACCTTTGACAAACCATAGACTAATTCTTGTGATGTTAGTAACTTAAAACTTTGAAAATTCAAATGTCCATATCTGAGATGCCACAACCAACTCTTATCTTCATATGCCATATTGGAAAGGCTATTGTT
Source organism: Taxus chinensis (assembly GCA_019776745.2). Taxonomy (NCBI): domain Eukaryota; kingdom Viridiplantae; phylum Streptophyta; class Pinopsida; order Cupressales; family Taxaceae; genus Taxus; species Taxus chinensis. The sequence goes on from JAHRHJ020003288.1 coordinate 87,055, forward strand.
ATGTTCTCCAAACTTCAATGGGAACATCCTATTCTTAGACATAGGAACAATTGTAACAACCTTATTTCCTTTTTTTTTTATCATAGATTACACATTTCTTATCATCAAAAACCACCTTATAGTTATTTTCACATAGTTTTCCAACACTCAAAAAATTATGTTTTAACTTTGGAGTATAATAAATATCATTAACATGTTTATTACCTTCTCTAGTACTCACCTCCATGGTTCCTTTTGCTAAAACCTCCAAATATTTGTCATCATTAAGTTTGATCTTGGTCTTGAAACTTATATCATATGTAGAAAACAAGTCATTATTCCCTGTCATGTGATTGAAATTTCTTGAATCTAGGTACTAAACCTAGATTTAGGAATGATTTCAGCTTTATCATATGAAAAAAACAAATTACATGGAGAATTTTAATCATCCTCATTGGCATAGTTCCTCTTTCATTTTTTCTTTCTTTTATTCTACATTCCCATTCAATATTGTGATCATACCTATCGTAATAATAACATTAAATATTTATCTTATCAAACTTGCATCCACATCTTCTGTAATGTCCCTATTTTTGGATAGTACATATTGCATAAGACATTTGGGCCCATTTTTGTCTACCCAGAGGTCAAAGGGTTTTCAAGGGTGACTAAGTTTTATTTTTTTTTATTATATAATGCAAATATTAAAATATAAAATTATAAAATGCACATATAATAAAGTAATAAAGCTTAATATTAAAATAAAAGTTAGGAAAGTGCCAATGTAAAAATATAATTAATTTTAATTTTATTTATAGGAGAAATACGACTTGCACATGAGGTGGGAAAAAAATAGAAAAATGTTCCATAAAGCCTCATTAGAAAAATGTGACTAGGACTAGGGATTGCATAAAATTTGATTGGTTGTTTTGGAGGTCAATTTGGGCCATTTCTCCTTTAGAAATGAGAAGTTGACTTGGGTATGAGACATTCCAGATTTTATACATCATATTTTCTCTTGCATTGAACTTCCAAATTTTGTAGAAAATTCCATCATAGGACAAAAGCCCTTGTGAATTTAAATCTTGTGGATGAAAACCTACTAGATTTTGAGAGGGATTTTCACTTAGAATTTCCCATTGTTTGTAATCAGATTTGTGAGCATTTGTAGCAGTTGTTTACAACAATGTTTTCGAAGTATTTTGGTGAATAAAATTGCAGCAGTTTTTATTCTATTGGGTCCGACAGTTGTCTTAGAGCTATTTGGGCATTATTTTAGACGTACTTTATCTAGAAATTTATTGGCTAAATCATCCATATTTTTATAAATCAAGTACAACAATTTAATAATTTTCATGAGTGGTTTTTAGAGGTTTTCCGGGAAGTTTTTATAACCATATTTAAGATCTGATTTCCTGATTTATTTTAGTTGTAGTAAATTACGATTTCTAAATATCATTCCAGATTCTAAAAATTATGGCAATCAATTATGATAAAGCAATTAATTTCTGAGTGTCATTTACATGAGTTTCACTCACAAACCCTAGTCACATTTCCTAGAATAAATCTAGTTTTACCCTAGTTTGCTTTTCGTGGTTTCCAACAGTCACATTTTATTATTTGTAAGTCATAAAAAATCTGATTTAGGGAAAAAGATCTATTGGGGGTATTTCAATGGTATCTGATGGGTGTCATTATTCCCTTCATTTAATCAACTTCTTGTTGATGTCATATCAAACTAGGGGCGTGTCTAAAGCTATATGCAATAAGAGTACTTTAACTGATCTAGTAGTTGACTGTAGCTATTATTATATTTTCTGGGGGATCTCTTTAATGTCTTAAGGACTTCTTGGTAAAACTTATTTAAATCAAACTATGAAAACTTGCTGAAATTAAAACACACTGAAAGCTTGCTGAAAGTAAACACACCATGCAGAATGAAAACACACTTGAATGTTGGAAAATAATTCATGCACTTGCTTCTGAAAGTAAACACTCTTGCTTTTAGAAACAAAAATACTCAAATTAAAATACGTGAAAACAATTGCAAAAAATATAAAGATTTATCTAAACATCTACACGAACAAGTATATGACATAGTTTAACTAAAAGAACTAAAGCAATACAAAATAACAGATATAAGCTATTTGCTGAAGAACTATAAATACCAAATAAATGAATAGCCTGTTCCTTGGGGGAGTGGGTCCTTTCTCCTCCTTGAATCATGATTTTAACAACTCAAAATTCTCTCAAATCAGAATGGCTATTTTATTGATAAAAACATTCAGTAGTATAAAACATACTGGATCTGAGTACTTAGTCTATTTCTTTTCTATGTTCTATATCTATCTCATTGATTATCTCTAATAATTAATTTCTATCTAATGCAGGTTTGATTTTATATACATTTTACAATCACAGCTATCTCAATGATTCTGATGAAATCAAATCATGCCCTAAATAGATGATGAGTCAGATGGCGGTTGATCAGATAGCTATAGGATAGTTCTCCCTTGGATCTGTGTTTCAGAAATCTTCTCGTCCTTTCCTGATTGAAGGGGTCGTAGATGCAAAATCTCTAGATGTGGTTTAAAATAGATAACTCCCATTGGTTTCGAAACTTTGGAGAATTCCAGAACCATAGGAAATTGTTAAGAACTCAAAACTTGTGAGAGTTCCGGAATGTCCCCAGGAGTTCGGAACTAATTCTGAAAATTCTAGGAATTAAATACTGGAGTTCTGGAACTAAGTCTGAAAGTTCTAGAACTAAATAATGACTGTGTGATGGAGTTCTAGAACTAGCTTGGAAGTTTCAGAACTAAGCATGTGTAGGAACATATGCTATCAAAAACATACTGGACGCCACCTGCTTCATTTCCTCGACTGATTAGACCTACTTTATTACAAAACTGAATTTAAACACACACTATGTTAGGAATTTCAGAGCTTTTAACATTAGGATCACAATCAATCAAAAGACAGATAATTACATCCTAACTCATATCAGATCAACTAAAAGTCACACAATGCAATCAAACTTAATCAAAAGGATAGTAATATGAGATCATATATTATACATTAATTAGACATATTATGGACTCATCATTTCCCCCAAACTTATTTGTTTGTAAGTCCCTTTAAAAACTCATTCTTAAAAAGTGGGATCATATGTTCTGCATTCCATTTGATTGCTTAGATCAAATGGCTGAAACTGAATTTTCCAATGCTTAAGCTCAGATGTACTGTACCCAGCTCCTTTTTCTATTTTCCTCTCCCACTTTTCAAATTCAGTAGGGTCTTGAGGTTCTCTGTTCTACCAAGGACACATGGGGGTGAGAAGTAGAGGTGGCCTTGTTTGTATTCCCATCCATATTTGGCCATAGGTTTCATTGACTTGGGGGAATTATTGTGCATAATGCTTTGGCCCTCTCTAAACTCCATATCAAATTTGTAGGGGAAATTACTTCCCTTCTTTTCAAAGCAATAGTAAGGAGTTCCCACCTCTTTAAGCATCCTTCATAAATATCTTAAAACTTTTCCTCCTCATAGGAGGTGAAGGCATCAATACTCTTTTGCAGAATGGCAGGGTAATGTGTCTTGAATCTCCTATCAAAGGCATGAGTTCTAAAATGTATGAGGAAGGCATAAGGTTTACCATAATGAGCTCTCATGCAGAGGCTGTTGAGCTGGCTTTCAATAAAAATTTAGATTCTCTTTCCTTCCATGCAATTTGGTTTTGCAAATAGAGAGACAAATGCATTGAGCTGGCTCTCCCCTACATATAAGTTAATCATAAATCCTATGTTTTTCTGACTAGCATACAATTGCAAAGATAAAATTCACACAGGAGATTTTTTTGTTCAGGGCTGGATAGAAAGTAAGCTGCCATGAATTCAAATTCATCTTGTAGTTCATGTGGAAGCCCACATGTAATTCTTGACAACTGCAAGTGAATGAACTGCTCTTCTAAAAACACACTATATGCAAGAGAAGGTCTCCTGTAGGAAAGAAATTTCTCACTCATAATACAGACCATATGAATTTTGGCAAGACATTTATATTTATTTCCTTCCTCCTTATAATTTTTTTCTTCCCATTCCTTTCTTGCCTTCATCTCTTCCTCCATCTTGGTCTTTAATTCCTCATTTGATGTTTTGGCTTCTTTGAGCTCTCTGCAAATATCATCCCATTGTTGTTTCAGTGGCAAATAGGTCAACTCAGTCTATGCAAAGGTTGTGAAAATAACACTCTGTTTTCTGGAAGTCTGGAACTCTTCCTCTTTTTCTATCAGTTGTTTCTTGGTTGCTGACAATTCCTCAATTTTGGCTACAAGCTAAGTTGTTAGCTCATTAATGAGAATTTCCCTTTGTTCCAATTTAAGTTTGAGGAAGTCCAAATTCCTCATCTTTTTCTCTGATAATGAGCTCTACTCTAGAAAAGAATAGAGCCTGTTTAACTTGCTGTCTTTCCTCTTCCTCTGAATTTATTTGAGGAGTTTGGCATTCTTCCTCTACTAAAGGAAATTTTCATTTTCTTATCCTGGATGCCAACTCTTCTTCTTCATGTGGCAATCACTGATGGTTTAGCCAACTCTTGAAAATATTGGTCATCAAATATCTCTTCTCCTCTGTCCATTTTAACATGACTTGGCTCAGGTGGAGTCATGGCCATGCTGTCCAAAATGTCAGCAGCTTCCTCTTCCATCCTTTCCTACTCGCTCCTTCCTTCTGGAGTTCCTCTTGACCTCTTATGAATTTTTCTTATCTTGAAAAGGGGTTACAAACTGTTTACCTAACCTCTTAAAGACATAGAAAATTAGAAGACTCGTAGCTACACACGAACCCTAAGTTAACATCCGAATCAACTGAGGTTCTAGATTAATTTCCAACTTCACCTAAGGGTCTACCCCTCAACTATAAATGAGTTTTAAGTGAGAGGAAAAATTGTATGCTAAACCACCTTCCAGAAAGGACCAAGGTGTTATGTTGAGAGAAACCAAGGTAACACATTTAGCTAGCGGAGCCAAGGGGGTTCATTAACAAGATATTTAAGACCTAGAACAACTAATTCATAACCTCCATTTATGTCATCTGGATCCAACATGGATTTCACTCGATGAAGAACTTTAAATTTAAATCTATCTTTGGATGACAAGGTAGTTCGCTAGGCTACGAAGGAGGAGTTAGCTCTACATACTCCAAGTGAAGTTTTGACTATGTCACTCCTATCAGACGGGTTTAAGACAATGTCACTAAACCTACTGACTAAGACGATAAGCCCATTCTTGAGCTCTGATTTTCCTAAATTAGGATGTTCCATCGAGTGCAAAGATTAAGTTCATCCTACGGTTTTCAATGTCTTCTACGGTAAGGAGTATCACACATGAAAAACAAGTTATGTCCCGATGTTGAACAAGGGTAGTGTGTTTTCGAATAAAACTCTTTATTACATTTACAAAGTATGAATGCACAAGATGACTCGTTAATCATTTATTGAACACTAAATATACACTACAAGATATTACTTCAAATTCATTTACCTTATATAAATATCAACCCCTTTTAACCATGTGTACTATAAATCAAAATTGAACCTATGATTAAATGCACATTTCCTAGATGTCCTTGAAACTAGCATTTCATACATATCAACAAATTATCAAATATAACCTTCTGTAACATGAGACTACATTATACATTTATTCATTTAACAATGAACTATATAAATTACAATGATAATAAATGAATTACACATCACCTTTTCGTCGTCATTCTTTCATCCTGCAAAACCACGTGAGCATGATATCAGTGATAAATCGCTGGCATGGCATCCACCCTAATCTAACATAATTATCATTTTTCAGTTTTCCCATTTACATATGATAATAATTACAATTTGTAATCGAAATAAAATGTTTAGAGACATGTATTCAATTGCATTTCATTTCACTTCATTTTGTAACCCAGGAGAGAGAAAGAGAAGGAAAGAGAGAGAAAACACCATTTTGTCAAAAGTTCTATTTCAAACAATAGTTACACTATAGATTTTTAAACAATTATTTACATGTGTTAAAAGTTTCCACGGTGGTTTGGCAACCCGACGAGGGTCCCACAGCTTTCTATTTTTAACTTTTCTTACTAGCTACAAAAATGTTCAAAACGGGCTCGGAGGCTAAGAAACCGCTTCCAAAAGTTATCTTCTGATGAGAATGCACACCACGATTAATTTTCTACGTGTCCCATATATACCAAGAGTTCATCACAATTGACAGAATTGGGAAAAAGTGAACGGTTTGTGTTTGGCGGCTAGTTTTCCGGGTTCACTGGTCGTAGTTGACCTAATGCAAAAAGAACAAAAGTTAGCTCGAGGGCTCAGAAAACCACGTCCAAAATTGATGTTCGATGGATGAGCATGCAATGAGACACTTCCTACTAGTTTCCCTATATAAGGAGAATTCATTAGAGTCGACGAGACTGAGAACTAAAAAACCATTTTCAAACGGACGACAAGTTTTCTGGAGCAACAAGTTGAAATTGGTCTAGTTTGACCTCGTCAAACTGCGACTGGAGGCCTACAAAATGGATTTTCCAAACTATACAGAAAAGTGTTTTTTCCCTAAACTGAAATGTTCCATGCAATTGTCTAGTATAAACCCTAGAGTTTTGTGAAGAAGGGAAATAATTTCTCCATACAGGTTTCAAATGGCGGCTCAAAATGAAAACCAACTTTCTATATTTAACAGCTTCCTACTATTGTAAACCAGTGTAACAGGGCTCCTATAAGAGCATGAAAAAGATCACATATGTTCATTCGGGGTCAATCCAAAGGTCAAGGTGACTCCTCACATAACTAAGGTACACAAATGAAGCTTAACATCTCATTTTCAGAGTTACGAAGGGTACTTAATGAGTCTCCAAAAAAATGCAAAAATTAACTATTTAAAACAGGAAGATGATCAACGTTATTACTGGGAAGTCAATTTTGTCTGGTCGATAAACTAATATTGTAGCAATCTAGTTAGGTAGGAAGTTTTCTAAATCACCTCAGAATGAGGGTGGAAGTTCATGTTTTAATGTAAACGAGTTATTTTGACTTCGTGAGTTATCGACAGAGACATTTCATTGTTTTTGCACGAGTTGAAATAAACAATTAACTGTATTAAGATATTGATATTTTAAAATTATATTAAGTTGCAAAAGAAAACTAAAATACGAGAGTTATGAGAGATGAGGGAAGGTGAACCATGCCTGGGAATGAATGGCGAGCGTTTATAAGTAGGGTTTGCGATACGCGGTTGAGTTCCAAATACCGATGGTTTCTAAGGCATTTTTCAACAATTCATGAGCATTGGGTTTTTGCACATCCTTTATACTTATCTGCAGTCCACTTGCACATTTGAAAACAACAATTTTTGAACATGCTTTTTGGTTGCTTCCACATGTTCCATAATCTCCAGACCTCAACTTTGGCGGTATCCCTATAACACACAATGCAATATTTTTCCATAATGATTTTGGCGGAATGTCCTTCAACTTCAAAGCTCTTGTTTGGCAACTTTGATGTGGCTCTACCCAAATCTACACTCCATAGGTCTGGAGACCTGGAGACTTCATCTAAAACAGTGTGACTGCAAATTGAAAAACCACACGCATCCATGCCCAACTAAACCTTGCATGTTCCAGACAGCATGCTAATTCTTTCATTCTGGTCAAACATTGCACCACAATATCAAGCATATGCAACTCCAATATCTGACAAAACCCATCTATTTTTCATTGTTTTCCAGGTGTTCACTTTTTCTCAAAAGGATTCGACATTTGATAGGCTGGGAGGAACTTGAAAGGGCATCCTCTACTGGCACTCCATGGGACTACATTTGGCGAGGAATTTCTTTAATAAAAACAGATCTCTGCCCCAAGCACATTGAGTCTTGGTGTCAGGAGCATCATACACTGGTTCCTTCAGGCAACATGCAAGTTCAAAGCTTCACCCATCCCTCTAGTGGCGGCAATGCCCTCTCCATGTCCAAAAAAACAAAGTGATGGAAAGTCCCCAAGCCCCCGCCTTCCCTAAAATGCACCTACAACATCTGAAAAAATCCGAGCTTATTTTTATGCTTTTTAGATTATCACTTCATTTATTTCTTTCTTTTTTTTTGTTTAAATCTAAAAAGGATGCTGGCATAAAACCCTAAAAATAAATGGCAATAACCATAAGATGACATAATGAGGATCTTTGAAACATTAACAAAAGATAACAGCAAATGGATATTGTAAAAAATAATAATAACCAAATTTATAAATCATGAAACCACGTTTCAACAATGAGTAAAACAATAATAAGTTCCAAAAACAATATAATAATTTTCGTAGATGCCTTCAAGATGGACAAACCATAACGACATCCAACAACATTCTTCAACCTCATAATTTTAGCACGAAATTGGTGCTTTAAGAGTTTTCCGTGATGCTACGAGGTCCACAATAAAATAGTTCTTGTCCCGACAATGACCCAAAAGATGAAACAAGGAACTCTAAGGAGCCCTAGCAATCTTCACTGCGATAACCGCCCTAAAAATTCAATGGGCCTTATTAAATTTTAGCACACTTTACTACTTAATTATTTTAAGTTCCCAAGATTAACTAATAGGAACATAAAAAGCTAGCAACACTGAAGAAATAAAACAAGGAATGGGGCATTACATTCTCCTCCCCTTAAGAAAGCATCGTCCTCGATGCGACATACAATGAAGAAGGAGAAATGGTAAGCAACAAGGAATAGAATATGGAAAAAGGCACTACGCTAAGGTTAAGATTTCAAATACAAAATCACAGCCACGGGGTGACCCTAGGAACATTTGGTAGAAATTTTAACTTTCAAGGTTCTGTGAAGATTGGTAGTTCCCTCTTATTCGTTATTTCATTAATCTCCTTCTATTAACATTATTCTTAATTCACGTCCTTTAGAATTTCATTTTGTAGAATTTTAGTTTATTCATTCCTGTGGGTTCCCATCATGAACTAGAGTCACATCACCCTACCAGGGTCATACACAACACTAATATTTCACAAGCATACTTTTACATACTTTCACGACCATATCACATCACAAGGGTTTCACCAAACCATGGAATGACAACAAGTAGTACCACATAGCAAATAAATGATTATGTATAGCCATAGATCAGAACACATATATGACTGACAACAAAATAATCATGTTGATACATATACAATGAGTATCACATGACCCAAACAAATCCATGACTGTACCAACATAGTGCCAAGACAATATCCAATAGTCCATACCAACCAAGGGAAGAGTCAAGGCCTCAAACATAACAAGGTGTCAAAAGACTCACAAGGGTACACATAACTCACTATACCAACTCCACACATCTAACAAGACATCATAAAAAAATAACTCCAGATATCTCCTTGAAGCATCATAAAACAACTCCATATACCTCCTAAACCATCACCAAATAACTCCATACCTCCTCATAAAGAGAGAAACATAGTGTCAAAACCAAGTCGAGTCACTCAGCCATAGAGCCCCATCAAGAATAATAGGTCACTCAACCATAGAGCCCCATCAAGAATATCAGGTCACTCAACCATAGAGTTCCATAAAGAATAATAGGTCACTCAACCATAGAGGCCCATCTCCTTTCTCCTTTTAATGAGGTTGGGTCACCCTATGGCCCTGGGCACATAGAGCCCCGTCACCCCCAACCCAAGTGACATAATAACTCGTGGTTCAACAACCCGCTAGTTATCTGTAACTCCTTGGGGTGTACCCCCATACAATGAAGCGGGTCCATAGGTTCAACCACTCCATGGTTAATCCCATGACCCTATTCCAACACATTACGACATTAGAACCAGCATAACAATCCATTCAAATGCCAAGTGGCAAAATCAAAAGCCTTGGGCTAGGCTACAAAACTTTTAAATATGAAAAGAAAGTTTTAAAACTAAGAAAAACAAATGGCTAATTAGCCATGGTTAGTGCAAAATCCAAATGTTAATGCAACAATCAAATAAATGCCCAAAATATAAGAACATGTCAATCAAGAAAACAACTAGTTCTAGCTAAAAGAGATAATGATCAATTTATGAATAAAATATGTATTGAGAAAATAGCACATTACAATCACTATGTGGCCTCATACCACCACCAAAGGGGTACTCATCGAGTTGCTGGCACTTGGACATCGAGCCTCAGCTCGTAAAAATATACATGTAACCAGAAATGAGTATATCAAATAATGTAACTGTCATCATCTCTTCCTGAATCATTCCTCCATACTCCCACAAGGATCAACATAGTCAAAATCACATAGGATTATTCAATGAACAATCCAATAGGAAAGAGTAGGGAACTCTAGTTGCATAAGTTGAGCCTAAGGTGGTGTGCACCCATAATATACTGAGCAAGCTTGAAGTATACTAAACAGATAGAAGTGGGTTTTCAGTCTATATAAGACTCCACTTCCTCACTCATACTCGGCTCAAGATTATGAAAACCTGGTCCATGCCTCCTCTCTCCACACATACACTCTTGACAATTTTTCCCCCTTAGGGTCGTCTTGTGTAAGGTTCACAACATACACATAACTACATCACTAACACAATGGTGATTCACACACATTAACCATAACGTCTTATGCATGATATTTATATGGGGTATAACACAATCATTACTTTCACGGGTTACGATACATCACATTACCACATCCTGCACCCAAAGTGCAATCACTGTACACTAGGGATCATACTCACCATATGCCCCTAAATCATGACATGAACCATCACATATTACATGAATTATATGTATGAGGAACACAATGTCTAACATTACACATATAGTCAATTGTAATACAACATGGTGATGCACACAACAAATCACAATACGGTGATGACATCACGATAAATTCTGTTTCACTTTACATCAATTTTATCCTGCAATACATCAATACACCTTCACATCACATAAATCCAAAATGTTTTAACCCTCTGCAATCCACAGTATCATTCTTTTCACACACAACAATGTGGTACATCACACACAGATTCCTGATTGGATCCATGAAAAGGAGAGTCAATACTCTCATCACAAGCACATCAATATGATAACAAATATGCACTAAGTGACATGCACAACATGTGATTTCATAAGGTCACAATTACGACATAGTTCACATAACAACATATATCACATTACTCTTCCAATATCCACCACCATCATGTAGAATCATCACAACTCCAATCCATCCCAGAGGTTTGAGAGCATGAACCTCCACTCTGATACCATATGTAGTGCCCACATTTTACACACACAATTACAACAGTAAAATACTAGGATAATTTTTTTTTGACTTACATTGCTCACTACACACAACACATCAAGGGCTCCAAGAACAAAAACTCGACTCGCTTACGACAATCACATAAGTCATCGACTCACATAGACACATGAAATCAACATAGGCATGTCGATGCCACACTTTTCCCAATGAATGAATACTAGCAATGACCCAACCACAAGAAACATGACTTCAGGAATGAAGAACCCACAACACATCATTTCTTTAAATGTATTTTAGTTACGATTAACATTCCAAGAACATTATTGTGTAAGGATAAATTTCTCGTTTGTCCACCGACATGTTCTTAAGTTCATTCCGTGGTTAAATTACAGTTCACCCCTTTTAAGTTGGTTTCTTATTCTTTACAAAAGTTTCCATAACTTGCATACTTATTTGGCATAGTTCAAAAGCATACAAAATACTTAATTATCTTGTTCTTATGTGAAGAATATTCTTCTCGAACATATATTCAGTATCTACCTTTCTATTCTTACAACTCAAGTGAATGTGACTTGGTGTCCATATAGCGATATTAGGATTTAACGGAGATTTAGATACAAGATAATTTTTTACCAATAGCATTCCTCGATCACAGTAGAGATATTTCCCTACCATAGTTATTCTAATTCAATGAATTGATGATTTCCTTTTTTATATTTATATATATTGTGTTTTCTCATAGTTTGATCACAACAATGCAATACCTATTCTTTGAAACACATAAAGATATTTAATTGAGTTATAAGGTCTCCAAGAGTGGCAGTATCCCTAACCTCAAATCTCATTTTTACTCTTATATGCTTTATTTTTCTACGTCACACTATGGCCTTATTTTTAGCATTGTCTTGAAAAGGAGTTATGAACTGTTTGCCTAACCTCTTGAAGACATAGAAAATTAGAAGACTTGTAGCTACACACGAACCCAAGTTAACATCCAAATCAACTGAATTTAGATTAATTTCCAACTTCACCTAAGGGTCTACCCCTCAACTATAAATGAGGTTTAAGCGAGAGGAAAAATTTATGCTAAACCACCTTCCCGAAAGGACCAAGGTGTTATGTTGAGAGAAATCAAGGTAACACATTTAGTTGAGCGGAGCTAAGGGGTTCATTAACAAGAGTTTAAGGCCTAGAACAACTATATACCTCTCCATCTATGTCATCTGGATCCAACAAGGATTTCACTCGATGAAGAACTTTAAATTTAAATCTATCTTCGGATGACAAGGTAGACCACTAGGCTACGAAGGAGGAGTTAACTCTACACACTCCAAGAAAAGTTTTGACTGTGTCACTCCTATCAGATGGGTTTAAGACAAAGTCACTAGACATACTGACTAAGATGATAAGCCCATTCTTGAGCTCTGATTTTCCTAAATTAGGACATTCCATCGAGTGCAAAGATTAAGTTCATCCTACGGTTTTCAATGTCTTCTATGGGAAGGAGTATCGCACATGAAAAACAAGTTATGTCCCGATGTTGAACAAGGGTAGAGTGTTTCGATTAAATCTCTTTATTACATTTACAAAGTATGAATGCACAAGATGACGCGTTTAATCATTTATTGAACACTAAATATGCACTACGAGGTATTACTTCAAATTCATTTACCTTATATAAATATCAAACCTTTTTACCATGTGTACTATAAATCAAAATTGAACCTAAGATTAAATGCACATTTCCTAGATGTCCTTGAAACTAGCATCTCATACATTTCAACAGATTATCAAATATAACCTTCTGTAACATGATATTAAATTATACATTTATTCATTTAACAATGAACTATATAAATTACAATGATAATAAATGAATTACACATCACCTTTTCGTCGTCATTCTTTCATCCTGCAAAACCACGTGAGCATGATATCAACGATAAATCACTGGCATGGCATCCACCCTAATCTAACATAATTATCATTTTTCAGTTTTCCCATTTACATATAATAATAATTACAATTTGTAAGTGAGAGAAAAAATTTTAGAGACATGTATTCAATGCATTTCATTTCACTTCATTTTGTAACCCAGGAGAGAGAAAAGAAGGGAAGAGAGAAAACACCATTTTGTCAAAAGTTCTATTTCACACAACAAGTTACACTATAGAGTTTTAAACAGTTATTTACATGTGTTAAAAGTTTCCAGGGTGGTTTGGCAACCCTACGAGGGTCCCGCAGCTTTCTATTTTTACATTTTCTTACTAGCTACAAAAACATTCAAAATGGGCTCGGAGGCTAAGAAACCACTTCCAAAAGTTATCTTCTGATGAGAATGCACACCACGATCAACTTTCTATGTGTTCCCAGATATACCAAGAATTCATAGCAACTGACGGAATTGGGAAAAAGCGAACGGTTTGCGTTTGGCGGCTAGTTTTCTGGGGCTACTGGTCATAGTTGACCCAGTTGTAAAAGGACAAAAGTTAGCTCGAGGGCTCAAAAAACCACGTCCAAAACTAGTGTTCAATGGATGAGCATGCAACGAGACACTTCCTACTAGTTTCCCCTATATAAGGAGAATTCATCAGAGTCAACGGGACTGAGAACTAGAAAACCATTTTCAAATGGCGACAAGTTTTCTGGAGTGACAAGTCAAAATTGGTCCAGTTTGACCTCGTCAAACTGCGACTGGAGGCCTACAAAATGGCTTTGCCAAACTATCCAGAAAAGTGTTTTTCCCTAAACTGAATGTTCCATGCAATTGTCTAGTATAAACACTAGAGGTTTGTGAAGACAGGAAATAATTTCTCTATCCAGGTTTCAAATGGCAGTTCAAAATGAAAGCCAACTTTCTAGATTTAACAACTTTCTACTGCTGTAAACCAGTGTAACAAGGCTCCTATAAGAGCGTCAAAAAGATCTCATATGTTCGTTCAGGGTCAATCCAAAGGTCAAGGTGACTCCTCGCATACCAAGGTACATGAATGAAGCTTCACATCTCGTTTTCAGAGTTACGAAGGGTACTTAATGAGTCTCCGAAAAATGCAAAAATTAACTATTTAAAACAGGGAGAAGATCAACTTTATTAATGGGAAGTCAATTTCGTTCTTGTCGATAAAACATGTTGTAATGATCCAGCTGGGTAGGAAACTTTCTACATCATCTCAAAATGAGGGTGGAATTTCATGTTTTAATGGAAATGGTTTATTTTGACTTCGTGAGTTTCGACACGACATTTCATTATTTTTGCAATGAGTTGAAATAAACATTTAATGGTATTAAAATTCCTAATATTTTAAAATTCTATTAAGTTACAAAAGAGAACTAAAACATGAGAATTATGAGAGGTAAGGGAAGATGAACCATGCCTGGAAACAATGAGTGAAATGGGTATAAGGGGGTTCCAAGTGGTTTGCACTGGATAAACACACTATTGGGTCATTTTTTCCTGGGGGACTGCTTGCTGAATAAAAATTGTTAGACCCTCCTAAAACTTAGGTCCCGGAAGACTCATCCATCCTACTATCAGAGCCCTGAATATGAAAAATCTAGTCACATGATGTATTCTATGGGCTATAAGGGTTTAGGGTGTGAAAAGAATGAACAGGGACCAAGAGAACCGGTCACTCTTCCCCACTTTAAAATAGAAAGATATGGCATCAGAATTCGACCCTATGGGGCACATCCCAATGATCAAGATGCCACCTTCTCTGAGCACGAGGATAACTCTGACTATTTAGATAGTTATACAGATTCCCATTGTCGCTAATACGAGGATCTTACCTCTACAAACCTATTCATGAATATTGATGTCTTCACCACAACCCCCACAGAGCTTAACCTTGACCTTGTTTACCCTTGCCTTGTTGAATGGGACCAACAATGTCATATACCGCTATATTCGTTTGAAAATGATGAAGCCATCACTGAATTCATGGGAATTCGGGATACAATCCCAATTGGAGATCACAAAAAGGTTTTTTATATTGACTTGGATACATGCACCTACTTCGGAGAGGAAGTTGAGCTTCGTGGTCAGCAAAATTTAAGAAAACATGAGGGAAAAAGTTCCAATGAAAAGCCTCGGAAAAATTCAAAATCCAAGTTGCACAGTGAAAAACTCTTTGAGGCACTGACAAACAAATAGGTTAAAAAGTCAAAGGACAATAAAAGTGACCATGCCAAGGATGAGACACCCTTGGACGAAGACCTCAACCTTCCTCCCAATCCTACGCGTATGGAGGATTTGTCAAAATTACTAGTAGAAGAGACCATTGATGTAAAAATTGGCACGAATGATGACCCGAGAATGGTGAAGTTGGGAGCTTCACTCTCAACATAGGAACATAAAACTTTCACCATGTTGCTACGAGAATTTATAGATGTGTTCTCATGGTCCTATAAGGATATGTTGGGCTTGGACCCAACTTTGGTAGTGCACAACCTAGTTGTACACACTGAGACCAAGCCCATCAAGAAAAAAATCAAAAATATACATCCGTGGGTGGCTCTACTTGTTAAAGAGGAGCTGGAAAGATTGCTCACAATAGGATTCATTTGACCCATTGATTACTCTGAATCGATATGAAATATCGTCTCGGTACAAAAGAAGCCTGTTGGGATAAGAATCTGTACATATTTCAGAGACATAAATAAGGCATTCCCAGAGGATAATTTTCCATAGCCTAATATCGATATGATTGTTGATTCCATTGCAAGATATGAAATGCTATCTCTTATGGATGGATTTTTAGGCTATAATTAGATCAAAATAGACGACGAAGATCAACACAAGACAACCTTCACTACTCCTTGGGGTAATTTTTGTTATCAGGTAATGCCATTTGGCCTTAAAAATGTAGGAGCAACCTATCAAAGGGTAGTGATGGTGATTTTTCACGATATGATCCATGACATTATGAAAGACTACGTGGATGATATCCTTGGGAAATCCAAGATGAGGGAAGATCACCCTGATATTTTACGGTGTATCTTTGAACTCCTGCGGGAGTATAAGGTCCATTTAAACCCAAACAAATGTGTGTTTGGCATGCTATTGGGAAATTTTCTTGGTTTCATTATATCAGGAAGAGGGATTGAGATAGACCCAGCTAAAGTCATTGCTATTATTGAAATGCCTCCTTCCAAAAACATTAAATAGCTACGCAGGTTGCAGGGAAAGATACAAGCTATTAGCCACTTCATTTCCCCACTTACTGACAAATGTCATTCATTCACCCATCTGCTAAAAAAGGATGTTGCCTTTTTATAGGGACCAGAGCAACAACAGGCCTTCACCCTACTTAAGAAATACTTGGCCAATCATCCGGTCCTCATGCCCCCAACTCCTGGTTAGTTGCTCTTGCTTTATATTTCTGCTACTCAATTTTCTATTGGTGCATTGCTTGCCCAATACGACCTCGGACAAAAATAAAAAGTAGTATACTATCTTATTCGTACTCTCATCTTGTATGATCTCAACTATCCCTAAATCGAAAGGGCTTGTTTGGCTGTATTTTTTACCTTCCAAAAACGTCACCATTACCTATTAAATACAAAAAATAAGCTTAAATCAAAAGTTGACCCCCTCAAATACATGTTTTCTAAACCCACCCTTACCAGTAGAATGGATAATTGGATCATTCTATTGAGCGAATTTGACATCGAGTATGTACACAAAATTCATTCAAGGGACAAGTACTTGTTGATCAATTAGCAGAGGCACCTTTACAAGGAACAAAAGTTGTGAATCTGGATCTGCTAGATGCTACATTATTGTACATTGAAGAGTTAGTCATGTCACAATTACACTTTGATGGATCTTTTACTTTTCATGGTTCATGGGTAGGTGTTGTACTAATTACTCCTATTGGCGACCCCATACCTTAGGCTTTTCACCTCAGTTTTCCTTACATGAACAATATAGCAGAGTATGAGGCACTCATCGTCAGAATGAAGCTTGCATTCAAATGGGACATTCATCATGTTAAGATTGTTGGAGACTCGCAGTTAATCATCAAACAAGTCAATGATGAATATAAAGTCAAGGATGAGAAGCTCATCCCTTATAAGAAGCTAGTTGAAACTTTGAAATAATATTTTGTGCATATCACATTTGAACAGATTCCAAGAGCAAAAAATAGATCTACAAACGCTATGGAAACCATAGGTTCTATGTTATGCATTCCACTAGAAATTAATGATATGCCATTCTTTGTGGAAAATCTACAGTAGCCCGCGTATGACATGCCAAAATCTTGTCTGGATTGTGATGTTTTTGGTCCCAATTTCCCATGGTATTAACCCATTTTCACTTACCTTAAATACAAAACATCTGCTCATGACATTTCCCATTCAAAAAAAAAAATCCTCATCCACCAGATAGCCTGTTATAGTCAGTCCAAGTGATTAAAGAGGTGCATGAAGGTGTGTGTGGAGCCCACACTAATGGGATGGTTCTAGCTAAGAAATTGTTGAAAGTAGGCTACTATTGGCCTAGCATGGAAACCCACTGCTGCAACTATGTAAGGAAATGTGTACTCTATTAGAAATATGGAAATTTCATCCATGCTCTGTCACAGCCATTGTAACCCATCACCACCCCATGGCCATTTTCCAAATGGGGACTTGATTTAATAAGGAAGCTTACCCCTACTTCATCTTATGGCCACACCCACATCATTACAACTACTGAATACTTTACCAAGTGGGTGGAAGTTGTCCCTTTGACCTATGTAATGGGTGTTTAGATCTTAAAGTTCATCATGACTCATCTTATTTTCCGGTATGGCATTCCTACATCTATAGTTACTGAAAATGGGATGTCATTAAGGAACAAGAACATGAAGGATCTCTGTCACCCATTTCAAATAAGATAAAAATGTTCTACACCATATTACCCTCAGGGAAATGGACAGACTGAGGCCACCAATAAGACTCTGGTTTGAATAATGGAAAAGATGGTAAGTAAGACACATCGCAATTGGAATTTTCAAATTCACCCAGCTCTTTGGGCTTATAGGACCTCTATTCACACTCCTACTGGTGCGACACCATATTCCTTGGTATTTTGAACAGAATATATCATCCCATTAGAAATCGAGCTCCCTTCCCTAAGAATATCTCTTAGGGATTATTTGGATAAGGATGAGGATTACAGAGTGGCTAGACTAGCAGAGTGTGAACTCCTAGATGAGAAGCACATCCACGTCCTAAATAGTCTTAAAGTGTATCAGAACAGATTCTCTCACAATTATAAAAAAAGAATCATACCTCGTCATTTTGAGGTCAGAGATTTGGTCATGAAAGAAAATCAGTTCAACACAAGGGCAGAAAGAGAGAAGAAAGACAAATTTGAACCTTATTGACTAGGACCTTATGTCATTGTGGCCAAGTATGGCACAAGAGCATACAAACTTACCCACCTCAATGGTGATGAGCTCTGCAAAGCTATAAATTCCATGCACCTTAAGCGGTTCTATGCTTAGGCATGGCGTAAAAATTAGAAAAGCAAACCAAAAGGGGGTACAAATGGTCGAAAATACAAAAAAAAAAAGAGAAAAAGAAAAAGATAAAACATGTCATCCATAAGTGAAAACCATGCAATTTTGGCATTTTGGATAAGTCCTTTGGTGAAAACTGGTTTCCAGCACCTTGGAAAGATTCATTGTTTACAAGCATCTGGCATATGAAGGGTACTTTTACTTAGCCTAGGGCTAGTTCTGCATTTGCATCTGAGATTCCCTATAAACCTATCCTTTTCAAGCCTTGATCTAACTTTTTCTCCTTTTGTTAATCTATGAAGGGATGGTCTTTGTCTATCCGTCATCTAGCACTGGGGGCACTTCCACGACTTCACTTGCCCTTGTATATTCTCCATCTAACTTTGGGGGCATCCACGCTTTCTTGGTTACCTATACATAGCTTCGAAAAATCTTAGAAAAACACAAAAACATTCAAAAATCTTAGAAAAACACAAAAACATTCGGAAAATCTTAGAAAATCACAAAAACATACAAAATCTTAGAAAATCACAAAAATAGTTGGAAAATCTTAGAAAATCACAAAAACATTCAAAAATATTTGGAATTGCACAAAAACACTCACAAAAAGAAGAAAATCACACAAAAACAATAGAAAATTGTTTCACAAAACTCAAAACAATAGAAAATTGTTTCGCAAAAACAATCTTACAAAAACATAACTTTAAGTTTACTTGCTTTGTCTTTTTTCTTGATTTTTCTGTTTTCTTGTATAGTTGCTACGTGTTTGTACATTTGTATAGTTTTTTGCTTAGACATACTTTGTTAAGATTCATATTTTCTTGCTTAGATTAGATTTATTCTTACTTGTACATATGCAATGTGTTTTTGCATACTAGTGAATGCTTGTTACATTGTGGTGTTGCTTCATTGTGTTTTCAGTTGAATTTGATTATGTTTATTTGTTACATGTGTGTTGTTTTGTTATCACATCATCATATGTCCATCAATATCATCACATATAACATCATTTATACATCATATATCAAGAAAAAGCTAAGTAAACATCATACATGCATGCTAAGCTAATAATCACATATCATATCATCCAATGGGGGAAAGAGGGGTCATAAATATCAAAATCAATCCCCCCACACTAATATCATCATAAAATACCATCCATTACATCTACAACATCACATAAACGAATCATTCGATATCATCTATAGATCAATCACCTAATAAATAAAAGTGCATGTGATACATCAAACATCATAACACATCCATAAATAATAGAATCAAGAACAATGAGAGCATACATCATCGTATAACACATGTTAGGTCAAAAATGCTCATCTAATATATATGTGTATGTGGTATATCTGTATCAAAAATGGATATACATCGGTGTTATACATCAAAATGCCTTCATCTGAGGCATACATCAAAAATGTCTTCATCTAAGGCATACATCAAAAAAGCCTTCATCTGAGGCATAAAAAAGGATGGTATACATCGATCAAAGAACACAACTACGTTCATCTTAGGAATATATAAAAGAATTCAATACATAAAGAATATTGTGTGTCCAACACAAAAATTCTATACACCTTCACCAAGAGGCACAAAGGTATATGACTACAATGTGAATGAAGGGTGACTCAAGCCCTCAGATGGGCTGGCTGGTTTGCCCCGTGACGGAGGCATGGCTTGTTATCTGCTCGGTCCTACAAGTGGCCCTGTGGTTTCTCCACTGAGGCTTGCAGGTCTCTCCGACCTCTCTGATCTCGTCGATATAATCGACTGTTGACTATAAGAGGGTGCTCGGCACTCAGCTGGGACTACCTCGTAATACAGATATTTGTAATAAGATGCTTGGCCCTCTACTGTAACTAAGTCTCTGTGTCTAGGTGGTCACGGCTATCCCATTTGTTCATCTATAGGATGCTATATCTACTGAGGCTCTAGCTAGTTCAGTCTGACCCATGATCTACTCTGTTCTCAGCCTGTCCCTCTCTAGTATCACAAGCTATAACGGTCACCTGTGTCTGCTAGTGTAAGCTTGTCACTTGAGCCATCTGTGAAGCCATATGGCTTATCTATTGAAAATGAATGGCACCATTACTAGCTTGGACTCGGCCTAATCTTGCTCTGCAATCACTACCAAAATATGAGATTAATTATGGTCTCTCTATGATATAACCTACTACAACTACTGTTGTAGTTTGGCTACTTATACTGCTACCTATATCACAGGGGCCTATACCTAAACCTTCATGGCATGTACCTATACCTATCCCTAGCCCAGTGCTTGACCTATGTGCCTGGCCCTATATATGTGCCTGGACCCTATGTACTTGGCCCTGTATATGTTCCTGGCCTTGTGGATTCCCTTGTAACTGTGCTGGACCCCGACCATCATGTGGCTACCCGTCAAATGGATCATCTTGGCATCGTGTAGCTACAACATCCCCCTCATCACTACTATAAGGCATCTCGGGCGCAGTGCCCAAACATCTGTGGTCCATGCATCATCTAGAATGGTAAGGCGTCGGGGTAAAATAGTAACGTACCAACCCCAGTAGTCAGGAGTCGTGCCTGGGTATCTGACCTGTCAGACAGGGTCCCATGCCTATGGAACCACCTGTAAAAAGCTCAGTTAGTCTCATACCACATGTATGCGGGGCCCCAGGGTATATCTCTCTGCATCCCAGTGTGTGTACCAAAAATATGGATGTGGGACTCCCTGAACTCTTCCTAAATACCACTGACATCGATCCACTCTGTATAGATCTATGATGTAGCTGTGGCTACCAAGAATGAAGTGCTCCACCATGCAAACACTGAGCTCTACTCCATCCTCTGACCACTTTATGTTCCTATACAGCCTCCATATAACGTCTCGGTCGAGAAGCTCATCAAAATATCACCGGTAGGGGTACTCGCTACCTAGGTGCTCATGTGCATCCCCTCCCACTGGATCCCAAGCCATGTATGTAGGATCCTATGGGACTTGAACATGTAATGCGCCTATGGGGCGTTTGATAGCTATGTGGTCCCAAGACCAAATCTGTAACAAGGAAGTTGGCCCCACCATCTTCTGATGGTGGTAAGTAATCAGATGTAGGTCCCATTATAAATGGGCCAGTATACACTGGCCCCAGTAATAGCACTCACCACTGAAAATCCCCTGGACCAGTGTCATCAGGCCCATAGGAAAAGATGTCCCTGTCTTATCAGTGAGCAAAAACCCATTGATAAGTGACATCACATAAAGTAGCCCTCGATGCAAGGTCGGGTTGGCTATATAGTCATGCAATGCAATTTTCATACCCTCATGGGGTATCTCATCGTGTCGTCAAACAAGTCACTCAATGCATTTGCGAGCCACCCAGGTTCACTCATGTACTCGATCAATGCGCCAGTAATAGGTATGTGTAATATCCGCCATATATCCTCTAATGTAATTGTCATCTCCCCTGTCAGGAGGTGGAAGCACTGGCTCTCGCTATACCACCGCTCGAATAGCACAGTCAATAGGCCATGGTCCAATGTGATAGAAGACATCTGGGATATGGGACCTAGCCCAACCACCTATAGCAGTATCACCACCACGTGCCAATATCATCGGTGCATGCTCCCCTCTAGCTCCAATGATGCAGGTATTGACGCTCTCGTGTCTATAGAATGGGCAACCATCTCTGTAAAATTAAATCTGAATGTCAGACACTAACAATTCTTATAAATTCCTACCTATCTTTCTGTTAGGGATTAACCTAAAAAAGTCCTAATTTTTCTTCTAAGTGTCATACTCTTTTTGGCATCTTCCCAACTCCCCTTCATCTAACCTAAATGTTCCTGTGCACCCTTGAGGGTGCATGGGCGCTACTCTTTTGACACATATGCCTCCCTTTTAACATGCTTACACATGCATGCATTCATCTAGGAGTGTTTGCACCATCACCCTTTTGTGCCTATGCATGTGTGCACAAGGAACCATCATGTGTGTGTGTATGCACTATTGATATGGGAACATGCGCTATGCGTGCTCACATGCACCCAATGGGTGTATGCGTGTGTATGCAAACTAGTTTTGGGAGGGTGTATGTGCATGCACGCACATACACCACTTAATGCCTGCGCAGTGTGCACATATGCACTCTAAGGGCGTTTGCACCTACAATTAGGGCACATACACCACTTGACGCATGTGCATGCGCGTATGCACTCCAAGGGCGCCTACGCCGCCAAAATGACACTTGTGCCCCCACACATACGTGATTGCACTAGCACTACCCTCATTACTATGTTTTAGCATTAATTACAGAGAATTAATGAAAAAATTGAGAAAGAAGGTCAAGCTACTAATGAAGTGGCCATTTTCTGCATGTTGAGCGTACTCTTGGACTGTATCGGCGCATCACCAGCAGTCCTGTGCTCTCACCATTATCCTCATCACTATCAGAGTCTCACGGTAAAAATTTGGTAGTAGTCGGTAACAAATGAATCGGTCATGATAATTTACCCCCTCGGTGGGGTATATTAACCTATATTCTCTCGCCATGACACCTGGAAGCATGTTTTAACCGCCATGGTCACTCTAATTTTTCTTCTATTCATCGTAAAGATTCTTGGCAACTCGTTTTGATCGCCAAGATCACTCTAACTCTTCTTCTCTCCATTGTACATGATTCATTTTTATGTAAATAATTATTTTTCTTTTCTTTTCCATCGTAATGGGGAATTTTTTGTCATCCAAGTACCCCTTTCTTCTCCCTAGGACAATTTGTATTGCTACCTAGGTCAATATTTATCCTTCTACTGCACTCCATCAAATAATTATTTTTGAATAGATAATTATTTCTACTAATTTTTTTCCATTGTATAGCGGCCATTATTTGTCCACTCGCTTCCATACTTTCTTCCCCCCGGGCATTTTCTCTTGCATTTGAGCCACTTCATTTTTGATTCTTCTGCTTTCTTATACGTGTCCATCATCTACCAAAATATGAGAAAATGAAAACAAAACAATAGTATATATCCATCCAAAATCCAAAAACAAAGCAAAATATCTCCAATAAAACCCTGAAAATTATAAAACCTACAAAAAATCGATAAACCCACTTATTGTGGCTGACACTTATGTCTTGCACATGGTATTATTTCCATATCCCATTCTGGATTGTTGTTACATCTTCACCGATCATACGACTTGTGGATCATTAGATTCACAACCATTCACAAATCCAGTTTGTTTACTTCGTCTATACTCTGGGGCACATTTGGTTGCCTGGTGCTGTTTCCGTTGCAAACAAAACTTTCTCCTTGGACCTAGTGTCCATCATCATTTCCCCTTGCATGTATCCTTGCTCTGGGCATCATATTTTAACCCTTTTCATTCAATCACGAACATGTGGAAATCTTCAGCTTGATAACAAAAAATTTGTACAACCATCTTCAATCGTTGTTGGTTTAAATATGTGCATTCGTACTTGTTTTCCCTGTAGCTTGTTACTTTCCTCGTATTGCATTACATTATGTAAGTTACATGGAGTTAAGCATATTTTACTTTCTCATATTGCATTACATTTTTGTATGTTGCATTGAGTTTGATTTTTTTCAACAATGGAAAATTGTTTGTAGTATAGATTTTCATGTCATTCCTACTTTTGTTCGTATGCTTATATTTTTAATAAGGACCGATGACATAGATCTTTTGGCAATATGATGACACATAAAGTTATTCCAATGCAAAGAATAGATAGCTAGTTCTTTCTCCCCACTTCTCTATATTTCTTCTACATCACCCTCCTATCAACATATATTCTTCTAATTCACCTAGGGCATCCTGCCCCTCCCCTTTCTTCCTCCCTTATCTCACCTTTTTCGATCTTCGATCATCTTCCTCCATCACCCCATTGACACTCGAGGGGGCATCTCTCACTTCTACTAATTTTTCTTCTACCCCTTCAAAATTTTATCTGTCTACTATCTTTGAAGTGGCGTTACTTACACCACCCCAAAGAGGGGAAAATATAGACACCTATAATTTAGCCTAAGCAATTTAAATACTTAAATTGCGCTAATTATCCCCTTTCCTGCAAATTGACGACATATCGTCAATAATGCTCATTTTCCCTTATATCGTCATTAATTAATTATACTACGCTAATTAATTAAGTCGTCTATCCAACAAATACCCTAATTAACGACCTTCTTTTAATAAATCATCCCCTTTCTATCTAGAATAATTAATTATTATTAATCAATTATCTTCCCCTTTCATTAAATCAATAAATCATTATTTATTTGATTTAATCCTCCTTCTATAGTACAAATCATGTTAATATTCCTCTAAAAAGCTTGATAAATCTTGCACATCTATTAATTAATCATCTTGGGTTAATTAATAAACCCCCTTTATCCACATGAGTCACTAAAAGACAAAATAAACTCTCCTAAAGTTAACTCAACCCCCTTTCTTAACCATCCTTATCCACAAATAATTCAACATCTAGATATTATCCCCACATGTAAAGGGATGTAGAGATTCTTTTGTCCATTGGGCTATATAAAAAAGCGCCCCTCCTACCTTTACTACACACACCTAATTCTTGAGAACCAAAAGCAAGCATAGAACAAATACAGCTATAAGCCATTCTCATCATTCTTAGAGTATTATCACCATTGGAAGAACTAAGCTATCTTCATTTCTTACATTTCATCCATCCAAGGTTTTAAAGTCATATGGAGATATAATCAAAGTGGTCTTGTAGCCAAGGATTGACAAGATTCCATTCTTAAAAACATTGGGATTCAGAACATACAATAAAAACTTTGATTACCATGGGATATAAATAGGTTCATTTCAGTGTTGATTAGGTGATCTAATAGAGATAGAGGTTTTATTAATGGATTGACATGTTTAGTTTGAATATTTATTTCAATGTTTTGATGTAATAATGTTGGTATATAAGCTCTTGTTTAAGATGTTAAGCATGATGGTGCATAGGTTTTGATTTAGATTTTTTGTAGGACTACTAGGTGTTAGATCTAATTATTTTGACATAGCTAACAAATTCATGTACATAGAGATATCCAGTATTAAAAATCATTGTGTTATGCTGGTGAAAATATTTCAGCTGTCAAAATGTGTTTCCTTTCATCGTTTTTATGCTTTGTCAATTTAGTTCAGTTTTTTGTTATAATTAGTGTGCTTTGCCCTTGTAGTTGATTACTATCTAAGTGATTTTGAGAAGAATTGAATGGTGTCTTGTTATAGATTGACGTGTGTTATAAAATTACAAGAGCTTAGAGTGAAGATAATTTTGGAGAAGAAATTCCAAGGAATTTTCTTGGAATGAAGACCACGCATAAGAGGATAGATGCTCAGTGTAATGTGAGATAGGCTAAAGCATTGGAAACTACTTGGTATGAGGCACATTAGATAGGTACTTTGGCATAGGGAGGCACGCGTAAGGAAATATGTGGCCAAGAAGTAGTAAGTGTGCCAGAAGGTTATGACTGAGGTGCAAAAAAGTTAGGTGTAGAAGGATACAATGCAACGTGTGGAAGAGCATGGAGGTGGAATTAATACATTGCATATGGAGGTAGATGAGGAGAAATCAATGTGGGGAATTTTGAAATGAGTCAACATATTCTGAAGAATATGAATACTTTATGCTCCCTATATTTCACACTCATTATATTCCTTTTCGCTAGATAGATAAGTTCGCCTTTATGCATTTCTCTACTTTTAGTATGAATTTCCCCTTCCCATCCTTCCAACTTTGTAAGTAAGGAAATCTTATATGACGTAGGAAATATGTGTCCTTAATAGATGGATTTGTATAACATTGTGTCTCAGGTTTATCCGTCTTTTCAAACATGTACAAGGTTGTATTATTTCCCTCCTCATTCCTCCTTCCTCTCGTATTTTTTTTTCCTAATTTTATTTCCCTTTTGTTCTTTCTGGTTAAAAAAAACCAAAAATATAAAATCACATCATATGAGGGAACTTACCCTCTCATAAAGTAGAGGAAACTTCACCCTTTTAAAAGGTGAATTTCCCTAACTATTGTTGGTGGTTATGCACTTCCATTGGACATATTCAGTGGAAACAAAACTCTAACACAAGAAATACACAACAATTTCATTGATTTTTAACCACATGAATATTTCATAAAAAACTCCATAATCCTATCATTGCAATCCGTATGACCTTTTGAATATTAACATCATAGGAAAACCAATTTCTTATGCATTGAAGTATTCATCACTAATTGTAGAGTAAAAAAATGCTTGGATAAGCATTTTGGGTTAGAAAAATTAAATGATTTTCCATATTTTAGAAAGACCGACTAGTTGAACCAATGCCTTGGATGTCCCATCGTTAATGATCAATATTTTCTCCACACATCATTCCATTCAGGGAAAGAAAACTGTGGATTGATGACTGAGATCCTAGTCTAGAAAGGTCCAACCAAGTCTGCATGAATCTCCTCCAGAGATGCTGGAAATCACTTGACAAAGGTATTGAAGGATTTGAAATCCAAAATGCCAACATATTCACAATATAAAAGGGGGGGACAACCTTTATCCACATGTTACCCCTGTATTGATGATCTAGTCAATAAAAACTTATGGCATCAGAAAACAGGTTCCATCCACACCATTGACTTGGACCTCGTCTAGATCATGGTCTCAGACGTCAATCAAGACCAATCAAATCACATAACCATAGATCTGCTCACAAAATGATGAGTCCATTAGCAAGACCCTAATCCGTATAAACAAAGAAAAAAAGGAAAAAAATGTGGAGAGCCTCGTAGTCAGAGGCCCATCCTTGAGGCTAAAAAAGAGCTGATTTGAAAATAACAAATAGGGTCCTAAACTACTTCTCCTTAGTAGTCACTGAAGTCCACATTCCTAATGGGCCATGGTCACTTGTCCAAATTAGTTCTAATTTTTTTATCCCATTGACAAATATTTCAATCATAACATCATCATATCTTATACACTCTTCTCCTATAAGTACACATGTTCATAGTTTGATCTCGAACACTTATAAGTAGTATTTAGTCTCAGTCCTTCTTAGGAGAATGTGTTTGGCGGTTTGAGGGATAGTGGCGTGTGTACTGTGTGAATTACCTAGTGTTAACAATGGACAAGAAAAATTCACAAAATCCTAGCCTTTTAGCCTAGGAATATTTCTCTCATGAACACAGGCAAAAATATAAAAATTATGTTAGTGACCCTTTGCTTTGACTTCATGTTATCTCAATGATTTGGTGTTAAATAGGTTACACAATGCGTATTAGTTGTGTGGGGATGATTGATTAAGTAGATGCGGACGTTCATATCCCCATGCGCAAGAAATACATATAGCCCAACATTAGGGAAAAATTAATGTGGAAATGACAAAAGACATTTATAACATCGATATACACCTTCATAGAATCTTTCATATTTACGGAAGATTAAGCCCACATGCTGTCTACGTGTACCTGATAGCCATGAGGTTGGGAAGGTCTATAAAGGTGACCTTGCTCACCTATGATTTGTTCTTCACCAAGCTGAGCCATTTCCTCTTACCTTGGGGAATGCGACAAACTGTGGTAACAAGGATTTCATTTAGGAATAGACACCCACCAAAAAGGAAGAATAGGGATATGAAGGTTTATAAAATGTCCTAGAGTGTGGGGAGGAGGAGCTGGAAGACAACATTGCCATTTACCATGGAAGAATAATATTGCGAAGGAGTCATATAGGTGTAGGTACTGGCGTTGGCACCTCATATCCAGTAAGGAGGTCACCGCATGTAACACCGATGAAGGAAGAAGAGGAAAGAAAGAAACGATGGATATATATTCTAGTCAAGGATAGTGATTAAGAAAAATATTCACATAGAAGCATGCAAGAAGATGTTTCCACACCTAGTTTGGAGGCGCAAGAAGAAGACGCGATAAGAGGTGAACAAACTTTGTTCAAAGAGGATTCCCCCAGTATAAGAAGGTAGGGACTAGAAGGTGAAAGTTCTAGTGGTGGAGATACAAAGATAATAGAGAATGTTGTGTGCTTGAAGAGGTAACCTGAAGGAGAAGAGGAATTACAATAGGACATGGGCATCGAAACACATGAGAATGTAGATGAGTGAACCAGTGAACCAAAGGAATAAGAGATGGTAAGAACACATAACCTTGGCTATATAGATGATGTAATAAAGATAATTCACACCAGGTTCCAAAGAACAGTTGCAAAAGAATAATTATATGGGTGGGAGATGATGGATCCAGATATGGTGAATACACGTAACCATAAAAAATTATCATGGAACATGCAAACTCACATAGATGAGCCTGAATTTGATGTGTGTGAGGAGTCATGTATCTAACAAAGGATGAATAAGGCTCCACACTCCCGGCATGTAACGATCAAGCCCACTCAATTGTCAGAGGAACAAGTAAGTAATGCATTGACAAAGGTATCTGCAGAGGTTGCATGCAGAAACGCAGATAAGGTAGAAACTATTAGGACTTTCCTAGACAATATAAAGGATAAAGAAGTAGAAATTAAGCTTTTGATAGAGGAAAATGAAAAATATGAGGCAAAATAACATGTGGTACTTTATATGGTACAGAAAATATTGGTGATTAAATTTTACAAGCAAGGCCGCATTTTGAAAAGCAAATGGTTGAGAGATTCCCTTCTACGATGCATTTTTTAAGAACATTGGTTCACATGGTATTGGATGGAGGTACAATATGGATGCCGAAACCAAATGATGTCATAGTATAGGTGGAAAATAAAAAGGCAAAAATCACACTCAAGATAACTAGGTATAATTCTTTACTGCACACATTGAAAGAATAAATATATTTGGTGTTGAACATGTGCACAGATCCTAAAAATATAATCAAGACAAGGACTCTAGTAGAGGAGAATGAGGTCCTTTATGCAATGAAAAATGATACACTTGGGCGTGAGGATAGGCTGACCTTGGTAGCAGAGAAGTGCAATGCGCTTGCAACAACCCATGATCCTTATAAGGAGAGAATTAAAGAAATAGGGAAACTCATAACATGGTGAATGGATATGATGGACGAGGTGGTCTCAATTTTGGAAAATGTCCTTAGGATATTGTAGAATGAGGGTGATAATACGACTATGGATGAAATGGAAGTAATACTTATAGACATCCCTGAAAAATCAAATAAGGCACTCAGTGCTTGGAACGAGCTATAAACAGAGATCAAAAGTGAATATCCTGAGTTCATTCAGTTTGCAGAAGGATAAAGTGCCAATGTATTCTTTCATTATTTATTTATAGTTATTCTTTTGTTCCATATTATTTATTCATGGAGAGATAAGTTATGGTTGCCCATTGATGGGGGCGAAAATCAAGCAATTGTGGGGTAATTTTGGGATGATGAATTACAACCGAAGTATTGAAGGTGCATAAGTACGGAGTGTATAGAAATAGGGTGCAGAGGTATGCGTGAAACTGTAATGGAAAAGGGTGCGCCCTAGAAAGTAGTATATCAGGACTTAGCCATTTTTTAGTATGAGGCTAAAAATAGACGTTGAGTGTGGAACATGCATCAACATGAAGACTTGGAAGAAAAGCAAGGTTATTTTAGACAAGTGGAAGATCAAGCGACATGCACAATTTTGAGTTGTTAATAGGATTATAACTATAGTTATTATTAGATAATCTATTAGTAGCGAAGCTTGCATGATTTTTTATTTATATTGTAGCGGCGCATGGATATTCTTTGCATGCAACCTATTTTGAGGATGCATAGGTAGTGAAGAGCAAGTCCCCACCCCTATATATATGTATTTATTTGCATGGTTTACGAGAGAATGCAAAATCCCATGAATGTTTTGTAAGATTATAATGTTGGTTATGAGCATGCATGACTTATGGTGACATTCTTATATATGTACTTAGCTTCTACATTTTTCATTAATTAATTAAAATGGATCTATGTGGTTGGATAATGGTTATTGAAATATTTGTTTTTGGATCATGTATGATGAATCTTATCTTAATTCTTGTTTAATCCTTCATCTTTTGATCTATATCTAGCTATGTTATGTTTTTATACTTGATTACTTATTATGGAACTGGAACACTTGTGTAATCATGCTAACACCTTGACAAAAGTTGCCATAAAAGAGGGACCTGGTACCCTTGCGTGCTTCAGGTTAGCGCTCAGGTATACCTAAGTGATGTGTCAATGCGCCTTGGGTTTTTTGGTGAAATAAAAGACTACACATGTACCATAGGTGATTTAGGTATGTTTAGTTTTTCCCTGTTGTGTGGTGTGTTTTTCTTCTGCTTTGTGTGATTCCATTTCTAGCATATGTTTGTTTCGTTCCTTGCTTGTGTGAGTTGAATGGCGACTCTTTTTACCCAATGGATAAGGTTATGTATAAGGCACTAGTCCTCTTAGTGTCTTAAGATTTTATGGTTATTACTTGATTAATTTTCACTTTCTTCAAACCAAATCAAGTCCCTAAGTTAGAGCCATTTGTTGTCATGCTAAATGTCTAGCATTAAAAAATTGAAAAAAAGTGCCATGACAACTAAGTCCACACTCAAAAATCCATGAATCAGGTAATGTAAACCTACCCTCCGACCAATTGCTAACTATGTAAACCCCATAATGGCCAAGAGGGATGTGATAAATAGATTTTTAAATCATGTTTCATGTTCAGGTAAGCTAGTGGAAAGTAATTCATGGTTTCACTCGAAACTCTCTAAAGGGGAATGCTCCCAGAGGCTCGAAAAGGCCTATTTTCAGGGTTTTTACACAAGGCAAGCACCCCCTGGGATGTATGGGAAAGAGACAGTGAATTTTGAAAGTGTGTAGCAGATCTATGTAAACATATGAGGTAGTTTAGGAAGTTTTGGGAATAAAATCAGGGCTAGGAAAATGTTATGTAATACTGGGCTATTTTTAGCTTGGTGTAAGGAAATGAAAGCACTGAAAAATCTAGTCTTATTGTTAAGAACATATCAGGAGCCCCAGGATGAATAAAAAGATGATAATTTACTCATAATAAATATAGAAGAGCCTAATATGTGGTGGAATTATTAAGGAAATATTTTCGGGATATCCTATCTTTCAGAATGTTGATATAGTTGGTCTGATAGTGCAAGCTGAAGAATCCTATTACGTGTGGTGAAACTTGATTGAAAGGTTTTGGAAATTCCTGGAAGAGTTAGGATCCTAAAAAATATAAAGTTATGGTATTTTTAATAATATTAATTATACATAATATGGTTTGGTTTTCAGTGGTTAAAAACCGTTCTTGTGGCTTGGCTATATGATGCACAACTTGAGGAAAAATTAAAGGTATGGGTGAAATTTGATAAATAATTCATTTTAAAGGCTTATTAATAGTATCATTAGATTAATTGGTGTGTTTACATGAATATTCATATATTGGTAAAATTTCATTAATTTTTAACTTTGGGGTGAAGGAAACATTCTGGCGGACAAGTTTCAAGTCCAAACCATGCTTGGATGCAACATTTGAGTGATTAGGCACACTTTTCAACTTCCATTCACACTTGGCACACTTTTGAGGTACACATGCACTCCAAAAGTTAACCTCACTCCAAAATAATAAATATAAAAGTGGATGCTTTCCTCACTAAGAAAAACAACATTGGTTGCTTTCCCAATGAAAGAAACATAAGATGATTGGCTAAAAAAGTGCACTTTATGACTCAAGTGAGTGTTTTAAGTTGTGGTGGCCCCCTA
Source organism: Taxus chinensis (assembly GCA_019776745.2). NCBI lineage: Eukaryota > Viridiplantae > Streptophyta > Pinopsida > Cupressales > Taxaceae > Taxus > Taxus chinensis. Next base: position 119,607 of record JAHRHJ020003288.1, read on the forward strand.
TCTTCCCTTAGGCACACTTTTTTGACCCCAAAATACACCTTAGGTGAGCATGCATTTGAGGTGAATTCATGCACCCAAAAGTGCTTCATGCCCCTATTGGTTCATATTCCCCCCACATGCATACATGTCACTCAACTCAAAAACATAAGAAAATGGCTTGAAAAAGTGCATGTGCATGCATGCCATTCCTTTCATCCACTTCCCAAGTGCATGGTGCAACTTTTTAAACTCCACCATGCACCTTGGGCACATTTTTGGAGTGCATGAGCACCCAAAATCATGCACATATGGTGCAATGGGACATTCAAAACTCCACTTCTCCAGTTTACCACCTTCCCATTTTTCCACCATGTGCTTTCTCCACTTCCACCTCCCACCTTATAAACTCATTCACTCATGCTTCCCACCACTCATAACTTCAAAACACAACTTAAAAACATAAAGTAACTTCCTTGGCAGCCATTAAATCATATTTTGAATCTGGTTATAACATTCAAACACAAAAACCTCCTTTTATGCCCTAAATTTTCCAAATCTAGTTTTGTTCATAACTCATGTTCCCGAACTCCATTTGCCACCAAATTTTAACCATGAATTCCTTGTGAGAATGCCTTTAAGAAGAGTATTTTGCATGTCCCCATTGATGCCATCATTTATTTTTTATAGTCCACATGAAGTTTCCAGCAAAAAATCACCTTTTCTTAAATCTACAAAAACATGGTGATTGGAATCTCTCAAAAATTGGAGCAAAGGATTTGAAATGAAATATGTAAACTTCTACAATTGGTTTCATTTTGATCCATCACCGAGAATACCACTTTATATTTTTAGTAATTCTCTACCATATAGCTTACTAAAAATAGTAAGTCTAAGGAAAATTTGTTTTTCCAGTATCTTCAAGACATTCCTTCAAATGCAAAACACTCAAAATTGGAAAAATTGAAAAATTTGGCAAAATTGCTAAGAATGGTACACCCATGTGATGACATGCTAAAAAATTAAATGATCAAAGATGAACTCAAGATGTATCACATATTATATTCATATTCATGTATTTCAAATTTAAGCTTTTATGGAGGTCAAATCTTCAATTTACGAGCAAATCCCTGCCTTCATGGATGCGGTGATCATATGGTGTATCAAAGATGAAATGCCAATTTTAAAAGTTCCTATAAATATCCACTTGTCACTAAGTGGTGAACATATCTATGGATATTTCCTCATGGGAATGGTAATGAAAAATCCATGCTTGTAGAGGAATGAAAGATGAATTGTGACTCACGTGGAAGGGGATCCCTCTTGGTTCCTAATTTTGGTCATCAATGTTCATGAGGTGGCATAATCATCATGGTTGCATTATACAAGCAATTTTTTCAAGTTCTCATCATATGCATGATTGGTCAAGAAGGCATGGTAGTTTTTCATAGTGGTATTGTTTCAAGTGGATGAAGACATACTTCATTGTCTACAGTGGTCTAATTGATCAATTGATTTCACACTTAGGCTTCACTCATTGTACCTGATGGGCTACAATTGTTGATCATTCAAGACGAGGTTTCTCACATGGTGTAGAAGATTTCAAGGATATAGAGTTCATCACTGATTAAAGCATCACTACACTAGTTCATCAGGATCTTAAGATTATATCATCTTCATGGTCAATATGGAGCTTCTTCATCCTTCTTCATTTAAGCTTGGAGCTTCTCACCTCTCTATTTCTTCTCTCTTTCTATCTCTAAAATTCTATTTCTTTATTGAGAAGAAAGTTGTAAAAAGTGACTTAAGTCACTTAAAGTTCTTTTTATTCATTGAGGATTGCACTTTAAGTTGAAAAGTCACATGGGAATATGAAGAGTTTCATTGTAAAGCTATAAATTGGGAGAGCCTCCTCATTTCAAAGGATGGTTATTCTTGTTTACTAGCTCCCATTATTCTTTCTAGGAAGAAGTTATCAAATTTCCTCTAACTCCTTTTTCTATTTTTCATCTCCATCTCAACTACACTTTATGAGTATGTACTTGTTGAATATTATGCATTTTTTCTTTATGTGTTTTGTTCCTTATTGATTCACATGGTGTATTCTCATTGAATTCATGGGTATATTCTTGTTTTGAAACAATAAACTATGATGTAGTATTTCTTGTGAAAATCCCTCTCCTTACTATTTTTTCCACACATCTCTTTCAAACCTTTTCCTCCCTTGTAGTTCCTACAAGCACTTTACCACAAGAGTAGGGAAGTACCCTTGTGTGATCCTTAGTTGAAATACCACCCCCAATTGATAGAATAGTATACATGATTTTCTTGTTTTCAATAAATGGAGACGCCCCATTCAATCAGAGGGACTTAGTCCCAAAGAGTTGGAAAAATCAATTAATTTTTCCTATCAAAAAATTATTTCACCAAAAATTCCTTATTTGGATTCATTCCTAGAGTTTTTTGACCTTTCCCTTGGCCTTGAGTTGATCCACTGGTCATGATGTAGGGTTTGGGTCTCGGGATATAAGGATTGGAGTAAAAATATTAGGGTTTTGGGTTTCGTAAACTTACTGGTCTAATAGAGGGAAACATAGAGAACAAACATTAGCTAATTTTTGGCAATATTTATTAAAAAATAAGAAACTTATAATAATTCCCAAAATTGTAACGTAGGCAGAAAATTTATGAAAAAACCTAAAACTTCTATAACTTTTTCAAAACAAGTCCAAAAAGTTTGAGATTTAGAGTTCTTACTTGATTGATTTCACAACACCCCAAAAAATTATAGAAAAATACGCTACCATTTATGAGATATAGTCAAACCTTCACAATTAGGTCTTTGATGCATTTATGACCGAGATCAAGCTCTAATACCACTTGCAATGAAATTGCTTAGATAGATCTGAATATCAATAGTAATAGAACACTGAAGAACACTAGTGTGTGTGTGTGTGTGTGTGTGTGTGTGTGTGTGTGTGTGTGATCTCAATATGCACGTAGAATGACTTAGCCACTTTAAGGGGGCAACCTCCAAGCCATACAATAAGACTCAAGTTCTCAATATGATGATTAACTACTCCTTACTCCCACTCTCACTCACTCTCTCTCTCTCTCTCTCTCTCTCTCTCTCTCTCTCTCTCTCTCTGTCACACACACACACACACACACACACACACACACACACAAAACATACCCCCAACTCCCATGACTTGCTAAACATGTATTAAACCCTTCTAAAGTAAGGTTACCTTTAATAAAGCAACCTTATCCATTCCTAATCATGTTTTACCTTTATCCCACATTTATGAGAGTGTGTTGAATCCTTTATCCTTTGGGCTATATAAAGAGCCCTCCACCTACCTTTTTACTTACACATAAACTTTCTAACAGAGAAAATGCAAAGCATATGGCAAAGAGACTAAGAGCTTGCACCTTGCCCTTTTGAGAGTTCATCATCTTGAAGAGTTAAGCCTCTTTCTTAAAGTGTTTGGGTCATATGGGAGGTGTCAAAAGGGTCTTGTAGCCCAACTTTGATTAGCCCCCATTCCTAGGTTCTTGGAACATTAAGGACAACTATTTTGATAGCCATGGAGCTTACTTAGGTCCATTCATTTATTTGTTATTAGAGAATAGAGGAGTTTAGATATTTAGCATTGTGTTGTCTACTCAAAATTCCCCTCTCTAACAAGAACAAATTTTGAAAATTTTGAGTCTAAGTGCTTTTTTCTGAGATACCCAGGTCGTGAAGTCGAAAGAATCTAAGTTTTGGGTCATTTTGTAAGTATTTCGGGTCTGTCGGAACTTTCTGTCCCGACTGTCCCAAGTTCCAAAGTGCGAGTTGTTCCCCGACCGGCCGAAATCCCCGAAATTGTCCTATCTTCGGGCCGGTCGGAAGTTTTTGTTCCATGTGCCCCGAAAGCTTTTGTGCAAGTCATTCCCAATTTCGGCTGAACCATCCCGAGTCGTGTACTTCAGCAGCTCTTTGTCCCAAATCAAAAAATCCCAAACTGTTCCAATTTCAGCCGATTTGCCCGAACCGCGTCCTTCGCGCGTTTTCACCCCAAATGTCCCATTCTCAAAAATGCGCCCTGTTTCATTTTCGGCCGAGCCGGTCAAGTCGCGTACTTCGGAACTATCCGTCCCGAATGTCCCAAGTCCAAGCGGGCCCTGCTTTTCCAATTTCGGCCGAAACACCCGAATCGTGTACTTCACACATTTTTGTCCCATTTGTCCCAAAAGCATTTGTGCGTCTCTCTCTCCTGTTTCGCCCGAACCCGGCCGAGCCGCGTGTTTCGTGCATTCGCGTCTCACCTGTCCCAAGCGTACCAAGTGTCATTCACACTTAGCTTTTCCCGCTCATTCTGAATATGATGTTTTTCCAAATTGGTGGTTGTGTATTCAATGCGCATTAAATTCATTCCGCTCCTCAAACGGCTATATAACCAAGCATACCACCTTCGCATTTTTCACATTGCTTCCTTTCTATCGTTTGCTCAAACCCTTGCAATCTAGTTCCCTGCGCAAATATCCCTTCCCTTTGCAAATTCCTTCCAGAGTCTAGGTCGCAGCTCCGAATCTATCAATATGAAGATCAAGTTTTAGGGACAGGAGAAAATTTCTCCACTTGAGTCTGCCGTTAGCAATATCGGAGACAGTGAAGCTCGTCATCTCGACTTCGGTGATTTTTGGTCAAGAATGACAGATGCAAACCCTACGCCAATGGCACAGATGATTAACGATAGCGGTTTAGCTTTCGCCGGAGGATTCCCTATCTCAGTGCAGTGTGCTGATACTATACTTTCATGCGGAGCTCACTTCGACCCCGCTACGAGCGAATTGACAAACGTACACGGGGAGCTCATTGCCAAGCTAGACGCTGCCGCCATTGGAGCTGCTCTGAGGATTTCGGAGATGGACAATGCTATAGTCGTCTCTCGGGATCAAGCACAGGCCATGTTCGACCAAGACAGTGATAAATATAAAGCTCGAGTGGCGAAGTCTTGGTTGAAGAACCCTAAGAAAGGTCCTTCTCCTCTGACCAAAACCCTCTTCCGGGTAGATTTCAATGAAGAACTGTCAGACTTCATAATACTGCTGGCTCGGGTTATGGGTTTGCCCTCCACCAATGAATTTCATTTCTGGATGTGCCCGCTCATCAGCATGGTGTGCGAGGGAACACAAAATATCAACTGGGCAGAGATCATCAGTATGAATTTGGCTGAGCAGTTATCTAACGTTCAGCAGTCAAAGAAGTTCTTCATGACTTCGTATCTGATGTATACCCTAGCGGCATCGACGGCAGTGGTTTGGCTTCTCCTACATAGATACACACAAAGATGATCCAGTGTATGCCTATTGCCCGCAGTTCACCCTAGAGACCAGCAATCGGAATTTCAGAAGGGTCAATGATGCTTTCACCATGTACGTGGTCAGATTGCTCGAAGGTGACACTGCTAGAAGGTTTTCAGACGAAGCCATGAACCTGATATCACAATATGGAGCCTATTTCATTCAGTTCAGGAAATTTTCTTATATCAAGCTTGCTGGTTATGAGAGCACTCCTCTGCGGCTTCCCATGTTCTGCAATGAAAAAATCGCCCTGATTGAAATATGCAGGCAACTAGACAAGTTGCAGAGAACTTGCAGAGACAAGAAGATTTCTGGCCTGCACTTTCCCATCTCTCTGGGAAACTATACATGCAAAACAGCTCTAGATGCTCAGAACATAGAAAGAGCCCTGGTCCCTATCACTGTTCATTTCTTCAAGCCAAGAACCTGCTTTGACTTGAAGAAGTTCATTGAACAGAACATCAAGATAGTCTATCATCATAGGGCAGATACAGAAGACTACTGGGCCGACTGTGCAGATGATTTTGAAGCCAGAAGAAGGCATTGTGGCAGGTTCTCCCTGCAATTGATCCAAGAACTCAGTCTGTACCAAGTTCCTGAAGGTCTCCAGGATGACAATTCTGAACTATACTCGTATGAGTATGAAAATGTGATTAAGCACACCCCTCTGGAGGACCTGGACTGGAACAGGAAAGAGAGAGATGATCTGGCTGAGATTCTTGCTCCAGTCTTAATCAGGACTAGGGTCTGGTTCAGTAAGAAGATCCGAGAATTCAAGAGGCACTCAGGAGAATCCAGCTCCAAGGATGACTCAACACCCATAAGAGAGGCATCAGTTCCAGAGTCTGGAACACCAGTGAAAACCCCTTCTGCCTCAACAGCTCAGGGACCTATGGAATCTACTCCTTCTCCATCTACCCAGGTATACAAAAAGAAACTCAAAGAGGTAAAGAAGGAGCCTACAGAGAATGATCCTCTAAGAAAACAGGTAGAGTTGCCTATGGGGCCAGAAAACATCATTGTTCTCAGTGAAAGTGAAGAAAGTGAGATGCCAACTCCTGCAAGTGTTCCTGAAAATCCAGCAGATAAGGAGGTCCAGAGCACTGAACTTCCAGGTACTACTGATTCTTCTACCGCCATTACCTCCAGTGTTCTACCCACATCTCAGCTTGAGTCAACAGCCGCACAGACCTTGAGTGTCATGAGCTCCCTGTCTCTTGGTCCCCTTGCCTCTCCTACAGATTATTCTTCCTCTTTTGCTTGGGTGCAACCTCTGGTTGAAAAAAGGAAGAGGAAATCCTCCTCTCAAAGCTTGGGACCAAATTTTGATGCTGTAGCAGCCTTGTTGGGCACCACTCCTTCTCGTGCCAAGAAAGCCAGAACTACTTCCAGGATTGTGTCAGATGCTCAAGGTCAGCAATTCCTGGAGATTGCTAAGCCCACAGTAGACAAATCAGAATCAGACTTGCTGACATCTGACTTGGAGCTTTCAAGGATCCCTATGGGAGAGTCTACTCCTGAAGGTGAGACTCATAACCTCCAGGAAACAGTCACAAGGGTCATTATAAGGGTAGAGAAAGGGCACTAGACTATTGAGCAGCTAGAAGAACAAGCCCAAGTTCTCACGAGTTTTATCAAGTCACTTTTGTCTAAGGACAAAGTTTTGGACCCTACCCCCTTGACTGCTCTACCCGCCTCCTGTAATTCTAAGCCAAGATGAAGTGCAAAGTATTAAAGATATGCACAAGTATTCTGTCTATGGTAGAGCTATCGAAGCCATGGTAGATGACATGCTTGTTGCCGGACTAAACTTCATCGATGAAGCTTTTAAGCTACATGGAAAGGTAGATAATTTGCAACAGAAGCTGTCCTCTACTATTGGGGTAATGGATAAAGAGCTTAAGCTCTAGAGTAGTTGCATTATAGACCTTCGCCTCATGGGCCAGACAGATGAGAACATCTTACTGGCGAACAAGATTTTCGATGATGCTAAGGACAATCTGTCAAAATATTGGGTCTACAGCGTGGAGTGGAAAATCAAAGTCCTGGAGGAAGCTGTAGGAGAAATGAAAAATAGCTGGCAGAAGGGAGAAGCTTTCAAGACACTGGCAGCTGCTGCGTTCAAAGATATGCATTGTCATCTTCAGGATGAAAACTCTGGCGTTCCCTTGTCCTTGCAAGAAATCAAAGCTCAGTTCAGAGCTTTTGTCAAAGATAATCTTTTCAAGGAAGACTCCATCTCTAAGGACAAGATAAAGGAAATTTGTTCTCTTCAGTCTGCCATTGAAGAAGCAAACAAAGACTATCATACTCACGTTGAGTTTGATAAAGAGATGGAGAAATGTCTGGGATTTTGGACTCAGTCTGCAACCAACACGTCAGTCCCTCGTGGCAGAGATATAGCTGAGTCATTGAAGAAGTTCAGGCAGCGGATTCTGAAGACAGTGGGTCCCTCCCAGTAGCCGGCCACATGTCTCCTTCTCCTTCCTTTCGTCTTCTTTCCTTTCTTTTCGTATTCTTTGTAATTAGTTAAGGTATTGCAATTGGCGGTACTTAACTATTCTCTAGTTAAAAGAAATGGTTACGAAGAGTAACTGACTTGTAATCTATATAATGGCCTTTCCACGCCATTTTACGAGGGAGGAAGAACTTGGATATTTACTGAAAGTGTAAATAGATCTTAAAGAAATCAATACAAAAGGGCTTTCCGTTCTTTGTCTATCTGATTCTTGTTGTCTCTGTGTTTTCCTTTAATATTGTGAAGATCATTTTGTTCCTAACTCGTTTAGTCTCTCTGATTGCATACTGTTCAGTTTTGCAAGTACAGTGATCTTGTACAACCAAGAAGGAACTTTGTGTCCTTGATTAACAAATCTGAAGAAGGTTATTTACGGAACTTTGTGTCTTTAAATTTAATCCCATTCAGCTAATGCAAATGATCTTGTCTTAAATCCTTTGAAGGTTCGCATACACGAAGAATTATTCTGCTATCTATAATTCTGAATTTTGCTATTCTGCTCATCTTCTTATTCCCCTTCCTCAGTCCTGGCGTAACTGATGATCCTTGTGGAAAACACTTTCGTAATATCCAAGTTTGACCATAAAATAATGTTCTGTGTATTTGTAAATAAGTTCGTTTCAGAATAAGGGAACCTCTCCCATTAAAGAGGAGGGACTTTTTGTCCCCTGACTGTTGCTCTTCTAAAAAGTCCTATTTGACGACCAACACCCCCCAATTATTTTCTTGGTCCCTCATGTGACCTTCCATCTTCCTAACATGGTGCTAAGTTGTTTTGCCCATAAATTTTCTAGGTTTCCTCATCTAACCCTATGGGCGTATTTTACCATCCCAACTATCCCAAATGTCCCTAGTAAAATGGGGATAGTGGGGAAAATAAAATTCACCCCACCCTTATCCCCTTCTAAGGTTTACCATGTGACAAGATTTTTTTCCTCCCAAGTGCTAAAGTGTTTAATCTTTCATCTCCCTATCTCCCCGAATCCCGTTCCACCACTTTTCATGCTTGAGTAGGTGAAACATTTCACTATCCCAAATATTCTTGGGATATCGGAGAAATTAGGGACAAAAAAATTCTCCCTACCCCCTGATTTTCAAACCAAAAAAATAAACTGTGAGTTAGCTTTGCTAACTTCTCACTTCTTCAAATTTCAACCACAAGTGTGTCAAACAGATTTGATGAATAACATTCCCAGCCTTCATTTTTTGCATGAAATCAGTCTTAATATCACCAAAAACATGAAAAATTCAACAGTAAGACTTTGTCGAGACGTTACAGGAATTCCCTAGAGGTTCCATATGCACAAAACTTGAAAAATGGTGCCATATCTTGCAAACTAGTGACTCAGTTCAAATCCGAATGAGATTTTCACAAGATCTTCATCCCATGAACCTGCTTGAGATTTTCAAAAATTGAAGGGTAATTAAGTATGGAGAATTTGTGGCACGTTTCAATAAGATCAATGAATTTCCTGTGAATACTAGCATGTTGATCAAAATTTGGGTTTCGTTTGCATTCCAGAGGTAGATAAGTCAGTTGCAATTGCTCAATTCAAGAAGGGAATTCAAAAACACGAACGTTAATTCCATCAAGAACTGGTTGTTAGACTTCTCATCATGAAGATGAATCAAAAAAGTTCTTCATCACATGATATTATTCATGAAATATGGAACTTCTTCCTCCTCAAATCTAAATCTGCTCTTTCTTCTCTTCCCCCTTTTCTAATTCTTCATTGTGCGTAATCATGAATTTGATCTCATTCACTATAAAGAAACAACTTTCTAAAGCATGAATTGTAAAATGTCCCTTTAATTTTTGAAAATGAAACTTATTTATCATTTCCTAAGAAGACTTGAAATTCAAAGTTGAATGAGATCATGAAGAATCATGCGGAGGGTAGATGCCAAAGGTGATAACATTGCTATAAATTGGGATGGATTCTCCATTCCAAAGGAGGAATTTTGATAGAAAGTGGAATTCTATAGCAATTGTGAATTCGAGTCAATTTTGGGTGTTGACCATGTGAATCACCTGATGACAAGAAACTAGATGAAGTCTTCTATTTCCATTTTGAATGTGAATCCTCTATTTTCTCTCTTTTATGCACTTTGGAAGCATAGTGATCAGAGAAAAATATTTGTAACCTTGATGAATGAAGTCCAAAGAACCATGTGTCTTATTTATTAGTCTCAGAAGAGGATTCCTATTATATTTTATCTAATTAAAAGTTGTAACTACTCTAGTTATTGGGTTGAACTTCTACAGTTTCCTACTCACAACAATAATCTTCCCTTTCCTGATTTCTCTCCTTCACTCCTCATTGATGCAAATTTGACATTGTAGATCATACTAAAAAGCAATTTTCCATAGGTTCAGTGAAGTTTTCCTATGTGATCCCCTGTATATTTGGCCACCCATACAATATTTAGATAGGATTAGATTAAGTTTACATTCAATAATCCAAGCTTACCCCAAACACAAGAAGGAGAGACTAGCCCCGTGACCATTGGTAGATATCTGTTAATTTTCCATGTGACAAATTATTTCACCAACAATTTTTAGCGACTCTACTGGGGAGATATTTTCCCACTTAGTTCGGAACCACAGAATATCTCTATAAAATAGCTCATGCTTAATAACTGAATTACTAAGAAACATTAAAATCAGGTTTGAAAGTAAAAGTCATATTTTGAAGAGGAAAGGATTAGGAATGAATCCAAGTCATTTTGTTTCCCCTGACACAATGAAAAAGTCTTCAAGATTGGAGTTCGGTACCAATGCAGTGGAAATTATGAAGAAGTTGATCACTGCCAAGACATGCAAATATGTTGGATGAAACCTCATTCTGTAACATCTCTTGCAAAAATAGAAACTCAGAATTAGCTACTACCTGAGAAGAAGGTCCAAAAGATTTTGCAGTAGCTAGGAAAATAATTTCTAGAATGGAGAAGATTGTTGGCCATGGGAATTACCCCTTGATCAGGTCCTGGTGGCTCCAAATCAAACATATTGCTGCTAGAAGGATGAAAATAGGAATTTCCACTACTGATTAAAGAATCAAAGAAATGGATTAAGAAGATTCATAATATATATGAGGTTGTTTAAATGATAGGATGTTGAAGAATAAGTAACATTTTCAACTTAACATTTTCAACTTCACACATTGACCAAGATAGTCATAACATTATATTTAATTTCCCTTCCTCTAGATGATTTTCTTACATAGGGAGATGAAGAAATGGATTTTATGAGAAGAGAGTATGTGTAGTGCCAAGGATTCTGAGTGCAAAAGAAGGAAAATATGATCCTGAAGCCTATCATGAAGTTTGGGAGCATGGATATGCTAGTATCTTGCAAAAAAGTATGAACATCTTGAAGCACTTCGTAATTTTGAGAAAGAAGAAACTCAAGAACTCCTGATGATTGTCTGCACTATGAATGTTCAATCCCCAGAAGATTATTGTGTACTTATGATGAATGTCATACCCTTAAACCTTACAATGAGAATAAAATCATCACTGTGGAGGATGATGAAGAAGAAATTATAGTTGAACCTCCATTCAGTAACTCATTCTTGCTTCAGGCGCAAACCATGGGAGAAACAATGAATTCAAGAGAGAAAGATTATTATTGACAATAAAATACCCAATGCTTGCTGAAGACTCCATCAACATGAAGATGTATGAGAAATCAATCCTGCATCTTGGACTCAAGATGATGACTTCATTCAAATCATGGAATACTCCAAGGAATTTCTTTCCAATTTTAACTCTTCAAGTGATGTAGTTCACCACTGAATGATGAAATGAAGATAGTTGAAGAATAAAATTCTCTTCTCGACTCAATTACAAATGAACAAATGGAAGATTCCATTTTATTTGTTGAAACCAAGGTGGATGAGAAAATTGAGCATGACCTCTCTAAAGATCTGAGTTCACACATCCTCACTAAAGGAGCACAATTATGATCATCATAGTAAGTACGACATCTGGTCAGGCCCTTGCGAACAAGAATATTCTACAAGAAGTGATCAAGATGGAGTTGAAAATTCTTCTCATAACTGCACCGACATGATTTTCTAGTTCCATCATGAAGATGATGAAATGGATCTTGAGCTCAAAGGTGTGCCCCTCCCACATAGCTTGGATCTCTTCTCCTTGTCAGAAAATGTTGGAAACCAAGTATACCCATTCTTGCAAGACTAGGTGATCCTTGGATGAAAGTTAAATGTAGAGTGGTTGAGAGAGAGGATGTTTTAGATGAAGTTTGGCCATGTGTGGATTATATTTGTCAATCATCTCCTTGAGACAAATGAAAATTTATTCTAATGGAGATGACAATCGATCATATTGCATATTTGAAAGAGCAACCGGGTTACAAATTTTGAAAACTACATAAGAAAATGAAGACCTTCAACATTAGTTTGAGATCCTAACTTTGGCCATGGGTAAGATATGTATTATGTAAGTTTTTTTTCTCCTTTCCATGCACCAATGTTTGATGATGATATAGAGAAAAAAAATGAGCTTGATGTATTACTCAATGCATGGGTGGATGAGAGTGAATGTGAAGGTAAGTTTTCCTGAGGAACAATGTTTTGTGAAGAAAATCATAAATGCATAGGAAAGGAAATTATTGAACCTCCTATGAATATTCTCAATCTTGAAAATAACACCTTCACCATTGCGGATGATAGTGAGGAAAATGTTGAGATAATTTTTATCGAAGATAATTGTTCAAAACAAAGTGAAGAGTTCACCAGAGTATTGTGCTACCAAGTGTTGTTAAGGTTAACTTGTTCTCAACCACCTTTGTATGCCCTACTAATGTGGAAAAAGAATCCATACTTCAATTAATAACTTAATGTTGACGAATGCTTCCTGAATAAATCAAGGATTGCAGTTTTGAAAATGATGTCAAGGTCGCATTTTGAGATGGTAGGTATTGATAACAATTATTCCAAACAACAAAGTTAGGATGTGCAAGAATCTTGTGAACGATTTCCAAATCATATTACACTCCCCATTTCACAAGCTCCAATTTGTCTTGAAAATGGTCCATGTTTCTACATTTTCTCAAGGATAACAAAGACCTTCATACCATTGATGTGGCCTCCATGCTTGAAACTCTATAATTGACCTCAACATGTGCAAAGTGAGAGGCTCATAAGAAGTTGCTGATCGGGAAGTGAATCAACTCGTTCTCAAATTCTCTAAGTGCCTCACTAATTCAAGAGACGATTTCATGTTTCAATTCAAGGATGGAGAATGTTTCTAGGGAAAATGCAATGTTTTAAACACTTTTGAGAACATGAAGGAATGGTGTCTCATGATCATAGAGCATTAATTGTAGAAGGTGCAAGATACAAACGTTTCAAATAGGTAACAAATTTTTCATTGGATGTTAAGAATTTTCTCAATTCAATACAAATATGATGTTAGGAAATAAGAGATAAAATATGTCGAATAATCCCTCATAGAATCACAACAGTAGAAACTAATATGCAAAAATTATTACAGATCTCAAATAAAAGTGCAGAATAAAATAACACAACACAAAGAGATAGTATTTAACGTGGTTCCCCCAATTTGGGCTACGTCTACCAAGAATCACTTGCTCAGATTTTATTACAAGACACTGCTCTCTCAATTCAATACCCAGATCTGTTTGGAGCTATGCTAAAAAAACTCTACAAAATTCACACCCGAATTCAAAACACATATGCAATGTTACATTATACTATCTACCATGTGCACAAAACCATATAAATAGACAACTGCTTAAGAAGTTTTACAAAACTTTGGGTATCAAAACCATGGGCCAAAACTATCCCATAAATCTATGGGTCAAAAATCCCACCCATATGAGAAAATCACGTTTCCTGATATATCGGGCACGTTTTAAGGCCCAAAATATTTTTTCGGGGGCTGCTTCCCTGAACCCCTGAAAACCAGGGGCTGCCGCCCCCGGACCCTCGCTCGGGGCCGGACCCGACCCCGAACCTTGGTGAGACAATTGTGGAAAGTGTACAGTACTCTTAGTGTATAGTCTTCAACACTTCCTCACATGAAAACATGCTCCATAACCTAACAATCTCCCACTTAGAGACTAGTTTTCCTTTGAGCAAATCTTCTCAACCCTTCACTAGTTTCTATGAAGACCAACCAAAGCTGAACATAGCTTCAGTTTTTCCCTTGTGACCACCTTGGTCATCATGTCTACAGGATTATGACTGGTATGAATCTTCTCTAACTTCAACTTCTCTTCCTCCAAAGCTGTCCTGATGAAATGGTACCTCAACTATATATGCTTCGTCCTAGAGTGGAAAGCAGAGTTCTTAGCTAGGTGTATAACACTCTGACTATCACTATGTAGCTTACATTCCTCTTGCTTATGCCCCAACTCCTCAAGAAATTGTTGTAACCAAATCATCTCTTTGCTTGCCTCTGTGGCAGCAACATACTCAGCCTCTGTGGTTGACAAAGCCACCACCTTCTATAGTCATGAAATCCAGCTCACTGCTCTCCCACCTACAGTGTAAATATAACCTGTTGTGCTCCTCCTGCTATCTACATCTCCAGCCATATCTGAATCTACATAACCACGTAAAGTGGTGTCTGATCCACTGTAGCACAAAACTGTCCCCATGGTCCCTCTCAAATACCGAAGGATCCACTTTACTGCTTGCCAATGCTCTTTACCTGGATCACTCATAAATCTACTCACAGCTCCCACTGCATGGGCAATATCAGGCCTAGTGCACACCATAGCATACATCAAACTGCCAACTGCTGATGAGTAAGGTACCTTGGACATCTGGTTTCTTTCCTGCTCTGTCTTGGGACACTGCTCCTTTGATAACTTGAAATGGCCTGCCAAAGGAGTCCCAACCGGTTTAGCATCCTACATATTAAACCTCTCCAAGACCTTCTTAATGTACTCTTCCTGAGATAAAGTCAGCTTCCATTCCTTCCTATCCCGAGATATCCTCATACCAAGGATTTGTTTGGCTGCCCCCAAATCCTTCATAGCAAAGGATTCACTTAGTTGCTTCTTGAGTACTTTTATTTCCTGCATGTTTTTACCTACAACCAACATGTCATCAACATACAAACAAAGGATAATATAACTTCCATCCTCAAATTTCTTTGTATACACACAATGGTCAGAATGACATCTAATATAACCTTGCTCCATCATGAAGCTATCAAAATTCTTATACCATTGACGTGGAGCTTGTTTCAGGCCATACAAGCTCTTCTTCAGTTTGCACACCATCTCCTCTTTACCTTTGACCTCATAGCCCTCTGGTTGCTGCATATATAGTTCCTCCTCCAAATCACCATGGAGAAATGCAGTCTTTACATCTAACTGTTCTAAGTGCAAGTCTTCTGCTGCAACTATTCCTAGAATAGTTCTAATAGAAGTCATTTTTACTACAGGAGAAAAATATCTCATCAAAATCTATACCTTGTTTCTGTGTAAACCCCTTGACCACCAACCAGGCCTTATATCTTTTCTTTCCTCCTTCTTCGTCTTTGACTCTGAACACCCACTTGTTCTGTAATGCTCTTTTACCTTCGGGTAGCTTCACCAAATCCCATGTCTGGTTCTCCATGAGAGCCTAATGCTCCTCATCCATGGCTTGCTCCCACTTCTTCCTGGCATCTACCTGCATTGCTTCATCAAAGCTCTCTAGCTCTCCACTATCAGTGAGTAATAAATAATAAAGAGAAGGAGAAAAACGTTCAGGTTCTCTTCTTACCCTAGAAGACCTCCTCAATATAGGAGTTTGGGGTTCCTGTTGAGGGGGTTCCTGAACTGATTCATGTGTCACTTTCCCATCCAGAAGATCCTCTACCACTGCATATTCTTTCTTGGATTCTTCCCTATTTTCCTGCAACTGCTGCTTATACATGACTTTCTCATTAAATACCACATCCCTAGATCTGAATGATTTTCTTGTCCTTAATACTCCAACATTTATATCCAAAGTCATCACCACCATAACCAATGAAAGTACATTTTTCTGATTTAGCCTCTAGCTTAGTCCTATCATCCTTGTCTATATGAACAAACACCTCACATCCAAAGACTCTAAGAAATGAATAATCAACTTTCTTACCATACCAAGCCTCCTCAGGTATGCCTCCATCCAAGGCACTTGAGGGTCCTCTGTTTATCAAGTACACAGCTGTGCTCACCGCTTCTGCCCAAAAAGAAAGAGGTAGTCCTGCATGTAACCTCATGCTCCTAGCACGTTCCATTATTGTTCTGTTCATCCTTTCTGATACCCCATTCTGCTGCGGAGTTCCTGGAACCGTCTTTTTCCTGTGGATTCCATTCTTAGAACAGTAATCATCAAATTCATTGCTGCAATACTCCCCTCCATTATCTGACCTGAGACATTTTAGCTTAAGACCTGTTTCATTCTCTACCAAGGCTTTCCATTTAACAAAAGTGTCAAATACATCAGATTTGTTTCTAATACAATAAACCCAAACTTTCCTTGTTGCATCATCAATAAAAGTAACATAATAACTTGAACCCCCAAGAGATGATACCTGAGTTGGCCCCCACACATCAGAATGCACCAGCTCTAACTTACTCTCTTTCTTTGTAGGTCCAACCTTGAGAAACCTTACTCGCTTTTGTTTCCCATATATGCAGTCCTCACAGAACTCCAAACCTGTTTCTGTATATCCAGGAAAATTCTTCTTTATGATGTTCATGCCCTTATGGCTCATATGACCGAGCCTATAGTGCCATAATGTTGTATCTGCATCTGAAGCCACAAGATTACAATCATTAGTACTATCAGTGGTTAAATACAAGGTTCCAACCTTCTTACCTCTTGCCACCACAAGAGCACCCTTCGTAACCTTCCAAGAGTTATCTGTAAATATCACAGTACAACCATCACTTCCCAATTGCCCCACCGATATCAAATTTCTCCTTAATGTAGGCAGATGTCTGACATCCTTCAATAGCCATGTATTCCCATTCTGCATCTTAACCTGAACAGAACCTTTTCCAACTATACTGCAAGGCTCATCATCACCAAGAAAAACATGCCCAAAATCCCTTTGAACATAATCAACAAAATAATGCCTATGTGGAGTAGCATCAAAAGAAGCCCCTGAATCTAAAACCTAAGATTCAGTAATATTATGCAAAGAAAGAATCAAAGCATCCTGACATACATTACCCATTGCCACATTTTCCTCCTTGTTTTCTTCCTGTTGTTTCTTCTTGTCCTGAAGCTCCCAACAATCCTTCTTTACATGCCTAGACTTTCCACAGATCAAACATACAATCTTGCTCTTGGATTTTGACCTTGCCCAATCTTTTGATTTTCCATGGTTTCCTCTATTCTTCTATCTCCCTCTAGTTTCCACTGTCAAAGCATTCCCTGAAGTAGAAGATTCCCCAGATCTTTTTCTTCACATTTCCTCACTTAGAATCACCCCTACAACATCCTCAAACTTCAACTTCAAGTTAGCTGGAACCGAGTTGCTTACTGCCATTACCAGGCTATTCCAACTTTCAAGTAAAGAGCACAGAATTAATAAAGCCCTAACTTCTTCATCAAATTCTATTGTAACCAAAGCTAGCATATTCACAAATGTATTGAAATCATTTAAATGATCTGTTACTGAACTATTCTCAAACAACTTCATATTAAAAAACTTTTTCACTAAAAATATCTTATTAGAGGCAGAGGGTTTTTCATACAACTTCCCTAATGCATCCAGTAGATCTTTTGTAGTCTTTTCCTTTGAAACATTAAATAATAACGACGATGCAAGACACAGCTGGATCATTCCAAGTGCCTTCTAATCCAATAAATCCCATTCCACATTTGTCATACTCGAGGGTTTGTTCACCTTCTCAGACAACGGAGTATAAAGATCCTTCTGGTAAAGGTAATCTTCCATCTGCATCTTCCAAAGACTGAAATTCTACCCGTTGAATTTATCAACCCTAGATCTTCCATCATTTGCCATAGCTCCCACTCAAGATAAAAATTTCCCTGTGATTCAACACTTCAGCAAACCAAACCAGGCTCTGATACCAATTGTTAGGAAATAAGAGATAAAATATGTAGAATAATCCCTTACAGAATCGCAACAGTAGAAACTAATATGCAGAAAATATTACAGATCTCAAATAAAAGTGCAGAATAAATAACACAACATAAAGAGACAAGATTTAACGTGGTTCACCCAATTTGGGCTATGTCCACCAAGAATCACTTGCTCATATTTTATTACAAGCCTCCACTCTCTCAATACAATACCCAGATCTGTTTGGAGCTATGCTCAACAAACTCTATAGAATTCACACCCGAATTCAAAACACATCTGTAATACATTTGCTTGTCTATCTATCATATGCATAAGACCATATAAATAGACAATTGTACTTAAGTAGTTTTACAAAACCATGGGTATCAAACAACGGGTAGAAACAAAACCGTCCCACAAACCTATGGGTAGCCGAAGAGGTGGTTTTACAAAACAATGGGTACCAAAAAACCATGGGCCCAAAAACAGCCCATAACGGTTACCCATTACCCATGGGTTAATAAACCACCCATCAAAATTTGCTTCTGGGGCTTCACCCCCGAACCCCCTTCGATCAAGGGGAGCTTCACTCCCCTGAACCCCCCTAACCCACTCACCGGCGAGCAGGACCGCCGTAAAAATACCCGAGTGTAACACATAGAAGGTGTACCACACTCTAACATGAAAATAGGCTCCACAAACATAACAGTTTCAAAACCTAAGTTGAAGCCCGGCAACTTTATGTGAGATTCACAAGAGTGTTCTGCCATTAATGGAGGATGGGTTAAGGAACGAAAATAGAATGTATTCACTCAAAAATGAAAGTATAGATACCAGATCTAGATGCACCATATGTACCATTAATGGAAATAAACATTGTAATAAGTATAAATAAACTAGATCCTATCCATCAAAACATGAATAACACATAATTTTTTATACCCATAAATAGGGATATCCAGAATAACACATCATATATTGATTCTATAAACATTTATGAATGCCTCATTACATCACTAGGGTCATTCATAACCTAATATATCAATAAATACCAATTTCAAAACCCTACAAGATACTCTATGTAGAGAGTTATTAACTATACCCTCCTAGTTCTTATGCATATCTATACTAAAAATTTTCATGAAATTTCAAATCGAAATGATTCCTTATATACGATAAGGGATCACCTTACCATCATTCCAGAAGCAAGCTCACATTACAAATTCCATATCATCTCAACCATACTTGAGTTTCCAAGCCATTCAGATCCCATCTAACCATAACAACCTCCATTCTCCAATCTCATAACCATAATGAGGAAGAAGATCCTGGAGATATTTACAGAATGGAATGTTTTTTTCATGAGTCTCGAGACAATCTATTGTAACAAGGAATCCCCTCATGATTATTCTTGATGGTGCATAGCTTCATGTGTTTTCCATGTGACATAATATTTTGAACAAGATGAAAATCTGGAGGAAAGTCCTTAAACCCTTGTTCAAATTCTATATGATGGCCCTAGTTGTCGATTGGTCTCAACCTTTCCTTGTGATAAACTTCCTTGAGTGCCTTCCACATGCACTGATCTTCTATCTTGGGACTTATTCAATTCAAGTAACCATAGAATAGGTATTTTTTTCTTTGTTCATGTTTTCTTCTTTCCCTCTCACACCCTACAACCTAGTTTATGCTTCAAAATTTCATCTTTTATCACTCATATAATTTTTGGATATCAACACCCAACCAAGACGGCAATGCCTAGGTGCCCCCTACCTCTTTGTATCTTGCTCACCTCTTTCGAGCATATTTTATCTTTTCAGCATTTCCTTTTCTTATAGAAGAAGTCATCCTTTTATTTTTTAATTACAAAATTAAACCGAGGAAATCATATAAATTTAAAACTATGTGGCCATAATAAGGGACCAAGCTCTAAGCATCTATTACTATCACTGAAGATGGGTTACATCTAAAGACATTACAAGATCATTAATGAATCCATCTATCCATCATTTAAGGGAAAAGGTACATACTTTTATGCATACACTTACATAGAGGGGAAGTTCATTTTGACATCCAAAAATCTACTTACATTGTTTCATTTGGTTATTTCTCGTTATTTGGTGCATTTTGTATAAGAGAATCATAGGGCACGATTCTACACACACACACACACAAATACATGGATTGTGACATGTAGTGTAATATCAGTTGTAATTTCACTTTGTTGGATGAACATCAGGGTCAGTTTAACTCCCCATTTGCATATTTGTAGTTTTTTAGGATTTGATGTGTTTTGGGGTTTTTTGTAGGTGCTCTTTCTCTTTGAAAAAGCTTACAAGAGAATTCGTACGAACATAGTATGACACAAAATCCATCAATATCAATGTTTGGTCTCTAGTTCATAGACTTTGAACTAATCCAAGTACCCCAATCTAGATAGATGTTAATATCACACAATTTTATAGGTTCATTTGTGACACTTTCCTCCTTTTGTTTATTGGTTATTGATCTGACACATCTCACAATCAATTTGATTGAAATAAACTAAGCATTATTTCCATTTTAAAAAATGTTAATCAAGCCCTAAAAAAATTATAGAAATTTTGGTTAATACCCCTATAACTAGTTTCCTAGATTTGGGAAATGACTATGGAACCTGTTTCACTTGTTTAGCGAAAGTGGTAAAAATTAAAAAAAATAGTTGGAAATCAAATGGAAGATCTCTTATAACTAGTTTAAAATGCCTTACCTCATAATACCATCAGTTGAATAGTTTGACCAGAATAAGGTCCTAAAAATTTCAATTCAATTCCTAACATTGGAGGATTCTTTTGCATGCCTTACCTTTACAATCAAGTTCCCAAAGTGTGTGATATTTGGTGACATGTGGCATATTCATATTTCTCACTACCACTCTGCCTTACCTCACATAACACTAGGGACATGAAAATTTATTAAATTGGTTCATTTCATGGGCTTGGATTTCATGGAATGCCTTTAGCCTTGAGGAGGCATGGAATCCTATCACGTGTCCATCTAATAAATATTCTACATCATTCAATATATTAAAACCAATGCTACATGATCTATTCTGAGACGAATGCCTGACACATTCACATTTTTTATTGAAGTTCCCATAATAGGCCTAGTGAAGTGACAAATGGTCATCCACTAAATGGAATTTAAAAAGAGAATAATTTTGATGTCTACAGTGAGAGACATAATCATTTATAGTGATGTGTTACTACTAGCGAGGTGATATTTAACATCCATTTAAATTCTATTTTTCATGAAGGCATACCATAATAAAATGAAGATTAGATTCATAGAAGTTGCAGACAGTGTAAAACTCAAAAGATTCATTTTTCTGAGTAAGTGTCATCATGAATTTGATTCTCTAAATATTATCTTTTTATATTTAGCATTGTATAAGCCTTCTCTTTGAAACATTTCAATATAAGGGTTGATAAATTAGGGTTGAGGGTTTCCAAAATCCAAAATTCCAAGCATGTATTCTTCCACAAGAGAGCAAAATAAAAGTAAAACCCAAATCCCATACACTAAAATTCTTAAAACACGTGGTTTTACTTATGAATATCATGATATTTATAATCTTGTAATTGACACAAGAACTACATAGTTCATATACATATATAATAATAAGGGAAATTAAACTAAATGTTGAGACCCATCAGGTGAAATTAAAGGTTAGATAGCATGGGGGGCTAGATTGGGATGCACGATGCTCCATGAGGTTTTACCCTTCCCTTAATTTTTCATTCTATGTGTTTAGAATTATGATGGGTAAAAAACATTGTTACAAATGGCACTGGAGAAGAAATGTTGTCCATTACAGAGGTAAATCTTGGCCATGCATTGGGTTTTGAAAGTAAATATTTTAGAACAATTACCAATTGATTGTCATTGCACCACTCAAAATGACAAAGATGATTTTTCATGAAAATTAACACTTCAGGGAATGGTACAAAAAGGGAAGCATTAGTATACAATTGATATGTTTAAACAATGGGTTAGGAATACCATTTCTATCATAGTATTTTTACTTGGATTTGATAACGATGAGAAATAGGATGTAACCCTCCATGGAAATGGTATACAATATCCATTTTTTTCTCTATCTTATTCATACAAATTTGTTGAGCACATTATATAATCTATGCATAAACAATTCTTAACAATCTAAGAAGGATCCGATGCTGAGACATTTAGGTTTACTACCTACTTGTGCTATTTAATTCTATGCAGGTTTGGTGAAAGATTTGCGAAAAAAAAACTTAGAATTTAGCACTACAATGATGTTGAGGTCCATCCAAAAGTGTTGTGTCCATTAATTGAGTGGACCCCCAAGATAAGGATGTTTTATAATCGAAGGGAATACAATCAATTTATGTACTATTTGTGGACTCCAATTTATGAAGAAATTTCTAAAAGTACAATAACTAGATTTCTTATGACCTGTAGAGGTTACATTCAAGTGGGATCAAAAATATAATTAGTTGACTCGTACTTCATGGAGGAATATATTATGCTAAGGTTTTATGGATATAGAGTACAACCTTGAAAATTTCCAATACATGTGAAAGAGAGGGTTTTTTTCCTTGGAATATATATGGAAGATTGAAAACACAAATAAATTTTATTTTGTTACTCAGAAAAAGAAGAGCATATTTCATTCTTTAACATTTTTATGTGGAGGGTTCACATTTGAGAGAAAATAATTCAATGCAGCACATGAAATTTTATAGAATTTTATGTTTTATGTTGACTCTCACTAGTTGTATGACCTATGTGAGGTGATTAAATCAAGGGTACTGGCGAACAAGAACTATGCTACTAAAATTCAACATGAAAGCAAACCTCTGCTAGAAAAATTAAAAAACAAGAACTCTTGGGATGAATTAAAACAATAATGGATGAAATTGTTATTGAGAAAGAAATTAGTTTTCAAGATTTATCAACATATATTTTGG
This sequence comes from Taxus chinensis, assembly GCA_019776745.2. NCBI lineage: Eukaryota > Viridiplantae > Streptophyta > Pinopsida > Cupressales > Taxaceae > Taxus > Taxus chinensis. The sequence continues at coordinate 142,512 of JAHRHJ020003288.1, forward strand.
GATTGCCTCCACAAAATCATGTAGAGGCTTTTAAATATGCCAATTTTTATGCAAAACTTGATTAGAAGTCATCTAAAAACATTTCAATTCCAAAGCATATAGATCATGAATTGCGAGATAAAAATTAGGTCAAAAATTACTTCCCTTTAGTCTATGAGGAGGGACCTTAGTGATCCAAAAGTTATTTCAGAGTACGGTTGTATTCTAGAAGATGATTTTTTAATCAAATTTTTGAATGAAGTGCATCTCACATAGGCAAGTAGTGATGATGAGACTGAATCTTACTAATTACATGATAGAGCTAGAAGAAAAGCAGATGTATTTGATGATTATGTAAAACAAAAAATACAAATTTATACGCACATCCATCATGGTTCGACCAATAAGTTAGGACAGTTCGACCAGATAGTTAAGGACAGTAAGTAATCGACTAAAGAGGTTAGGTGTAAAAAAAATTATTATTTAATTAATTTTCTAACATTCCCTCCCTTAATACATTGTTTCTACAAGAATACCCTTAAAAGAGTTCAAATTTCACCTTTCCAAGAGACTTCATGAGTACATTTGCAATCTGAGCATTTGTCCGGTAGTATTGAAGCTAGATGTGGTGGTTTAAGACTTTTTCTCAAATGTAGTGACATTCGACTTCAATCTGCTTTGTTTTCTCATGGAAAACTGGATTCTTCACAAGATTCAAGACACCTATATTGTTGCAATGAATGATGGGAGGCTTTTCTTCAGGAATGCACATATCTACCAAAATGAGACATAACTAAATCACTTCACACACATCTCCTCATGTGGATCAATACTCTACCTAAGTGAATGCCATAGTAACAAAAATTTGTTTCTTTTTTATCCACGAGATGGGTCCAGACCTGAGATGAAAAATATAACTTGATGTTGATTTATTGTCATCAATGGATCCACCATATTCGGAGTTTGCATATCCATACAAGAAGAACTAAGAGTTATTTTAATACTCCAGACCTGTAGTCAGTTGTACCTCGTACATATCTCAACACATGCTTTGGTGCTACTAGGTGACATTTATTTGGCTCCTTTATGAGTTTGGATACATAAATCACAACAAATAAAAGATCCGGTGTAGTATACATCAAGTAAATGAGACACCCAACAAGTTATCTATAGAGAGTACCATCTGCTTGAGGTGAATCCTAAAATATAGAAAGTTGTAAAAAAAAATCATTTAAATTGGGCATAGGTTTAAAATTTTACATGCCATACTTTTCGAGGAGTTTCTTTTCTTTTTTCATGTGGGAGATAAAAATATGATTCTTCCTTTGTCATATCTCCAAGCTAAGATAATAGTGAAGTAGCCCTAAATATTTCATGTCAAATGATTTCTTCAAATGATTTTCCACATCTTTGACAAGATTGTCTAAAATTCCTTTGATCACAATATCATTTTTATATAAAACCAAAATGAAAATATCCCGGCCTATCTTTTTGATATACAAATTTGAATCAGATGGGCTATGAGTGAATCCATGCTCCAATAGGTGATCATATATTTTTATGTACCATGCGCTTGTTTTTCTATTTAATTCCATAAAGATACTTATTTAGATGACATAACTTATGAGGATGTTACTCATCAAAAAATACTTCTGGTTTGGTCATGTATACCTCTTATTTTAGATCGCCATTCAAGAAAGCACTTTCAACATCCATCTAATGAATTTTCCATCCATTTTTTGCTACCAGTGTACAGAAAAATATCATGGTTTTGATCTTCGAAATGGGTGAAAAGGTTTCATCATAATGAATTCCTTCCAGCTGAGCATAACCCTTTACAACAAGCAGTTCTTTGTACTTGTTGATAGAGCCATCTGCCCTATATTTTGTTATGACAATCCACTTATAGATAATGGACTTCTTACCTAGAGGAAGATCGATTAGTTCCCATGACTAATTCTATATGAAAGATTCATATTTTATATCCATGGACTTCTTCCAATTTCACTGACTGAGTGCCTCACAAACTGAATCATGTTCTCTTTTATCAACAACTAAACTTATGAATGTGATAGTTACCTCATTTCTTGTCTATCTTCTCATTCGAACTCTTGATGAATTGTGTGTAAGAGAGTTCAGTTGGGAGTCTCTCATGATTCTTTACACCCACCTCATATGATGACGTTGTTGCTGATGTGCAGAACTATTTTTCCAAATTCACAAGATCAACAAAAAACTCTCCTTGTATCTCATCCTTCCTCTATGAATAATCCTCATTCTCATCATCTAGATGTGTGATAAATTTATGAGAGGAGGTTAGTGTTGAATCTTCCTTCTATGGAAATGAGTCCAATGATGACTCGTCACAAATAACATCTCTTCTCTCATATATTTTATTTGTCTCAAGATCCATGGAACAATATGCTTTTGAGGTAGAAATATACCCTAAAAATATGCACTGGTGTGTTTATCTGAAACATGAATATATGAAGTACATATAAATACTCTCAAATGATAAATAAAAGGTTTACGATTATTCCATACCTCTTTTGGTGTCTTATCCTTCAAGATTTTTTTAGGTGCTTGGTTAAGAATATATCCAGTAGTGTGGACCGCTACCACCCAAAATATCTTCTCCAAATTCACAGTGGAAATCATGTAACAAGCCATATCAATGACAGTCTAATTCTAGTATGATGTTGTGTAATGTCGTGATCCTTCAAGAATTCCAAGAATTTCTTTGATGTGAATTTCCCTCTCAATATGATTGGAGGACAAGAAGGGGATGTTCTATCTACTGAACTAATCTCTTATAGATGGCCTGGAAATGTGTAAAAGCTTCACTCTTCTTTCTGGGAAAAAACACCCAAGTCTTGAAGTAATATTTATCAATGAACAACTAGAAGTACTGAAACCCCTTTAATGATGTAGGAAAGTGTTCACAAAGATTGATATCTATGACCTAGAGACGGTTTTTGGCATGGAATGTAGTTGACTCGAATAAATCCCAATGTTTTTTTCCCACCATACATATAGGAAAAATAGGTAATGACTAAGAGAGAGGAACAAGGCATCGTACCATCTTCTTAGAACTAATATAATAAAGGAAGACAATAGAAATATGTCCATACTAATAATTCTAGAGTGCACTGGATTCCACCATACCTGTAGATAATGCAACTCTAGAGGATGAAACAGCATCTATTAAAAATAAACAAACCTTTAAAAAAGCTCTGGAAATTATCGTACCCTCTTTAGATATTAAACATGATTTTCTGCCATTCTTAACCAGGAACTCCAGCCTTAGCTTCTGATTCAAAAGTTGAGAGATAGACATTAGATGTTTTGTCAATCCTAAGACATAGAGCGCCTTCATGAGAGTACATCTTCTCATCCCAAGAGGAATGGTCACATTTCCTTTTCCTTCTACTACAAACTCCTTGTTGTCTACAATTCAGACCCAATCTCTAATGGGTCGATCATTCAATGAATCAAACAACTCTCTATTGCCCATCATGTAATTTTTGGTGCTCGGATATATCAACTGAAAATTCTTTGATGGTTGCAATGTTTGGGATACGGGAACCAAATCATCTTCATGTGCACTACAATGTGCTAATTCTGGAACATCTTCATCTATGCCATCATTTTACTAGGAAGTGACATGTTCTTTCTGCTTCTTTCCATGAGGAGGCCACTTGGATTTCTTTTAATCACCTTTTCTAGATGTTCTCTCTTCTCTAGAATTGTGATGTTTAAAACCATTGTACCAATAGTTCATAGTATAATGTGTATTCTTGGTGCATATGTGACACCATCAACTCACCTTTTAAGACTTTTTATTCTATTGAGGCTTATGTGGTTTCTTCTATGTATGCTTCTCTTGTTTTCCTTTGTGATGCTTCTAACTCTTCTTCTACCTCAAGATCAATATTGTTTTCTCAAACTCTTCTTGTACTGTCTGAATGGATTCTTCCTGTTGTAGAAAATTATCCTGATTAATAAAGATTACCTCCTTTATTGTGATGGTCAACTTGAGGATGAATCTCCTAAACTAGGAAGGAAGAGATCATGGTGTGAGAGGGACAAGAAACTTATCTTCGACCACTTCTCCAAGCGTGGAAATATCTTATCATAATTCTACCACTCGATGCAAGAATTATTCCATCTTCTCGCCTTTGTTCATAGTCATGGTATGAAGCGTTAACTGAATTTGTAGAATTTTTTTCAATTTTTTTCTTTGTAGATCATGCACAAAGTATCCCAGGCCTTTGTTAATGTTATCACATTCCAAATGTGTGGTTGTACCTCATTGGATATGGTCATAGTGATCAACATCATGGATTTTTCATCATCCTTATCATATTTCATTTTCTCATTTGTGTCGGTGGGACGAGAAAGTGTGCCAATAACGATCACTTAGAGATATTCAAGGAAGAGAATTGTTCTCATAATTTTCTTCCATGCATAAAAATTTGGCCCTTTCAAGAGCTAGGCTTCACAGAGAAATATCTTGTGGGAAGAGGTCATGATATCTATTGCACTCCATAGAAACTGCCTTCAATGCGGGTTCTTCCTTCGGGGTCATGTTTCTCCTTCTCATTTTGCAGTAGTTGTCTAAGTGGTAGGTTTCTTTTTCTCCAGTATGGAAGAAAAATTACACTGCCAAATGATTAATTATATGCTTCCAACTCATAATTTTGACAGGTTTATGAGTAAAACCACAAGCTAGTAGTATTTCATTAAATTTATCAATTTCTCCTACAGAGTTATACATAATTTTATACAACCCCCTGGATCCTATAATGCTTTGTTTATAAGGAGGAGTGACTTGTTCCCAAATTTTATTTTTAATTAAATTATTGTATTCATATTTCATAGCCTTGATCCATCTATCATCTTCATAGGATTCTTTGAAAGATCATGGTTCAACCTTCATATAGGGTCATCAAGGTATGATAAGTATGCTGACTATGGGTTACCTTTCTCATAATAACAACACAAGAGTATTTGACAAGATTGTGAGCCCATTTATGAATATTGGGATGCAAGACACTTTGAAATGCTCCCCCCTCAATATTTGTAATGTAATATCTATATAAGGATAAACATCCTCTTGAACTTTTGTTTCCATATTGTAAGGAGAATGATTATCAGGATCTATCTTAGGAGATATAGAGGAGGGTTCATAAGAAGCAATACAAAATATTTTCTCTAAGATATGAATATTTTATCCTATATCTAAAATGAGCATTCTTAGAACTCTTCTAGCTTTAGTTTCTCAATATGGCTAGGAGATCCACGAAATGGATGTTAAAAATGCACTTCCAAATGGTGACATGAAATAAGAAATATATATGCATCAACCTACAGGTTTTTAAGAACCTAGTAAGGAACTATATGTTTGTAAGCTGAAAAAGTATTTCTATGGTATTAAACAAGATCTTAGAGCTTGGAATGCTACAATCAATAGTTTCTATCAAGATCTTGGTTTAAAAAAATGTTGTTTTGATAATGATTTATTTGTTAAGATCGAAAATAATCATATTATCATTATTGTTTTATACTTTGATGATCCTTTAATTACTAGTGGTGATACAAATTTACTTATTAGAATCAAAGAAAGGTTAAAACAACATTTACAAATGACTAATTTAAGTTTTCTAAATCTATTTTTAGGCATGGTTATGTTTCAGGATAATAAATCTATTGTTGCATTTCAATCTCAGTATGGTAATAACTTACTTTGAAGATTTAACATGATTAAATGTAAACCTATTTTCATTCCTAATGAAGTCGGTGTGAAATTGGATCCTAAACTTTTCTAAATTTGATCCTACTCTGTATAGACAACTAGTTGGTAGCTTAATTTATTTAACTATTACTAGGCCTGAAATTTCATATGTAATAGGATTTGTTTCTAGAGAAGGATCCTTATAAGGATAATTGGAAAATGCAAAAAAATAATTCTAAAATATGTTAAACAAATAATTAATTATGGTTTGAATTATTCTTTTTGTGATGATGCAATTTTATTTGGGTAGTGTGATTTTGACTATGATGGTGATGCTACAGATAGAAAATCTACTTCTGGATATGTTTTCAAGTTAGGTGTAGGTTCTATCACTTGGAGTAGTAAGAAGCAAACAACAATATTTATCTCTTCTACTAAAGCAGATTATAGAAGTGTTATGGAAGTAGAAAAAGAAGTTATGTAGCTGAAACGAATGTTGGATGAACTACATATGGGTGTAAAAGGAAAAACTATTCTTCTATGTGACAACCAAAGTTTACTCTCTTAGAAAAAATCTAGTTCAACATCAAAGGATGAAACATATAGAAGTTCTTATGCAATTTATTCAAGAGAAAGTCCTGAATGTTTATATTGATCTCAAGTTATGATTCAATGACGATCAAGTAATAAATATCTTCACCTAACCATTGCATGCTGTGAAGTTTTACAACTTTTGTTACTTGTTGTTCCTATCAGATTTTAAATTGAGGGGGAGTCTGCATGAAAATTCCACCTATTAACGGCCTGTTGTAAACTTTTAATACTTCCTCCATTTTGTGATAAGTAATTTTTCACATTATGTGAATTTACTTGAAAATCCACGTGAAGAATTAGTTATGGGAAATCATTATTTTATAAAAGGCTCCATAATTTGATGTAATTATTCATATGTAAAGCACTTGTCCTAAGAATTTTTGTATGGGAAGATATGTATTATTTCCCTTGTTTACATGTTAATGGATTTGTAAATCATTTTGTATACAAAGGTAGTTTGGCATGTTTTATTTTTATTCCCACTTAACATTAAGGGAGCGTTTTGGGGTAATAATGTCAAGTGGTGATACCTTTTTTGGTGGAACACCACATCACACCCCATGTTATTTTAAAGTTTGTTTATTTAAATTTATTATATCAGTATTCGATAGTTTAGAGTGAAATAGTGTGATCAATTTTGAATCCATCCTCTATAAATAGGAATATCCCTCATGGGTTTTTCAAGAAGTTATTTATCATATGGTTATGATCATAAAATTTTAATTTGTAAGAAATTGTTCTGTGATTAATCTGTGAATATTGAGGAGTGAAGTGGTGGTGTTGGGTTAAAGTATTTGTAAAATTCCTAGTATAGATAATGCTTTGTTTCAGTGGGGTTTTCATTCTGGTTTCCCTACTATAAATATGGTGTTATGTGTTATTTACATTTCTCTCTTTTACTTTCAATTTTAGTTATTACATGTTGTAATCTGCAAATATAAGCATCTTAATCTATGGTTAATCACTACAAAACATAATCTAAAATCTTCAAAAATTTATATAGTGGATTTAAAATTTATTAATTATACATTCCCTTCATTTTCCTAATAGTTTGAACAACTCTAAAAATGCCAAATAGATGGTGGTGATGAACCAGATTAAAGCATATTAGGAAGAACCCAAATCATAGTGCAAGGGGCACTTTCCCAATGTGCAACAAACTCGTGAATATATAGGAAATTAAGATCTTCCTTCTCATCTCGCTACTAAATTTGAAGCTAAAAAATATAATTAATTATATCATTGCATTAATATTTTTTGGAAATAACATTATTATTAAATCTAGAGATATTTCTAGATCTCCACAATTGAAAAATAATGATTAGTCTAAACAATCACCACAAAAAAATGTAAGTAGGTCATTGACAAGAGTTTCCGAATAAGAGCCATTATCCATCCTAATTTCTTTGGGTGATAAAATTTCCTCAATGAGTGTATTAAGGAATAAGAAGCTTGAGAATGGGGGAAAACCAAAGGATATGTTTAAAGGTATCAGGATAATTACAAGTATTACATTTTGGGTTGATAACACAAAGGTGTTTAATCCCTTCTCTGAGTAGGAGGCCTTGATAGAAAAGGAACATGTTGGGAAAATAATTTTTCATGTTCCAAATTATTGATTTGTCATTAAATTTATGAATCAATGTCCCTCCTTCTTGTGTATGATAATTCTCCCATTATTGAATGAAAACTAACCTAAATTTGTGGGTGTTCATTAGGTTAGGGATCACAAAAGAATACTACACTAAACTTGTGATAAATTCTTGTACATGGTACATGGGAGAAATTTTCAGCAGATAAGGGTAAAGGGGAATTGGGTAAATAAAAAGAGAGAGGATTATTTTTGTGAGTAGGCTTACAGAGTTCACATACAATACCAAGAGGAGGTCCACATTCAATTCAAAGAATACAACAATTCAAGTAATGACAAGACCTAAAAAATCACAAACAAATAATTTTATCGATTCATTTATCAAAGGCGCAAACATATTTCTTTGTTTTACAAGATTATCATGCACACAAAGTTTGAAAATAGAGAGAGAGAGAGAGAGAGAGAGAGAGAGAGAGAGAGAGAGAGGAATAAAAGAAAATGAATAGAAGAAATTCATATTTTATTGTTTGATGTAGTAGTGGTAATCTTAACAAAATACATTCAATGAACATTTACAAAAAATTTGGAATAGAGAATCCATTTATAGAATTACAAACATGTCTCTACAACTACCTTAAAAAATGAATCTTCACCTATGACCATCACTTGTGACCTTTCATCTTCCTCAGAAGCGAGTATTTTTTGTTTTAGTGAAAAAGGACTCCTACAATGTTGAATTAAGGGTCACTTAGGTAAATAGGATGAAATATCGAAAATTACATTCTTAATTGAAAATAAGAATATAGAGAGAGATGGAGGAGAGAGAGAAAAAAATATTGAATTATCTAATTAAGATGAATCTTTGTTGATAGACCTTTGAGGAAATGATTCATGAACGTGAATCTTGACCTCTATTCACCTATTAAACTGAAGCATTGAGATTGCATATGCTTCCTCCTTATATGAGATACTCCAAAGTGTTGAATTTTTTTTTAGAAACCGTTGTACAAGGCATTGAAAAGTTAACCTAGGATGATCATTTACATTTCCCTTGGTGATCCTCACTCATCATGATTCTCATGACCATTTCCTTAAGGACCTAATTTTTTTATGTTTGAACACTTGCATAGGCTTCATAATGTTCTTGAGTTCACCTTTTTCTTGAGTGACCATATGTGGAATTAGAAATTCATGGTTGTAAATTGAACCTCTTATGAGATGTAGAAACATTCGAAGACATTAAATTACCAATGAATAACCCTATTATGGTATCCAAAATGTAGCGAAAACATGATGGTTTCAATAACATGAGATAGGTGATAAGAACAAATTTTGCATTTCTCTAGACGTTAATAATTCACTTCTATGAATAAGATCCAGCTCCAAGATGCTCCAACCTTTTGGTACATATATTTCTCTTACAAAGATTGGTTTTCATCATGTGGGTGAAGGGAATACCCTTGAGTAAAATTCTTGTCATGTAGCCATCTTTTAGAATGGAATGAGGTGATGGAGATGTCCTTCCTTCATGAGGAATGATCACACTACAAGGTTTTAGGTGATTGTTTTAAAACACTATTGATTTGATGGAAGTAAATGAAAACTTACGATTTCCCATATTTGTAACTATGATGATCTAAATGAAGATCATAAATTTTCACCCTTCCTATCTCCTGTATCTTCTTTGAATGGAATCATCCTTGAATCTTCTTTGAATGGAATCATCCTTGAATGAAATCAACCCATACACCACTACCTCACATGTTTCACATGGGAATGAATGTTTTCCTTGTCCTTTACACATAATGATATTAGATGGCTTAGACTAGCTCTTATTGGCTTGTTCTTTGAATAAGGCTTGAACACAATGGTAAAGTTTGGGTATGAAGATCACCAACTAAATCCTTGCATCCATAGTTAAAAAAATCACGCATTTTGGTAAATGTCTAGGTCATAATCACATACCTCCATTTATATGATTCCTAACAGATAAAATTACTAATTAACCACTATCTTTAGCCTCTTTACTTTCTTTCTAGTTTACTTCTTGGCCTTACACACCCTATTTCCCAGTCTGACTTTAATTACTTATGATTTTATGAGTTTCGACATTAAGGACCAACCATTATGCCAATGCTTAAGCAGCCTCGACCCCTCTCGGCGCTCTCTCCTATTTCTATCTTTCTCACCTCTTTTGGGCCTCATGTAGATGTTAGTAATCTTGTTTTCTTATGGGTTGGAATTTTAGTGGTTAATTACGAAATTATAACAAGGGAACCATATAAATACAAGGCTATGAGACCATAATAAGGGACCAAGCTCTAAACATCTACTATTACCACCTAAGGTTGCATCCAAAGGCATTCTGAGAGCATAAAAGCATCATTTTATCTATCATTCAAGGGACAAGTGACTACATTATTCTACATACACTTTATAGGAGTGGAAGCTCACTTTTACATGAACACATATACTTAGATAAATAAATCTAGCTATTTCTTGCTATCAAGTACATCTTGCACAAGAGCCACCTAGGACAGGATTATATACACACATGGAGAAATATATGGAGTCAAAAATGTAGTGGAGTGCCCAGGTCATAAGTTTACTCAGCTGGGTGACCACCAGGTTTAGTTCGAATACCCATTTACATCTCTTTATTTTTAGGATTTGATATGTTTTTATAGTTTTACAGGTGATATTTCTCTTTGTAGGTTTTAGAAGAACTTGATGATCAACCAACAACATGCCAGTGACTAAAAGTGAACTTTAGTGAACATATTACGACATAGAAGAAATCATTTTCGAACAATTTTCACTGTCACATGCACCTAAAGAAGGTATCTTTCACCTATTCGCCCCAAACCTAGTCCAGGAAGATCTGACACTAACACAATATTTGGGGCACAATACCGATGATTTCCTCCTCTTTTTTATCATTTTTTCAATTATGCACAATCTAGGATTAATTTTGAAATCATCTAAGTACTTTATTCCTTCTCTTATACCTAAGGTTTCATATTTTTCTATCTTATTACTTAGGTCGGATTTGTACTTTATTGCTTTATCATTTTGTTATGACTCTACAATTAGGTTTTAGCATATTTAAATATTTCTTAAATCATTTGGTGAAGTAAACCATTCAAACCCTACCTTTTGAGTATGTATTATTCTTCTCAAGTCATGGATCAACCTTCCTATCCATATTTTTCCCCAACTAAGGTTTCTCACATGATTACTATTGCTGCTAATTTTATGCGAGTTCAAACTCACCATCCTACTCACTTTATTACACCTATGGTTGATCCAACTATAAATTTAGTCACTCCTCTTAGCACTCATCCTCCTAAAACTAAACCCATTTATATCCCACCAGCTATCACTTTTACGTCTCCTCCTGCCACTTATATAGGCTATGATATTATCGAGCAACTTAAAATAACATGGAAAAGATATCTCTCTACAACTTATTACACAATGGACATGATTTTTGCCATATATTAGATACTGACCTTCATTCTATACACATTGAAAGTAATAAATCATCAGTGGCCTTCACATATCTAATTCAATTTCTCAAAAATGTACCATGTGTTATCTCATTTAGTGATGAGGACATATCACCATCCATTGCTGACAATCCTTGTGCACCTCTATTTACCACTAGTATTATTGGCACTATTTGTATCAAACGTATTATAATTGAAAATGGATCCACCATTAATTTATGTGCTCACTCCCTTTTAAATAAACTTGGAATTATAGATAATTTTTTATTAAGCATTACACTCTCATTTGTGGTTATGATTCAACTTCTTGAACATTCTTAGGAACTATCACATTACCTATATAGGTTAGACCTAAAAAAATCCCTACATCTTTCTTTTTTATTGATGCCTCATTTTAGTTCAATATTTTTTTGGGTAAACCCTAGATTCATGCAATATGCATGGTCCCATCCACTGTTCATCGATGCGTCAAATTATTACATGATGGCTATGAACATACCATTTCTATAGAACCTGATCTATTCAAGTTATTTCTATAGAATTCACCACTCTTATGCATATTCATGCATCGCAACCTATTCCATTTAGCAATATTGGCATATATGATATTAGTCAATCTATCACCTCACAACATTCTTACACTACTATAAGCATTTTGTCTATTCCAACTCACACTACTGCTATAATTTTACCCATTGTATTTTCATCACTTAACACTTCCTCTCTACTCATTGAAATTCCTCTTGCTCCTACATTTGTCTCACCTCTTACTAATATCCTCAAACAGGGAAACTTTTAGTGGTGAATTTTCTTAAACTTGTGAATATTAGGGATTTTGGAAATTGGAAATGGTGAATTTTCAGCAGTCGGTCCTACCCACCCACTTCACCTAAAATTTCGGTTGATAAGTCATTTGTATGGGTCAATTCACCTACTATTTATAGTTAAAAATGAACTTATGCATGTATTTTACCAACATTTCTAATCAAAATGCTGCTAATATTTGTCAAGGTATAATATGTAGCCCAGGGGGTACTCATTTAATTGCAAGGGAGGCCTAACCTCCTTGCGGGGGTTCAGGGGGCTTATCAACCCTTGGTGGGGGGGTTCAAGGGAAAAGTGCCCCTCGAAAGCCACATTTTTTTTATCTGTTTCTAAGGGAGACCAACTGTCTATTTATGATGAGACATTTATCTTAACATACACAACATACACAAGACGAATGTCTAATTACAAGAGATAGATGACCAACCACAAGAGAATTCTATCTAATGCAAGTTTCATATAATGAGGAAGAGACGACTATTAAAATTTAATGGGATGGTCATCTAACATAGGTCTGGATGGAATACCAACAAGGTTGGATGGACAACCAATGGATTTCGTCCAATGAGGAGTTGAAAGACCATTCAACTATGATGGACATTTGTCCAATGCAGGTTAGACAAACAACCAATAGGGATGCATAGTCTTAAAAACAGGAATTATCCCATAGAATGAAAATTATAATGGTCCCATTCAACACCCATGCCAATTATATGAAAGTTAGTCTGAAAAAATTCCCTACCAAATCACCTTTACCGCAAATCGATTTTTTTGGATATTTGCCATCATTTTGAAAGTCCATTTCAGATATTAATGTCCATATTATATAATAATTTTTCAGAGGGGGGTATTAAAATGAACCCTGATCCTTTACCAATACTTTTCCAACATGACAATGTTAGAGATTGGTGAATCTGATGACTATTAAGGTGCACTAATTTTACTCACTGCATGCAAATAATTGTGCAATTTTAATGGTTTGGGCACTTGAGATAGATATGATGTATAATGCCTTTTTTTACCAATTTTACAATGCTATTAGTGGTGGTGAATATAAATGCTAAGAAATCGTCCACCTCTTCTAGAATTAATTCACTTGTAATTCAATTGTCCAACAAGGTTGGATTACCTAATCATTTCTTCACTGTCCCATATTACTTCTAATGATCAAGTTATCAACCATTATTTTTATGAAACATTTAAAGGTGAGGAAAATTCGTGATTCAAGATGTGTGCTCACTATATTAAATATGCAAAGACACTAGAGGTTAGAGTATTGAATAAATGAGCTTTATGCAAATAAGAGAAAATCGATATCCCATATGGATTTGATAAAAAATTTGAGGGGATCTCCATCGATGCCTAGGATAGCTTTTTACACTTATGGAGGAAAGTTTACAAGGTTTCCTTAATGGTCCAGCGAGAGAATATTTATCACAAATTCGTGAGATTGACTTACATTTGCAGGGCACATCATTTCTTCCTTTGGTATAGAATAGGTTGAGTCCCATGATTGGGCTAACCCCAATATCTATAATCCAATTTGACCTCTACCTCAATGTCACTTCTAGCACCTGGAAAACGATTTGTAAATCTTTAAAAGTACATGTTTGAACAGGGCACATTTTGGCATAAGTTATGCTCTCCAAAAACCATTGTGCATTCTGATTCAAGGTGGATCTCATAACAAAAATTTGAGTATGCCTTTCTTTGTAATTCTTTTCAACGTATATAAGTTTTTGTTTCAACATTGCTTGATTTCCAAATTTAGCTGAAGCTATATATTACTGCATTGAAAGGAAGGCAATTTAGCTTTGAGAAACACCTCATTTCTCATGATTGAAGCCTAATCCACCATAACTTGTTGAAAAAGATACTTTTGTACCTGGTTGTCCATATATAGAGTAAGGATGCTATCGGTCCTTTTCATGGAGTAGTCCACCTAGAAACCTTCATGCCCAAATCATGGTGAGTGACTCGTGTAGTTCCAAACACGTTGAAAGCTTGGCAAAATTTGATATTCTTCGATAGAGTGCAATACATAAGTAAGGTGTTTAAACATCTCATAAAATTTCACACCTTCGATTAGAAATTGTTAAAATAATTTATGGTCTTTGTAGTGATGAAGAAGTCTTAATTTCCATTAAGATGATGGTATAGTTTTGGTATCTATAAATTTTAGAAACTGGACTACTGCCACTTGAAAGTTGGTGTAGTGTTAATTAGCATAAGACACGCATGTATTTTATCACTTGACTGAGTTAGTTGTAAGACTTATTGGGAAGAAAAGGATGGTCGCAGTTTTTATAGTTCCACCTATGCTCCTCCAGCCGATGCTAATATGCAATTTGAATACTAACTTTACCCCATTTTGAGTTTCTACGCACCAAGGATTGTTTATATTTTGGTTGAACTAGTTATTCTCTTAGGTATTGGTGTAATTTTTTGTATCATGAAGGGACAAACTACATAATATTTCCAATTCAATATTCTTTATAACTTAAATCTTCTTCTCTATCAATCTCTATTAATTATGATATTAATACTACGAGATCGTGTATGAGAATTTGTGGCAGGTATGGGAAATAATGCCATTTACCTTTTAAGTGCATTAACATCTTCTTGATACACTAGTTCAATCAGGTTCTTTATAGACATCAATCTCTTCCCTATAGGGATTCTTTCCATGATTTATCAAATAGATACCAGGGCATATCTCCCTCTTTTCATAACCAATGTTTCCACATTTAGGTTTTCATTTTACTCAAGTGCATTCCTCACATAGATTCTTCCCTTCGAAGTAGTCACTTACATTAGGTACAGCACTAGATTAGCATCTTCAAGCTGGACCACCGTTCATAGTGCGTAGCCTATGCAACACTTTCTCATCTAATGGATCCATGGGTACCTAGCCAAATTTAACTTACTTTTTCTAACTTGTTGCATACCCATAATTGAATAGGAGATTTCATATCTTTTTAGTTGTAAATTTGGTCTGATGATCCCAATCAACTAAGTTGTTTTTGTGGGATCAATCCAGATAATTAATCTGCTTTGGATTTATAACGTCAAAGCAAAAGGATTAGGGATTGAATTTTTCCATACCTGCTAGAGAAGTCAAACAATGTACATTCAAGGACGTAAAAAGGAAGTATCTTATTCACACCAGACATTGGTGAATGACACAGTTTCAAGTTGTTCATGCCTTATTCTAGCCTCACTAATGATCAAATGGTCCCCTGATGTAATTTTACTTCATGGATATGCAAAGGATTTTAATTAAATTACATCCAATTTTGCCAACACAAATCTTAGAATCAATGATTTTTTAAGATAGATCATTAAAGCATCATGAATAGACTGCTAACCCTTTTAGGGGTCCACAATGGAATATTTGGGGATTTCTTCCTTATACATGTTTATGAGAACAATTTTTCATTTTATTAGTATTTTCCAAATCTCACTGCAAACTATCCTAATTGATTTTATAACATCTAGATTATGATACATTCTAGATCGTTCATCTATAATGCAATCTCTTGATAGGTCCAACAATGAAATCAAAACATGAATTTGTCTAGAAGATTGGCCTACTTACATAGAAGTTTTTCTTGTCATTGAAACCTTATCCATGGCACACCATTAGTTTTGTTATCCTTATTCCAACTACTGGTAATGCCAATTAAGGATAGGAATCTTATGGGACCATTCACCAAAGTGAAATGTCATGAATACAATTTGAGTTGATTCCACATAACTTGAATTTGACACTTTTGGTGTTAAAGGATGTCTTTTTGCTTTTTTAGCCTATTTAAAATAACTAAGTATTTGAATTTCAGTGCATTAGAAGTCAATGTAAGGATTGTACAACTTTTATACTTGTCGTTTTTGTCTTACTTAATCCATTTTAGCATTGAGTTTCTTCACTTCATATAAAAAATCTCCTACATTTGGATGTAAAATAGATCATCCCAAAATAAAAAAAACAAATGTGTTATCACATCATTTTACATAAATTACATAACTAATAACTTTCCATTTCAAATAATATATTTTACATATTTAATTATTCTACAATATCATTTTAATAATGCATAAATAACTAGTTTGGCTTGAGGTAACAGATAGTCCAGGAAATTATATTATACCAAATAGACATGTAAATGTCCTATTGCGGTTGGAATACTTTTTGTTATAATTGAACAATAAAGATGCGAAGACTTAAATTTTCATACACAATAATGGTTACAATTGCTGGTATCAATTTTGGAGATCTTTCCTCATTTAGCATATAACTTGATGTGTCGCTTATTATTCCTTTCAATTTGTTATCCCAAAAAAAATTAACACCATTTGGTTAATAGATGCCATCACACTCATCATGTAGTTCTCTATCCCTTTGGGCATCACCACAATCAATATCCTACTTACTCACTCGATGGCCTCTTTTCTCCTATCATCCTTCAACTTTTCCACTCAATCTACAAACACAAATTGTTTAAATTTTTAAAAGGTCTATTACTAATTATTTGTGCCATGATATTTATAAAACAAGAAATCTTACACAAAATTTCTACAATATCATTAAAATCCATTGTCCCTGACAAAATCTCATTGTATAGAGGATCAAGGTTATAACAATAATTTAGGCTCAATAATCAGTGGTTCTCATGATCATTATGAAATAATCATAATTTTGAATATAAATAAAATTTTCACTTCTAAAATTTGAAACATGAGATTAAAATACCTCTTTTGTCAATCCCTTATGGAGATGTAGTAATACTAACATCTATGCGACAATGAAGTACATGTCCTTATATGGGTAAACATGTAACATAACAAGAATTTTGAAGTATTTGAATCCTACAGTAGTTAGGATCCATCCAAACTCATTATAAGCAATTAAGGTAGCATTTATAGACACATAATATTAAATTCAATATTTTAACAGACTTGGTGATGTACACTTAATATACCATAATCATTTTTTAATAATATTGACATGTCCAAATCAATTATATCATGTGCATATATGTAGACACAAAATCATGCACTTTGGGTAATTATCTAGTCCTGATCACATAATACTATTCATATAATTCCTAAGTCGAGAAAAGTACTAATTTACCATTGTCTTTGGCCTCTTTTATTTGTTTTCTGGTTGCTTCTTCTTAGTCTTACACCCTTAATTTCTGTCTTTTCATACTTCCTTTTTATGACTCTGACACCAGCGCCCATCCTAGGACACGAACTCAAGATGCACCTCAGGTCTAATCCGGGTCCCCTGACCTCTTTGTACTCTTAGCTCACACTTATTTTGGGATCCTTTTTAGCCTATTTGGCATATCTCATTTTCTTATGGTAGTCATATTTTTAGTGGTTAATTACGAAATTCAAACAAGGGAATCATATAAATTTAAAGTTATGTGGTCATAATAAAGGACCAAGACACTAAGCATATCTACTATCACCACCTAAGGTTACATCCATCAAGGCAATATATGAGCATCCATTAGCATCCATACTAGCTCTCATCACAAGGGACACAAGCGACTTGGTTCATCTACATACACTTCATAAGAGGGGATGTTCATTTTTCCATAGACACATATACTTACATTAGTACATCTAGCTCTTGTTTGTTATCAAGTGCATCTTGCACAAAATCCACATAAGGCACGATTCTACATGCGCAGACATGCAAAAATACATATATTATTAAATGTAGTGCAACACTTGGATCATAATTTCACTCATTATTTTTCTTTCTTTGATTTGACATGTTTTGTGCTTTTGCAGATGTTCTTTTTATTTGCAGGTCTCAGGAAAACCCATCGATAAACAAGTGACATACAGGTGACTAAAACTGAAATTTAGTGAACATCTTGTGACACATAAGAAATCAGTTTCTGATAGTTTTTGCAGTCAGATGCACCCATATCAGGTCTTTGGCACCTAGGCGCCTCTAACCCAATCCACACACCCAATCAAGAAAGATCTCTCAGTCACACAATTTTTTGGGCACAATAATGATAGTTTCCTCCTCTTGTTTATCATTTTTCCAATTTAGCAGAGTCCAATATTAATTGTAAAATCAGATAAGTACTTTATCCCTTCTCTTGCACCTAGGGTTTTTCCAGCTTATTTCTTAGGTCATATCTGTACTTCATTGCTTTATCGTTTTTCTAATCTTTAATTAGTGTTTTTACATATTTGAATATTTGTTGAATTGGTGTTTCACATTTCATCTTTTAACATGATTACTCCCACAATTTCCTCAGTAAGATGGGTGAAAACATATGTATGGTAATTGGACATCCTATTGCCCAATTTATCTTTTTATCAAGATAGGTTTCCTCTTCCTGATAGAAATAAATATCCCTGAATGGAACTTGAAGGAATGGATGAAAATGAGCTCCATGTTCTTGTCCTGCATATTACACTGAAACAATACATATATGTGTGGAAGATTTATTTAATAGGATCTCATAATGTAAATTAATACTTGTACCTATATTATCTTTATTTATTTATAAATTTAATATACTATTTTAAATAAATAATATTTTATTATAATTAAACTATAAATGTTATATAGCTAGATTAACATGTGCTTAAATTGATTTATATTTTTTCACCATTAAATTTCAATCCAATTTAACTTGCATTGTCTTGACCATGTCAGATTTCAAGCTACAAATTTTACATTTGAATTCTTTGGTAGGTTTAGATTTATTTTCATTTTCACAAGGTTCAATAAATGTAAAATTAGATACCCACTCTAGCATTAAATTCCTTCCCAAGTCTCATTTTCTGACCTTTCATTTTCTTCCAAAAATAGGTATCGCCTGATTATTTTCTATGGTGGAGTTAACATTCTTTGAATGTCATAAGTTTCACCAACAACATTCAATTGAGTAGGTGACGATATTCTAGAAATAGACTAGAAATGCAAATCGTTCAGAGATGTAGTTTAAACTTTATTGAATTGGATGTCTTGAAACCCTATCTTCTAATGAAATTCAGAATCTTTTCCAAAGTCTTAGTTTCTACCCATGTCTACCATTCTTCTTATTGGGATATTTTTATAACTACTTATGGAAGGTTTGAAAACAATACTAGAAAAATTTAATGGGATAACTATGAGGTCCATAAAGGGTTTGGAGTGTTGCATGAGACATTTTCTTTAGACCCAAATAAGTAAAAAACTTAACGCATTTGGATATCTAGCTTCATATATCTTCCCTCAGCATCAAATGGATAATTTGAAGCCTTGAAGGATACAAAGTCTAGAAAATTCTTCTCAAACATTGCGTCAACTAAGGAACACCGTTGGGCCTTTAAACATGGAGTGGGCTAGTGTTTCAAAGTCTCCTTGTTTCACTTATGAAAGTGAAGATATGTGTCACTTTTATTTATAAAAGCATATAGAAAGATGGAAATTTTCTCAAATATAACCTCGTCTAGGTGGGGGATAATTTCAAATAAGGACATGTAATGAACCATCTTTCCCTTAGTGCTCTCCCATTCTTTATTTCAAAATATCCCATTTCCATGGTTCCTTAGATTAAAATTCTTTAACTTTGTAAGAATGGAATTAAAGTAATTATTAGTATGTTTTATATTTTTCTCATGATTTTCTACTATCAAATATGCTTAAAGATAAATGTTATCATAAAAAAGAGGATTCACAATCTATTTTAGACATTACAATTTTCATACCTAATACTTTCCTCCACAAAATCTAGATTTCCTATAGTGTTCATTCATGGAAAGATTTGCAATAACCATTGATGATCCCCTTATGTTGCTAGAGACTTTATATCAGATACCACCTTTATGCCTCAAAGAAATTTTTATATAATTCTTTAAAACATTCATGGAATATCAAGTCCAAGGATGTGATCCAGGTTAGGTTGTTTGACAACATTTGGAAAAACCAGATTGATCCTAAAAAATCCACTTCTTATGGGTTCCTTTTATATCAATGTAACCATATCGGGGATATACTCAAACTTGTGAGAATCACAAACCCTAATTTCTTGGATTAAAAATAACTAGATTTAATTAAACTCATATATTTGTTTTTCCCACATGCCCAATCATCCTGAAAGTGAATTTACCTTTTACAACTTTTCTTCCCTAATATTTTCACCTAGAAAATGTTTTTTGGTGATTCGACCATACTCCCTATAAAATTAAATAATTATTTGAAAATGTTTAGAGTTATTATTCTATTTCATATTTGGAAATATAAGCATTCTTCTTATTTTGAAAACACTTCTATGGAAAGATATCTTCATGTGATTAATAATGTTAGTATTATGTCAAATATTTATCTTCAAATCCATGTTCGAGAAAAGAAACTTCATTTGGAGGTGGAAAATCTTCAATGCCAACTCTCACATTGCGGTAATGACATGTGTGTTGTTATTCAGGTTGCTCCAAATTTTTTGCAATATTGTTTCCCCTCAAAGGGTTGTGGTTGGTGTTTTCAGAGGAACTTCTCTAGATTTAAGTGGAGCTCCTATCCATGATTTCGTTTTTCCCCTCCTTCATTTTATCAACCTTCTCCAACAAACAATGGTGGTGTTTTTGACTAGATTGGCAGTGTTGGTGGTAGTTGAGGAAGTGGGTGGGATTCTCTTGTTAGGGGAAATTCCCTAATAAGCACTTACAGTCTCTCCTTACCAAAAAAACAAAAAAAATGAAGAATAATAATAAAAATACCAGCACTATGGGTAGGATCCCAACAAAAACACACTCAATCCCTTTACTACTAGTCGGTGGGAAGACAAGTCGGATAGTTGTTTGCCTCCAATTCCAACCACCATGTTTGATGTTAAGCATATTTTGTAGCGGCCCTTTGTTTTCTTGAGTGGTACTTGTTTCTTGCACATTTGTTTTGTTAAACATCACACTATTGTTATTTATGCTTTTATTTTCATGCCCCCATGAGGTGACATGTAATTTTCTCATGACATTCTTCGCTTGATGTTACTTGCATTGTGGTGTGTGACTCTTTCCAGCAAATTTATTTTATGTGATTAGTGGTACACTATATCCTATTTTATTAACAAACTTGTGCTTTTCAATTTGAAAATTCTTGTTTTTATTATAACATTAAATTTTTCTTAATTCAAGAAGAGAACCTAGGTTGGCATGTGAATAATAAAAAACAAGTATTTTGTACTTGCAAATATGTATTTAAGATCATTCTCATCAAAATGTATAAGATACAATAGATGTATCTATAAATATTAGTATAGAATTCTAAAACACATTTAGTTTAAAATGTTAACAGATATCAATTTTAATGATATCTATTACTCAATTTAGTTAAATTATTGTATATTCTATTTTTCATATATGATTAGATTTTATTTAATAAGTCTAGTATTTGTGTACAACAATTTCTCACTCAAGTACTGAGAGATGACTTTGAAATTTATTTTAATCAATGCATAGAAAAAACACACTTCAAAACTCGAATATTTTTAAATCCAAAATTTAAGGAAAAGTAAAAAAAGAAGTCTAAAAAATCGTAATATAAATGTTTATGTGTAAACTAACTTATAACAAATAAATGAATGTTAAATTTAAAATCGCCTCTTATTATTTTTATCAAGCTATGACTGTAACAATCCAACATTCCATTGAAGTAGAGTTGTGGTCTAATCAGGTATGGATAATGAGAATGTAAAATGTCAAGTTGTGTGACATTTAATTAATTCCAAGCCTTACAACCATTATAAATAAGTTATTGTGTGATATAATATATAACCCACTAAGGAATAATGAGATTTAGATGCTTCAAACAAGTTTTGACCTAACCATCATTTATTTTTTATACCAATACCATTTAGACTATTATGTGACAGAATATTTCTAATAACAGATAGAATTTAGACAGATTCCAACAAATAGAGATACCGCATCAATGCTTCATAATTTAAGTACCAATACCATTTAAACTTTATTACAGAATTTTCTTGACAGATAGATGGACAGATGGAGATGAGCACAACGCTTCTTAATTTTTTCAGCTTAACTAACACGTGATTATAATTTAAATCTTTCAACCATGAGATTCCCATGCCGTTTTGATCTTTCAACCAGAGATTCCCATGCCATATTGACTTTAGATGCTCTTTGATCTCCACAAAATTGATCTTAGAGATTATTAAAATTCTGAAAGGCCCATTTATGTTATAAAAATCTAGTCGACTTTCGCTGTCACATGTTATTGTGGTTTCTAGAGAACATGACTTTGGAATTGGGTTCCACATTTTTTTGTTTATAATAAGTTTAGAGCAGATTTTTTGGTGCTTTTAGTGAGGTGCATCTGTATTTGTCGGCTACTACAGTACTCACTCGAAATACCCACGTGTGTTTTAGCCCACAGATTACAACGTCAATTAAACACCATGCTGAGAGCTGATTGAGTGAGAAAACATACAACCCTGGATCAGGGGACACGTGTGGCGCTGAGGTCCCTATTTCTACTTCTTTAATTTATTGTTTTGTCTTATTCAAGAGATAGGGAAGGATACAAATATGATGGTATGGGCTTGTGACATCTTCAATTATTTCAAAGAGTTTCATACGTTGTTGGGAGCACTCGAGGACAATAATACTGGCATTTTGGCCTTAACTTGATTGTTTCTTTTGGATGGCTTCTGGTCAGGTGCATGCTTGTGCTTTCTCTCCTGCTCCTCCTGCTCCTGCTGCCGCTCCTGCTGCTGCTTCTTCTGTAATTAATATATTGGGCAAGGACAAGCTAGAATGGCCTGAATCAATACAAAGTGTCCAATCTATTGCAGAGACTGGCATAAAATGCTTGCCTACTAAATACGTCCGGATCTGAGAAGAGAGACCCACAGGCCATGTATTGTTTGAAGAACATATTCCTCTTATTGATTTGTCTGGTCTCGAAGATGACAGTGAGGAGGAAAAAGACAATGGAAGAGATTTCTAATGCATGCAAAGAATGGGGTTTCTTTCAAGTGATTAATCACGGAATGAGTTCCGAGCTTTTAGAAGCTGGAAGTGATGTGTCAAAGATGTTTTTCCACCTTCCGTTGGAGGAAAAACAAAAGCATGCCAATGATCCAAAGATACATATGTTGGATATGGGAGCAGAGTTGGTGTGCAGAAAGGAGCCATTCTTGATTGGGGAGATTATTACTATCATCATTTCCTACCGTCTTCCATAAGGGAGGAGCATAAATGGCCTTCTCAACCACTTGAATATAGGTATACGTCCTAGAGTAAGGTATTATATCGAGAGAGATGAGAAGGATTATGGCGTAGGTAAATTAGGCTAATTGCATAGAGTGTAATATTTAGGGGCAACTGAATTTAGTGCTATTTTATTATGTTTTTTTTGGTGAAGAGTGGAAAAATTTATTAGTTGTATATATGTTAGTAGTAATTAGTGTCCAATCTTACATACCAGATTTAATTCACTTCATTTGAAAATAAAATTAAAATTACAGAATTGTATTAAGAATTTGATATTTAGGAGGCCTCTAATATTTATGCAAGTGACTTTGTTGTAGAATTATTAAATTTAATTCATATTCATGTATGTTTCATACTTTATATTGTTTTGAAGTCTTGGAAGTTTTTTTAAGAGGATAAATCAAGAAAGAAGAATATGTAAAGAACATGGGAAAAGATAGTTGAGAAAATATTAGGACCAATTATGATAGACTATATGTTAGAGAAATAACTAAGGATTTTAGGTAGTATTAACCATAAGAAAAACTTATTACAAAAGTTGTTCTAATAGCAAGAGGTATAATATATTAATTAATAGGATATTTGATCATAGATTGATATTTTCTCTGTCAGAAATTGTATTTATTTATAGAAGACATTAACTTTAATATTACCTAGAGTGCACTCATAATCCTTAATTTGGTCCTCTTAAATATATTTAGATATAATGCAATGGACTATTACTTTTACTATATTATATAGTTTATATACAGAACTTCCATAAATTTTTATCTTGTGGGTGGATAGTGGGTAAGAGAACTCTAAAGAATAATGCATTAAAATGGTTTTAGTTACATTGTAGGATGCATTAAAGGAAGAGTAGAATTTACATAATTTGTTAAAATAAGGGTGAAATGTAAATTATTCAAAGAGAAAGCGAATGCTATTGAAGCTCGGATTTCAAAAGAATCTTCGAGTCTTGTAATGGACAAGCGTAGTGCAGAAGAGTATTTTTTTCCTACTTTAATTCATGGCAATCGGTTAGAACTTACCTACCTCGGATGGCATTTAGACAGTTACCATAATACATATTTTGTATTAAAATCTGTACGAAGACAGTGAAAAAATGTATCGGTCATATGTTAAATATTTTTTTCTAGATCTAAATGGTCGGAGTACCTGCACATATTAGAAAAATACGAAATTCTATTTTGTCTTCTTTATATTATTAGAAAAAAACTAGAGTTAAAGCATGTATTAATTGTTTAAATTTAAGACAGTCCACTTTATTTCTATTGGTAAGAAAAATATTTTAATAATTAAAAAAACTCTATTTTTAGATATAAATCAATGGATTATTACTTTCTATCTATATATAGAGTATACTTAAGATCGTTCCATATTTGGATTCAATCTTGTGAGATGGATAGTATGTACTAGATGAACTCTAAAGAATAAATGATCTAAAAAAAATCTAGTTACATTGTAAGATGCATTGGAGGAAGAGTCGAATTTACGTAATTTGTACATTAAAATAACGGTGAAATGTAAATTGTCCTAAAGAGAAAGGAATGGATTTCAACAGAATCTTCGAGGTTTGTAATTGAATTAGTGTAGCGCAGAACAGTGTATTTTTCTACTTTAATACACAAGGCAATCCTTACAATTTACCTACCTCGGATGGCATTTAGAAGTTAATATCTATATATGTCGGAAAAGTACATGTACAAAATATATATTACATATTTTGTAATAAAATCTGTTACAAAGGAGCGGTAAGAAATGTGTCAGTTAAATGGTGAAATTTATTTCTAAATCTTAATACGTTATTGGACCATAATTTATTATTTGGTTTGCTGAGTTTGCCCACTAGCCAAAAGTATCAGTTATTTGGTTTGCCCATAAATGCGCATGTTTTGTTTTAACTATTGCAACTTTTCCAATCCTTAGATGCTACCGGTGTATGAGGAATCCCAAACCAAGGATATCAAAATAAAAAGATTATCATTTTGTCGGAGATCAATCAGTTCCCACTGGATTAGGCAACTATGAATTTATCTCCTTAAGATGCTATACGGATATCTCTAGATGGCTCGTAGAATTGGGTTCAAAGTTGGCTGCTTAATTAAATCTGATACGGATACCGGCGATGACGGCTCTAACCATGCATTTTCTACATACTATTCAATTCAAATATATTTGTCTCATGCTCCATTGTTCTGCTCGTTTTTTACAGTGTTGGAAAATTTAATTGCAGGCCTACAATGAAAGAATACTGCAGTGGAGCCCTAAAACTGAGTAAGACATTGCTTTCTGTGCTCTCTCAAAATGTAGGTCTTCCTCCCACAACACTGGAGGAAGCTTTCGGAGGAAATGAGAACATCGGCATATGTGTTAGGTTGAATTATTATCCAGTGTGCCCACAACCGGATTTGACATTCGGCCTCTCCCCTCACTCAGACCCGGGAGGCATCACCATTCTGCTTCAGAATGAAGTTTCAGGTCTCCAGGTTAGAAAGTCCGGTCATTGGGTTCCCGTTCCTCCTATTCCTAATGCTCTCATAATAAATCTTGGGGATCAGATTGAGGTCAGTATTTTATGATAATTTCAGTACATTCTTAAGCAGAAACATGTATACGACGAAGGGTACTTACAAAATAGTGCAAATTTGTGTTACAGATTTTGACTAACGGCATCTACAAAAGTGTAGAGCACAGAAGCATTGTGAATAATATCAAGGAACGTATGTCCATCGTCATTTTCTGTAATCCAAGTGGAGACCAAAAAGTTGGGCCTTTAAAGGACCTGGTTGATGAATCCAATCCCATGAAGTACAGAGAGATGACCTTCAATGAATACCGTATGTTTATTAGAAGCACAGGGAACAAGGGAAAGACCTACGTCAACTCAATTCATTCATCCTCCTACCATTGAGAAAAAGGGTTTTGGATTCATCCTCCTGATTTAGGACTATCCAAGACTATCCAATTATAACTTAAGTCGTTCATGTTATTGTTTTAGATAGTCCTTTAATGTGTTTGATTTTCCCCAGTCATTTAGTGGTAAGTCTTGCGTTTACCTAAGTCCGCGCCATTTGTTTTTCTGTATTCGTGTTTTGTGTGTTATCGTTTGTGTTCTGGAAAATTATGTTTCCGAGTGTGAAGTTTTTATATTTCTCCCAGATGTAAAACAAACGGAGATCTGGAATAAAGCGTTGTAATATAATGAAACTTGTATTTATAGGTTGTTGGTTGTCCTCTATAATTATCTATACATGTAGGTGGTTGTTTGGGGTATAAAACTATTTTTGTATGTGTAGGTTAATTGTTATTATGTTAATATATATATATATATATATATATATATATATATTTAATGGTTGTTGGTTAGAGCATTTATAAGATCATTGTCAATGTGGGGAATGATTAGATGAGTTGATACATGTTCATCAATGGGTGATTGTTATATCCTTCTATAAAAATCATCTTTGACAATACTTGAGTTGTGCGCAAGCCCATGCAACAAACATGATCAAGATTATGAATATGCTCTACAATAACATGTTACAATTCTAAGTTGGGTGATATCTCCCATATTCACACTAGGGGTGGTTTTTGGAGTATCATGTTAGTACTCACATAACAATGGGTTAGTAATTTCTAGTATAATTATATGTGTGAACTAAATTGTAATGATTTGTTAATAACCACCCATAATTATGAGTGCTACATGTCTGAATTAGAACATATTAATAATGAATGTTTCAAGAGCTGGTGTAATAATCTCCATTAAGAATTTAAGATGAATAATCTTAAAAGACCGCATTACAATTGTATCTCCTTAATTTGTGAGAATGTGGTCTTCTCTAACTAAATAATGTAATGGAATAAAAAAAATTCTATTATTAATTTACATTATTTTAAAAATTGTCTTTCTATTTCATAAATTAACTCTACATTCAAAGACAACATTAATACATATACATGTATTTTTAAATTAAAGCTAAGTAATATGTAGATCTGCCGGTATATACATTCATTGTAAACCCAATCATATTTTGTTTATGGATATTACTTGGGATTCAAATTCACTTCATGTTTACAATGGAAAGTTTCATGTGCAAAGAAATTCCGGCTAACTTGATTTCATTAATTTACAATACCCACAATAAAATAGTGGCAATTTAAAATTGTTGAATATAATTTTTGCTTTACAACTATAAAGTGCAATCGCCCTAGTTATTACTAGATTTATACAACAATAAATATTAATTCTTATGAAGAACATAACTTTAAGTAAGGCTAGAAAATAACATCTACTCAAAATTGGTTTTTGTTTTCATGCCAAATTAAAATAAATTCAGAATAGGTGTTTTTCTTTTTTTTATGGCCTTCTCAACACTGAAACATGATTTTGGTTGTCTCGTTACGAAATTTTTTCTGTGTTTCAATATCTAACTTTGATATTATGATTCCTTTGTGTTGATATATCCAAAGTTTAAAAATGTCAAGAGGCATTCTATAATTGTGGTAGGGAGTGTACGATTTGAAGGGACACTCTACAATGCTAGTATTGATTTGGAAACACTGTACATCCTTTCAATAAAAGAACAATTATGGTTAACATAATTTTACATATAATTTAGTTTGTAAAAGTTCTAAATTTGTATTATAAAAATCAACTTTTAAAAATAATAAAAATCTAAGAAAAAATCAAAACAATATGATTAAAAAAATAATTTTAAAAAAACAAAAAAGATACAAAATGTTAAATATTTTTATTAGATAAGGTAAAAATGATATGGTTTTCTAACGATCAAAAAACCCTTTACACCAAGAGGAACCAGGTTAAAACTGAATAAAAAATAAATAGGATAGAAATCCAAAAGAAACAAGCAAAATTCAATGTAAGCTACACCGATATCTAGATCAAAGAAACTTGACCCTAAACAAAGAGAGAGCAATACATTAAGACCTTCCACTAGATGCCACAAGAGTATGACTCTGTGTTAAATGAACTAACTGCACAAAGTTTTTTTTTCTTAGGATGCTCCTTAGTCTATCCATCCACGTCAACCACAAGGTCTGATAATCCCACCAAATTTCCACCATGAGACTCTCCCACATCCGTATCAAAGATAACTTCCTATCTTCAATCCAAATTATCACATAACTTCCTACCCATTAAAGAACTCTTGCCAACCGACCGAGTCCCACTTATCAAAATATGACATAGTGAAGATAATGAAATCGATACGACACCTATATTTAAAACCATATTCAAATTATTAAATTTAGATGTCCCAATCCTACCTAGTGGGCCCACCCACCCAAACAGCATCAGAAATGTCAGTCAGAAATTCTAACATATCCTTCTTCATTCTGTCATCGAGTCCCTCTAGATCGGTAGAAGAATCATTCTCCAAGGTGCCACAGACTTAGAGGAATTTACCACAAACTAATCGTCATCCTCTGCACCTACACCATATTTGTTTGAAGCCTCCTCCCCTGGCACATCATCAATCTGTGTTACAGGAATCTGAGGTCCACAATTTTCGTCGTTCTTCTCTTGAGACAATAATGCCCATCGACAATAGTTCTTCATCATCTAGTCTAACATTCTACACTTATCAAAAATAATCATTGAGCTCTCGATAGCTAACTTTTTCTCCCATTTTTCAAATGAAAAATCCAAAAAAAATATTTTTGGGCCACCTTGGACCCAACTAGAACATTAATATAAAGGTGATATAAAACCAACCTGGATCAAGCTTCAGTTCCAGGGTTAGCTGTGATAAAAAATCACTTAAATATTGCAATCTCTGAAAAGACTTTGAGGCTCCTATAACTCCAAGGGAAGATCTGAGGAGGAGAATTCAAATAGGAAGATCTTGAAATTTAATCTCTTGTAGCAACCCATCTTGCCAACGATAGAGGATAAGGGAATATTTATTGTAAAACTGTGGCAACCCCTATCTAACACCTTTTTGCAGATCCAACTCTTCTTTGAAATAGAAGATAAATCCATCCCACGCTAGTGCTCTAATCTCTAACTTGCATCATGATTTCCTCCTACACCTCTTTCTTACAAAATCTATGTTTGGTCTAGTGCAAGAAAAACATCGTACAACCTTGTATTTAATTTTTCCCTAGCCCTATCAACAACCAACTCTGGAATCTCCAAATGTGGATCTCCATCAATCTCGATAGGAGAGATATTAATAGGCTCCTGGTGCTCTACACCAAACAATCTTCTCACCCACGTTTTTGATGCAGCATTAGCATTCGCTGAAACACCCATGTTTGCTATTACCCCACTCTCGTTTGTTGTTCCACCTTTCTCATTTATAAAAAATAGGTAAAGGACATCATTAAATTTTTTTATAAATTTTAAATATGATTTAATGTTTGTATGTAGAATTTATAATATGACTATCCAAACATATTATTTAATGAAAACTTATTGTTTATTTATTATTATGAATACCTAATCCAACTCCATGTATTTAATGTTTAGGTAAATTTTGATATTGTAACTTTATTTAATTTGACTGTGTTTTGCTTCTATTATGTTTATTTGGCTATCTATATAATTATTAAGCTGTATGTTACAACTAATTACATATTTTCGGTTATAGTTACCTATTACATAGATCTAATAATCTAATGTACGTAAGTTTGTTGTACTTATATTATATCTATCTACTTATTTATCTAGTTATTTATTTATTAATTAATATGTTATGTTTATTTATTTATTAATATTATTGACGTACTTTTGAGGTAAATATAGATTTAAATTTATTTTATGAAAAGATAATCTGACATTTATTTTAGATATCTCTTGAAAAAATTATATTAAATCTATAAATCTTATATATATTAAATTCATATGTTTCTTTAATTATTATTGCATATGTATATAAATACTTATTTACTTTTTAAATGGATTTAAAGTTTCTAAATGTAATGATGCATATAGCCTAATATAAATGTGTTGATTTTTGTACATATTTTAATATTAATTTGAAGAAAAAAAAATATTCAAATATAAATTTTTATGCTATACATATCTATTTAAAAATGGTGGAAGGGTGGTAAAATATAAGAATTAATATCTTGATATTTAAGAATAAAAAATGTTAAAGTTATTAATTATTTCTCAATATAATGAAAAATGAAGTGGGAATGCAAGGTGGAGGTCAGAGAAATGGCTAAGGATGATTTCCTCTTTTTTCTCTAGGAAGAATTGGATCTGAGACATGTGCTTCTAGGAGCATCATGGTTTTTTTGGGAAAATGGTTGTCAATATTATACAATATGAACATGGTTTCTTTGTCTCTTTACCCAAACTTTCGATCTAGATTCGACTCCATGCTCTACTCGTGGAGTTCTGGGAGCCAGAGGTTTTTCTCAGAATAGAAAGAGCTTTGGGTGTGCTCATTTGTTGTGGACCCAGTCACGAAACCTCGATCAAGATTACATTTTTCTAAAATGCGGATTAACGTTCCCATGGGGGCCAAAGTGACCAAGAGCATCCTTGTAGATACAGTAGATGAAAATCATGAACAAGCCATCGAAGTCAAAAAATCTAGGATCATCTGTGAGAAATGCAAGAAAGAGGGTTTTGATGCCTGGTCTTGTTTCAGTGAGCACTTACTGGGCTAGAAGAATGTTGATGCGGATTCCCTTCGGGTCTCGATATGTCATATGGATTCAAATCTCAAATATTTATTTGCAAAGGAGGATAACATGAAGGAAGTTGTTTCTTGCACCTTTGGCTAGGTTTCTTCTTCCAGTTTCGTGGGGGAAGGAACAACATTTGCGTGTCACCTAGCTAGATATCCTCACATTAGAGAGGTTCCCAGTTAATATCATGGTTCTCTGAGTGCGATTGGTAAGTTTGTGAGTAGTAATGCTGATAGGTCTGAGGGGTGCGGTCCATGTGTGGTCAACATGGTGGATAGTGAAGACATTTCATTGCAGTTACCAGTGTTGGATTGAGTGAATAGGTGATACATGGCTCTAGTACATTGTAGGGCCTATGCGAATGAGTTGGGTGGAACTGGCATAGTAGAGAATTTGGTGAGAAGCACTAGTGGGGCCCAATGTGAAATGATGACATTGAACTTAAAAAATGAACCTTTACATGAACCACATAGTTGCTGTTGTTGATATAAGGATAAGAGAGAAGTAGGATATTTTTAATTTTGAAAATTTTGTTCTCGCTTTAGTGGTTGGAGGTTGTGATGCTAGGTGTGGACAACCCTATAGTAATGATGATTGGTTCTTGGAGTTGTGAGGACCGTTAGTGGAATATTTTGTTGTTGTTTCTAACACCCACATTTTTCCTGTATAAATCCCAAGATGAAACTCAACAATTAGCTAGGGAAAATTTACAGAATATTTTTTTAGGTTTAAAGGGATTGCCACACGATATTTACTAACAAGATATGATTATTTCAAGATCAAAAAACTCCTCTTAATCATAAGGTGGTTGTAATTAAAATTAACAATTAATTTGTATTATTTTATTTAATTCATTGTGGGCTACAATCCCCTTTTATTTTATTTAACTCATCCTTATAATTCTAAAGTAATTTATTTACTCAATATCCTAAGACTAAGGTCTAACTTACCCTAACCCTAATGATTAATTTCAAATAATTTTAATCTTGATTTAAGCACTATCTAGTTATCCACGTATAAAATTAATTTAATTAATTCCTAAAGTTAAGTCCTTTAAAAACGTCACTAAACTAAGATAATAAATGTCACACCTTGGCCCTAACATTCTTACACCCCTTTAGTGGCCCCATTCACAATTAACACATTTATTTAATTTAAAAAACATATTCCCACCTAAAATCCCCACCTAACAATTGTAGGACTTATTTCCTACCTTAGATTGATCCATTTAGAGCCCTTGGATCCTAGAATTCAATCTAACCCTAAACATCCCTATGAGGTGCTCTTATCGTTTCCTCTACCCTATTTTCTAATTTTCACTTTGCAGGTTGGGAGCAAGAAGATGATGGAAACCGTGAAAGGTTTCTCAAACTCATGGATGGATATACACATTTTTTATTTCTTATTTCATTTGTAACCCTCTTCTAGGGTTTGTGCATATTATTATTTTTTATTGTGTATTTTATTTGCATTTACCCTATTTGCATATGGGAATTTTTGCCCCATTTTCATTTCTAATTTTACATGGTGATATATACATAGATGGTTTGGGTGTTTGTGTGTGTGTGGTGTGTGTGTGTGTGTGTGTGTGTGTGTGTGTGTGTGTGTGTGTGTGTGTGTGTGTGTGTGTGTGTGTGTGTGTGTGTGTGTGTGTGTGTGTGTGTGTGTGTGTGTGTGTGTGTGCGTGTCTCTGTGTGTGTGTCTGTGTGTGTATGTATGTATGTGTACATATATAGTTCTTGTTTTAGAATAAACATTTTAAACAATCCAAAGGTTTTATGGTGGTGGCCTGGTTATGGCCTGTATTGTTTTGGATATATATTGATATATATACATATACACACACACACACAAATTAATTATAATGATTTATATTAAAAAATAAAAGTTAGAACACATATATAAATGCACAAGGACTTATGGAAGCTACGACCTATGTTACACGGGTGAGAGGGATTTAATAAAAAGTTGGGGATGTTTTCTCCCCCCACCATAATTCTTTAATAAAAATAAATATGTGGGTGGGGGAAGGGGGGGGGGGGATTTAGACCCCCCACCATAATTTTTTTAATATATAAAAGAAATCAAATGTGAAATAAAAGTTGCGAATTTCATGCCCACATTTTACACACACAAAAACAACAGTAAAAATACTAGGATAATTTTGTTTTGACTTACATTGCTCACTACACAATGCCACAAGGGCTCCAAGTAAAGAAAACTCAACAAAGCACAAGAGACTTACATAAGTCATCTACTCACATAGACAAATGACAATGTCATATAAATGTTGATGACACACTTTCTCCAATGAATCAAATGCTAGCAATAACTCAGCCACAAGAAAAGGGACTTAAGGAATGACAAACTGACAACACATCATCACCATGGTTACATCTAGGTTATAATTAACATTCCAATAACATTATTATGTAAGTAATAATTTTCTCCCTTTTCCACCTACAAATTCTTAAATTCATTTCACATTCCACTTATTGTTCGACGATTTAATTTTTCTCTTTATCCCTTATCAAACTCTCCATAACTTACATAAGTATTTTCCATATTTCAAATTGCATACAAAGATCCTAATTCTCTCATTCTTATGTTAAGATTATGGTTCCCAAACACTTCTACAATGTTTAGAATTTACTCTTGCTACACAAGTGAAACTAACGTGATGTCAAGATGAAATATTAAGATTAAAGGATACTTAGATTCAAGATAGCTTTTTCCCAAAAAACATTCTTCGATCATGGTATAGTTATTTATATATCATAGTTATTATAGTTCCATAAGTTGTTGAATTATTTAGATTTATATATATATTTTGTTTTCTCAAAGTTTGATCACACCAAGGCAATTCATATTCTTTGTAACACATGAAGATGTTTAATTAATTTATAAGGAATCCAAGAGTGACATTATTCCTAACCTCAAATCTTGTTTTACTCTTATATGATTTACTCTTACATCACACTATGGTCTCATTATTAGCATAGTTTTATAACAAAAGGAGTTACGAAAGTATTTGACTAACATCTTGAAGAAGTATATGATTGGAAGCACTATAACTACACATGAACCTCAAGTTAACCTCCCAATCAACTAAGGTTTAGTTTAATTCCAATTGACACCTAAGAATCTATGCCTCAACTATAAAAGAGTTTAAGGTGAAGAGGACATATTTATGCTAGATAACCTTCAAGAAAAGACCAAGGTGTTATGTTGATATAAACCAAGGTAACACATTTAGCTGAGAGGAACTAAGAGTTCATTATACAAGAGTTTAAGACCTAGAACAACTATTTCACGATCTCCATTTATGTCTGGGGATCCAACAGGGATTTCATTCGATGATGAAGATAATTTCTAGATCTAACGTTTTTGTAAGACCTTATTAATCCACTAGGATACTAAGGGAGTAATTGCTCTACTTACTCCATAAATGGTTAAGGTTACACTGCATAGTCGTTGCTTCAAACAAGGACTCTTAAGGTGACTTCCAAGGTGGTCTTCACCACTCAACATGGTGTCAGACCTGAAGAGAAGACATTCTCCTCATGGTTACCAAAACTAGAAGGAAACCAACATACTCTAGATAAAGTTGGACCATGTCATTCCTAAAGGATGGGTTCACGACAATGTCGCTAAACATAACGACTATGACAGTAAACTCAAACTAGGGTTTTATTTAGCTAAACTAGGAGGTTCCATCGAGTTAAATGTTTAAGTTCATTCTACGGTTTCAAATTCTTCTATGGTAAAAAGGATCACACATGAAGACATGTTATTCACAAATCTTATATTAGGGTTGAGTGTTTTGATTAAATCTCTTTATTACATTTTCAAGGTAAGAATACAACACACTAATTAATTATTCATTTATTGAACACTGAAAATGCACTATAAGATATTAAATTAAAATTCATTTACCATAAATATATCAAACCTTTTTACCATACGTAACTATGGAATCAAATTGAACCTATGATTAAATGCACATTTCCTAGGATATCCCTAAAACTAACATCTCATACATATTAGAAAATTTCAAATATAAATTTCTGTAACATGAGACTACATTATACATATATTCATTTTACAATGACCTATATAAATTACAATAATAAATAATGAATTACACCATCGCCTTTTCGCCATCTTTCTTGCATCCTGTAAAACCATGTGAGCATGAAATCAAGTGATAAATGCTGGCATGGAATCCACCTAAGATCTAACATAATTAATGTTTTTAGTTTCTCATTTACATATAATAATAATTATAATTTACATTTGAAAGAAAAGGTTAGAAACATGTATTATTTCATTTCATTTCACTTAATTTCGTAACCAAGGAGCTCAGAAAAGAGATCCAAGGAAGAGTTTGAGAAACACCATTTTGTCAAAAGTTCAAATTTCACACACAAGTTACACTATAGAGTTTTCAAATAGTTATTTACATGTGTCAAAAGTTTCCATGGTGGTTTGGCAACCTGACATGGGTCCTACAACTTTCTTTTTACATTTTCCTGCTAGCTACAAAAACATTCAAAATAGGCTCGGAGGCTAAGAAACCACTTTCAAACATTGTCTTCCGATGAGAAAACACACCATAGTTAAATTTCTACGTGTAAAAATATACACCAAGAATTCATAGGAACTGACAGAATTCAGAACTACGAAAGGGTTTAAACGATTGAGCCGACTAGTTTTTAAGGCCAATTTCATAATTCCTACTAGTTACAGAATGATGTAAAAAGTTAGCTATAAGGGCATCAAAAAACCATAGTCAAAAATTAACGATTTGATGGATGAAAGTGAATGAGAAATTTCCTACAAGTTCCCCTATATATGGAGAATTCAACAGAGTCGACAGGACTGAGAATTTAAAATAGTTTCAAATGGTGAAATGTTTTCTGGAGCCACAAGTCGTAATTGGTCATAGTTTGACCTAGTCAAATTAGTGACTTGAGGCCTACAAAATGCCTTTTCCAAACTAATCTAGAAATGTGATTTTCCCAAACATGAAAGGTTTAAGTAATTTTCTAGTAAAAATACTAGAGGTTTGCGAAGGCAGATCTCAATGCATTTTGTTATCTCAGGTTTCAAATAATTAGTTTAAAATGAAAGCCAACTTTTTCATTTTTAGCAGCTTCCTACAAATGAAAAATTAAACAAGGCTCCTAGAAGGAGTTGATAAAGAGAGAAGCGGAAATGTTCTGGAATTGATCAACGATGAAGTGACACCTCTACATAACAAGGTATGCATTGGTGTTTAACATCTCCTTTTCAGATTGCTAGAAGGTTACTTTTACAAGTCTCCAAAATTGCTCAATTTAACTACTTTTAAGGTAAGCAAAGGATTCAACCCATATGTCAAATATCAAATTTAATCGCCAAAGGGAGACTATGAACATTCATTTGATGAGTTCAATCTAGATTTGATCAATAGAATATTTGTAGCCCATCTGACGTTTGGTTGTAATTTTTTCTGATCATCAAAAGTGAGGGTTTAAGTCAATTGTGTCACCAAGGGTAGGGCATGTAAGTTTACCTTCATAACAGTTTTACTTGTTCTTAGGAAGTTCATTTTAGTTTATTTATAAGTCCCATATATAATAATTCAATTGACGTTTAAAATTAGATTTCCTTATTGCAAGTTCAAAAACTAAAGAACAAAAATTATGAAAGATATCAGGAGAGATGAACCATGCCTGGGAATGATGACAAATTTCCAGAATCCAAACTACATTCAGTTTCTGATACATTCAATTATGCACTTTGTACATAACAAATGACAGAATCTGAACATCAAATACATCCTTTGTGTGCACAATTTTCCTCAACTACCTTCCACTATACCCATTGAAATCCACAATGGCATCCAGTGTAATAGAGAAAACAATAATTGATAAGCCATCTTAATGGTTGAATCAAACAATAATGACTTGACAGGAACCCAATAAAGATCACTTGTCTTCATGTAGAACGAAGACCCTTGTGTTTGACTAGATCAGGAAGCCTACGTTAAATCTCAATGGATTGAGAATTTGAAGCATTCCAACATCTTATTGCTATTTAAGCAAGAAACCTTTAGAATAGACCCATTGTATACCTTAAACGCCAACAAGAAGAACCTAATATTGTCTTATTGAGCCATCACCTCTTAAGATCTGATCTTAAAAAATGCAATATCATTCCCTTAAAGTGATTTGAGATCCATATCCTTTGTTTTGCTCCTCCCAAAGCTTGTGAACTTCTCACTATATGAGAAGAGTAGACCATTCATTGCTTATCCCTCATCTTCAGTGCCCCATTTTCCCACAACAACAACCTATTTCTTGCAAATTAATTTATGCCAGAAAAGTAACCCTAATGCAAACCATTAATATTGTGCCCTAGAACAAATAAAATCAATGGTCTAACGAATTTTCAATGTATATATATATGCATATAATTTGTATTCTTATGAGATATAGAGTAGAAGCAAAATACAACAAACATGCGATACATAAAATGTCCTCCATTCTAGCAAGATTTTATTGGTGTGTCCATCCCATAGAGTATTTAGATTTTCCTTTGAGGGTGAGGAGGGGCATTTCAGGACCATCATAAATTCATCCTTACTATCTACAAGGTTGGATTGCCCTTGTTTTAAGATGCATCCTTCAAAACCTATTTGACTGTCTCATTAAGCTTCTAAAAAATGTATTTTTCAACTAATGGTCCAATCTGGATACTACTCATTGAAATGTTTTCAAATGGTTACACATTTCTCTTCCCTTGGAATAAATTTGAAATGGCATCCATGCATTTACAGTTTCACATTGCCATGATTTGTCAAAAAGAAGAAGACATTGCAATTCACCAATTTATCCAAATATGACTAACTTGCAACCATAATGGGATGTTATATCCTGTTTAAGCTTGTGTTTTGGTCAACAGAATGCATTTAGCAAGGAGATTCATCTTACACAGTCTCCAGACCATATTATTCCATCGTTAGCACTCTCCACATACTACTGAAAGTTATAACATTAACCTGCTTTAGTTTTACCAACATTATTGCATTTCCAAAATTCCAGTGCAGTATTGTTTTAATATGACCTCATCATGATCAAACAAGCCACATGTGCTTACCATGAACCCTAGGACACACCTCCACTAAACTAGAATTACTCCTCCACTTTTCCATAATTATGCACTTTCTCTATCCAATATATTTTAAAATTTTATTTTAATGTTATTTTATAGTTGGCATTACATTTCCCTCCCCTTATAAGAGCATCATCCTTGATGCAAACATAACCAAAGGTAGAAAAAGTTGATAAGAAATGAAGAAAAGCTAATGACAACAAGTCTTTGTCTAGGGATAAGACCCCTTTTCACTTTAGAACACAACCACAGGGAAGTCAGGAAAGTTTAACATTTCTTAAACTTTTAAGGTTATGTGAAGATTGGTAGTTCTAATTTACTTTATTACTTAGTTAATTTTCATTTAAAACTTTATTTCTTAATCTCAAATCTCTTAATATTTCATTCTTTTAAAATTTCAATTTAGTTGTTTTATGTTTGTGGGTACCCAAAAGTAATTGGCTTCAAGGTGTCACACAAAACTCAACACAACACAAATGACCCACGAAACATATTGCTACATACTTTCATGACTGTATCACATCACAAGAACTTCAATTACACCATGGAGTGAACATACAAGTCCACACACATAGTACTTATTGCACATTTCCAACAATTATGTCATAACATATATCCAACACATACAATAACATGATAAACAAGAGTCTAAATGACGTTTCATACAAGGTAAAACCATGATTATACCTACATAGTTCCAAGATATTTACAATATTATAATCAACCGAGGGGAGCATCAAAATTTAAACATAACAATATACCAACTTTAACAAGACATCACAAAAAGTGACTCATATACCTCCCAAAGCATCACAAAACAATACCATACACCTCCCAAACATCACAAAACAACTCCATATACCTCCCAAAGCATCAACAAACAAAATACATATACCTCCAAAAATCACAAAATATCTCCATATACCTCCCAAAGCATTAATCACACCCAAATAACTTATGCCTCCCTCAAGTCTCTTATGGCTCCCTCAAGTCTCTTATGCCTAACTCAATTGTCTCTT
This sequence comes from Taxus chinensis, assembly GCA_019776745.2. NCBI lineage: Eukaryota > Viridiplantae > Streptophyta > Pinopsida > Cupressales > Taxaceae > Taxus > Taxus chinensis. Next base: position 181,836 of record JAHRHJ020003288.1, read on the forward strand.
ATGCCTCCCTTAAGAAATAAAATAAAGATAAAATTTTCTTTTCACTCCCCAAAAGAGGTCGGTCACCCTATGGCCCTAGGCTTATAGAGTCCAGATACCTCTAACCCAAGTGACATAATAACTCATGGTTCAACAACCCGCTAGTTATATGTAACTCCTTGGGGCATACCCCCATACAATGAAGCAGGTCCATAGGTCCCACCACTCCATGGTGAATCCCATGACCCTATTCCAACACATTACGACATTAGAACCGGCATAACAATCCATTCAAATGCCAAGTGGCAACAAATCTGCTTCAGGCCTTGGGCTAGGCTATAAAAGTTTTAAACTTGGTACATAAATTTAAAGACTAAGAAAAAAAGTGGTTAATTAGCCATGGTTAGTGCAAAAAATCTCAATGTTAGTGCAACATAACCAAATAAATGCCCAAAATATAAGAACATGTCAATCAAGAAAACTATTGGTTCTAGCAAGAAAAGGGAAAGTGTTCAATTCATGAATAAAATACATGTATAGGAATAACACATTAATAACTATGTGGCCTTATACAGACCACCAAGAGGGGTACTCACCGAGTTGCTGGCACTCGAAAACATCGAGCCTCATCTTGTAAAATACCATATCAATAATAAAACTGTCATCATCTCTATCTGAATCATCCTGCCACCACTTCAACAAGGCTCAACATAGTCAAAATCACATAGGTTGAATCCATATGATAACCATATCAGGAGAGAGAAAGGAGTACAAGTCACCATCTACTAAGCCTAAGGTGTCCGCGAAACACAATATGCATGACACCCATTGAGCAAGTGCCACACATACCAAACAAACAAAAGTGGGTTTTCAGCCTATGTAAGGCTCCACTTCCTATCTTGTACTTGGCTTGAGTGACTGGTCAATGGTACACATTTCCTCACTCCAAACATACACATTTTACTGATTTCCCTTAGGGTCGGTTAGTGTAGGGTCCACAACATAACACATAACTACATCACTAACACAATGGTGATTCACACAAATTAACCATAGCATCTTATGCATGGTATATATATAGAGGTATAACACAATCATTAATTTCATGGGTTAAATACATCACATTACCACATATATACACCCAAAGGTGCAATCACTATACAATAGGAGGATCATATACTCACCATATAACCCTATATCAATGACATGAACCATCAATATTTCAATTATACATATGATGTGAACACCAATGTATAACATTACAACATCTTACTGATCAATTGAAATGAGGATCTTTCACATGTATAAACACACACAATTCAAATCACAACATGGTGATGACATCACGATAAATCCAATTCACTTCTATAACAATTTTAAATTCATGCAATACCATCAATACACCTTCATATCACATAATTCCAACACTCCAATACTCCGCAATCCACAATAAAATTATTTTTCACACAATTAAGGTTAGTTACATTAACATGAATTCCTCATTGAATCAATTCTAAAGGAGAGTTAATACTCTCATCACAAGCACATCAACATGATAATGGAAATACACACTAATTGACATGCAACACATGTGCTTTCATAATATCACAATTACAACATTGTTCACATACAATGCTTATATCACATTACTCTTCCAATATCCACCACCATCACATCACAACTCCAATTTACCCCAGACGTTCAAGAGCATGAACCTATATCTGATACTAAATGTAACGCCCACATTTTACACACACAAATACAACAGTAAAAATACCAGGATAAATTTTTTTTTACTTACATTTCTCACTACACAACACCACAAGGGCTCCAAGTAGACAAACAAACAATGCATAAGACACTTACATACATAAGTCATCGACTCACATAGACACATGACAACACCATATACATGTCGATGCCACACTTTATCCAATGAATGAATACTAGAAATGACCCCACCACAAGAAAAAGGGACTCAAGGATTGACAAACCCACAACACATCATTACCATGATTACATCTAGTTACGATTAACATTCCAAGAACATTATTATGTAATAATAATTTTATCCTTTTTCCACCTATATAATTCTTAAATTCATTTCACATTCAACTTACAGTTCGACCATTTAAGTTGGATCTTTATCCCTTATGACAATCTCCATAACTTACATAATTAATTCCATATTTCAAATTGCATATAAAAGTTCTTAATTCTCTCATTCTTATGTTAAGAATATGTTTCTAAAATGTTTATTCAATGTTTAATATTTTACCCTTGCTACAAAAGTGAACCTGACGTGATGTCAAGAAATGAAATATTAGGATTTAAGGGGGGGTGGTTTAGATTCAAGATACCCTTTTTCCAATAAACATTCTTCGATCATGGAATATTTATTTCCCTACCATAGTTAATATAGTTCAATAACTTGTTGAATCAATTCAACATTTCCACATCAAGAAATTATATACCAGGATTTATATATATCTATTTGTTTTCTCAAAGTTTGATCTCACCAAGGGAATTCATATTCTTTGTAACACATGAAAATGTTTAATTGAGTTATAAGGAATCCAAGAGTGACATTATTCCTAACCTCAAATAAAGTTTTGATCTCTTATATGAAATTTACTCTTTCATCTCCCACTATGGAGATCATTATTAGCATAGTTTCGTAACAGAAATGAGAATTGGCAGAAATATTTGTCTAATATGATTGAAGAAGTATATGATTGGAGCTACTATAACTACACACGAACCCCAGTTTAACCATAGTCAAACTGAGTTTAGATTAAATCCAATTGTGCCTAAGAATATACGCCTCAACTATATCTAAATTTTAAGGTGAGAGGACATGTATTATGCTAAACAACCTTCAGTGAAAATACTAAGGTGATATGTTGTTAGAAACGTTGCAAGGTAACACATTTAGCTTGAGAGGAACTAAGGAGTTCATTTTAAAAAGAGTTGAAGACCTATAAAAATTTATTTCACGGTCTCCATTTATCTTCTGAAGAGTAAAAACACCATGAGTAAGTTTCTATGTTTCCTCTAATTCCCCAATAATTTACAAGAACTAACGGAATTCAGAACTATTAAATGGTTTACAAAAGGCCGCTATTTTACTTACCGATCATTGGTCGTAGTTTGCCTAGTTGCAAATGATCAAAAGTTAGCTTGAGGGATAACAAAACCACGTCAAAAATTGATGTTTGATGGATGAACATGCAACGAGAACTCCCTACAAGTTCCCCTATATATGGAGAATTCACCAGATTCGACAGGAATGAGAACTAGCAAATGGTTTTCAGATGGCGATAAGTTTTATAAAGCCACCGGTCATAATTGGTCTAGTTTGACCTATTCAAAATACAAATAGAGGCCTAAAAATTCCTTTTCCAAACTACCCAGAAATGTGATTTTCCTGAACTAGGTTCCAGGAAATTATCTAGTAAGAAATACTAGAGATTTGTAAATGAAGGATAGGTATATTCAGTTGTGTGGTGTTCGAATGACGAGCCGAATCGAAACCCACCATTTCACTTTTAACAACTTTACATAGCTGTAAATAGTGTTACAAGGATCTTAGAAGGGCATCAAAAGATCATAGATAATCAAATGAGGTCGATTCAAGGGATTGAAGTGACTCCTCACATAACAAGGTACACTTAGGAAAATTCCACATCTTCCTTTCCATAGTTACGAAGGTTATTTTGCAAGTCTTTGAAAATTGTGATTTATCTGTTTTAACAAGAGACTACAGTCAACATATATTCTAGGGTGCTCAACTTCAACTTGTCAATAAGAATGGGTATTGTAGAAATCTAGTTTCATCAGGAATTTTCTTAGCATCATAAAAGAGTGAGGGTTTAAGTCCATGCTATGTTACCAAGGAATATTTAATCCTATAAGCTACATTATAATGTCTTTTGTTTTGAAAACATTTATTTAAAAAATTAGATCTATGATAATTCCTATGGTTTAAAATTTTATTTATTGAAAATTAAAAAATAAAGAACAAGAATTATAAAGAGATAAGGGAGAGAAAAACCATGCCTGTGGAGGGAAATTGACTGAAATAAGGGATTTCAGTTCTACATCTCAGTTAAACATTTCATCAAATAGTTGCACGCAAACCAAAAAGCTTATCCTTTCTTCATTCACAGTTGCTCCACGTACCTTTTTAACAAAGATCTTGAATCTTCACCAAATGAGCTCGGAGTAGCAAGGTAATTGATCAGTGCATAATAAATATGGTAAATAAGCTCGACAAAATTTAAATGAGCTGCAAATGAGTAGCAATCAACACCTAAATTTCCTCTCCAATATGGCTATTCAATGCAAATGATCAAATGTTTTGAGCTGAAATGAATATATTCCTAAAATGCTTAATGTATGCACAAAGATGAGATTACAAAGCAGTAACATTCATTCTAATGGGCATTTGTTTTGATAATTTCCCACTAAGGTGATGTGATTTCACTTCAAACAATGTTTGACTAGAATGAAATGAAGGATTGTTTTATGTCATGTAGAAAATGTCATCCCTACAAGTCCTTATGATCTTAGGTCTACATCAATGCCTTTCCATAGATGAGCCGATTTTCAATTAAAAAATGACCATAGTTTCTTGAAACAGACACAAAAAGGTCTTGGGCCGAAGGCCATTTTAGCGGATCCATATTTTACACATCACTGTAGCTCAATGAGTCCCCGTAAATTTTAGCGTTTTCCAATTTTAACATTCTGGTCAAATAGTTCATGTGCTGACTAAGATTCCACATTTGTTTAGAATCTACTTCTGGAGCCTCTACAACTACGATAACTTGCAACAGAAAATATTCCTCCACGAAGTCTATAGAAGGTTTTTTAGACGTCCATACCAATTTACAGAGCTTGGATTTTTTTTTGAAATTGTAACAAGAATAGTCTGAAGGATGCTCGAAATTTTGGAACTAATCTAATTGGACGAGTGAACTATAAAGGCTAGTTGCAACATGGTTGAAGTCAGTGTGCATGAATCTAGATAGGGAAATTGTGTCAATTTTGTACTCTATCCTATAGTCTATATTACATGAAACATTGTCTGGTATTTTTTCTCTAATCTATTTTTCAAACTAGAAATGCTTACCAGTGGTCTACGTTTAGATGTGTTATGCAAAAAGTGTCACCTAGGAGGCTTTTCTTCACTACAACAATCTGACAATCTTTTCTATAACTCGTTAGCATAACTTGCAAATGGGGGTTTCTATTGGTTAATGTGTTTTGGATCTCAAAAGAGGTGCAATGCATCCACATTTGCAAAGACCATGACATGTCTGAACAAGGAACCACACCATTTGTTGTCTCACTCGTGCCACACACCACCAAGAATCCACACCACTTCCAATCGCTACCCACCAAATGCATTTAATCCTTCCACCGTCCTCTTTTAATCTTCTTCTACCAATTCAACCACTCAGTTAACACCCAAACAAAATGTGTCTTCCACCCCCATTAAATTGAATTTTCTTTTTATCAGGCCCATGTATAATTATTGTTACACCTCACTTTCCCAGCCATTTTTTTAAAGGAAGGCCTTTTACAACAACTCATGCTTTTAAACTTCTATGACATTTCATTCTTTTTATAAAAGGGGGTGAGAGTTGAGCATTACATCTCCCTCCCCTTATAAGAGCATGATCCTGGATGTGACATAACACCAAGGTAGCAAAAGTAATAAACAATGAATATAGATAATGATGACAAGTTTCATCTAGGGATAAGATCTTTGTCGTTAGAACATGACACATAGAAGGAGGTCAATAAAGTTTAATAATTTTGTAACTTTTAATATCCGGTGAAGATTGGCAGTTCTCTTTTACTTTATCAATTAGTTAGTTTTTTTCCTTTAGTTTATTTCTTATTCTCAAGATCTTAATATTTCATTGTTTCAAGATTTCACTTTATTTATCTTTATGAGTCCCCAAAAGTAATTGGCCTCAAGATGTCACACAAAACTTAACACAACACAAATAACCCATGATAAACCTTGCTACGTACTTTCATGACTGTATCACATCACAAGAACTCAACCAAACCATGGAAGGAAACATACATATCCACACAACATATTACTTATTGCACATGCCCCCGACACAATAGTACTTGTAACATGAAGCATACTATAACAACATGGAATTCCTAACATGTACACATATGAAGGTTCCACAAAAATCCAGACTATTTGTATAGCTACAAAGTGTCAAGATGGAAGAAACATCACAAGACATAGCCAAAATTCACAAATGTACACATAACTCACAATACCAACTCCACACCTCACAAGACATCACAAAACAATCTCCATATATCTCCCAAAGCATGACTAAACAATTACATATACCTCCTAAAGTATCACAAAACACCCACAAATATACCTCCCCAAGTGCATCTTATGCCTCCCTCAAGTCACTTATGTCACCCAATGTCTCTTATGCCTCCCAAGAATCTTATGCCTCTCTCAAGTATCTTATGCCTCCCTTAAGAGTCTCTTATGCCTCCCTCAAGTCTCTTATGCCTCCCTCAAGCAATAAAATAAAGATAAATTTTCCTTTTCGCTCCCCAAAAGAGGTCAGTCACCCTATGGCCCTAGCATGCATAGAGTTCTAGATACCTCTAACCCAAGTGACATAATAACTTGTGGTTCAACAACCCACTAGTTATCTGTAACTCCTTGGGGCATACCCCCATACAATGAAGCGGGTCCATAGGTCCCACCACTCCATGGTGAATCCCATGACCCTATTCAACACATTACTGACATTAGAACCAACATAACAATCCATTCAAATGCCAAGTGGCAAATCCAAGCCTTGGGCTAGGCTATAAAATTTTTAAACTTAAAAAGAAAATTTAAATCTAAGAAAATAAATGGCCAAATAGCCATAGTTAGTGCAAAAAATCTGTAATGTTAGTGCAACAACCAAATAAATGCCCAAAATATAAGAACATGTCAATCAATAAAATTGTTGGTTCTAGCAAGAAAAGGGAAAGTTTTCAATTTATGAATAAAATACATGTATAGGAATAACACATTACAATAACTATGTGGCCTTATATAGCCACCAAGGGGGGTACTCAATGAGTTACTGGCACTCAAAACATCGAGCCTCAGCTTGTAAAATAACATATCAAATAATACAACTATCATCATCTATATCTGAATCATCCTCCACCACTTCGACAAGGCTCAACATAGTCAAAATCACATAGGTTGAATCCATATGATAACCATATCAGGGAGAGAGAAAGGAGTACAAGTCACCATCTACTGAGCCTAAGGTGTCCGCGAAACACAATATGCATGACACCCATTGAGCAAGTGCCACACATACCAAATGAACAAAAGTGGGTTTTCAGCCTATGTAAGGCTCCACTTCCTATCTCGTACTCGGCTCGAGTGACTGGTCAACGGTACACATTTTCTCACTCCAAACATACACATTTTACTGATTTCCCTTAGGGTCAGTTAGTGTAGGGTCCACAACATAACACATAACTACATCACTAACACAATGGTGATTCACACAAATTAACCATAACATCTTATGCATGGTATATATACAGGGTATAACACAATCATTAATTTCATGGGTTACGATACATCACATTACCACATTCTACACCCAAATTGCAATCACTGTACACTAGGGATCATACGCTCACCATATGCCCCTGAATCACGACATGAACCATCACATATTACATGAGTTATACATATGATGAACACAATGTCTAACTTTACAACATATATTCAATTGCAATTACAACATGGTGACACACATGATTTATCACAATATAGTGGTGACATCATGATAAAATCCAATTCACTTTACATAAATTTTTTCATGCAATACATCAATACACCTACATATCACATAAGGCCAAAATGCTCAATACTCTGCAATCCACAATAACATTCTTTTTCACACACAATAAGGTGGTACATCACACATGAATTCCTCATTGAATCAATGAAAAGGAGAGTGAATACTCTCATCACAAGCACATCAACATGATAACAAATACGCACTAAGTGACATGCACCACATGTGCTTCCATAAGGTCACAATTACAACATTGTTCACATCACGCTTATATCACATTACTCTTCCAATATCCACCACCATCATGCAAAACCATCACAACTCCAATCTACCCCAGAGGTTCGAGAGCATGAACCTCACTCTGATACCAAATGTAATGCCCACATTTTACACACACAAAAACAATAGTAAAAATACTAGGATAATTTTTTTTTTACTTACATTGCTCACTACACAATGCCACAAGGGCTCTAAGTAAAGAAAACTCAACAAATCACAAGACACTTACATAAGTCATCGAATCACATAGACACATGACAACACCATATACATGTCGATGACACACTTTCCTCCAATGAATCAAATGCTAGCAATAACTCAGCCACAAGAAAAGGGACTTAAGGATTGACAAACCCACAACACATCATTACCATGGTTACATCTAGGTTACGATTAACATTCCAATAACATTATTATGTAAGGATAATTTTATCCCTTTTCCACCTACATATTCTTAAATTCATTTCACATTCCACTTATTGTTTGACCATTTCATTTTGGCTCTTTATCCCTTATGACAATCTCCATAACTTACATAAGTAATTTCCATATTGCAAATTGCATACAAAGATCCTAATTCTCTCATTCTTATGTTAAGATTATGCTTCCCAAACACTTATACAATGTTTAGAATTTTCCCTTGCTACACAAGTTAATCTAACATGATGTCAAGATGAATTCTTAAGGTTAAGGGACACTTAGATTCAAGATAGCTTTTTCCCAAAAACATTCTTCGATCACGGTATACTTATTTCCCTACCATAGTTATTATAGTTCAATAACTTGTTGATTCAACATTCCACATCAAGAAATTTTATATATATATCTTTTGTTTTCTCAAATTTTGATCTCACCAAGGCAATTCATATTCTTTGTAACACATGAAAATGTTTAATTAAGTTATAAGGACTCCAAGAGTGACATTATTCCTAACCTCAAAATCTTGTTTTACTCTTATATTATTTACTCTTACATCACACTATGGTCTCATTATTAGCATTGTTTTATAACAAAAGGAGTTACAAAAGTATTTGCCTAACATCTAGAAGAAGTACATGATTAGAAATATTATAAACTACACATGAACCCCAAGTTAACCTCCTAATCAACTAAGGTTTATTTTAATTCCAATTACACCTAAAAATCTATGCCTCAACTATATTAGAGTTTAAGGTGAAAGGACATGTCTTATGATAGATATCCTTCATGAAAGACCAAGGTGATATGTTGATAGAAACTAAGGTAACACATTTAGATGAGTGGAACAAAGTAGTTCATTTACAAGAATTTAAGACCTAGAAAAACTATTTCACGATCTCCATTTATGTCGTCATGGATCCAACAGGGATTTCATTCGCTGATGAAGTTAATTTGTAGATATAATTTCATAAGACCTAGTAATCCAATAGGATACTAAGGGAGTAATAGCTCTACTTACTCCATAGATGGTAAGGTTACACTGCATAGTCATTTCTTCGAACAAGGACTCATAAGGTGACTTCAAAGGTGGTATTAACCACTCAACATGATGTCAGACCTGAAGAGAATACATTCTCCTCATGGTTACCAAAACTTGAAGGAAACCACATACTCCAGATAAAGTTGGACCATGTCGTTCCTAAAAGATGGGTTCATGAAAATGTCGCTAAACATAACGACTATGATGGTAAACTCAAACTAGGGGTTTTATTTACCTAAACTAGGAGGTTCCATCGAGTGCAAGGTTTAAGTTTATTCCACGGTTTCAATTTCTTTCTATGGTAAAAAGGATCACACATGAAGACATGTTATGCATGAATCTTATACTAGGGTTGAGTGTTTTGATTAAATCTCTTTATTACATTTACAAGGTAAGAATACAACACACTAATTAATTAATCATTTATTGAAAACTAGAAATGCACTACAAGATATTAACTTAAAATTCATTTACCATATATATATCAAACCTTTTTACCATACATAACTATGAATCAAATTTAACCTATGATTAAATGCACATTTCCTAAGATATCCCTAAAACTAGCATCTCATACATATTAGCAAATTTCAAATATAACTTTTCTGTAACATGAGACTACATTATACATATATTCATTTTACAATGACCTATATAAATTACAATAATAAATAATGAATTACACATTGCCTTTTCGCCATCATTCTTGCATCCTGCAAAACCATGTGAGCATGAAATCAGTGATAAACATGGAATCCACCCTAATCTAACATAATTAATGTCTTTAGTTTCCCATTTACATATAATAATAATTATAATTTTCATTCGAAAGAAAAGGTTTAGAAACATGTATTCATTTCATTTCATTTCACTTCATTTCATAACCAAGGAGAGAGAAAGAGAAAGGAAGAGAGAGAAACACCATTTTGTCAAAAGTTCTATTTCACACAACAAGTTACACTATAGAGTTTCAAATAGTTATTTACAAGTGTCAAAATTTTCCATGGTGGTTTGGAAACCCGACAGGGGTCCTACAACTTCCTTTTTTACATTTTCCTGCTAGTTACAAAAATGTTCAAATCAACTCAGAGGCTAAGAAACCACTTTCAAATGTTGTCTTCTGATGAGAAAACACACCATAGGTAAATTTCTACATGTCCTCTATTACACCAAGAATTCATAGGAACTGACAGAAATTCAGAACTGGTGAATGGTTTACAATTAGAAGGCTAGTTTTATGAGGCCATTAGTCATAATTGGCCTAGTTGCAAATGATCAAAAGTTAGCTTGAGGGCTTAGAAAACCACGTCCAAAACTAACGTTCAATGGATGAATGTGCAATGAGAAACTTCCTACAAGTTCCCCTATATATGGAGAATTCACCAGAGTCAATGGGACTAAGAACTAGCAAATGGTTTTCAAATGGCGACAGGTTTTTTGGAGCCACCGGTCATAATTGGTCTAGTTTGACCTAGTCAAACTACGACCTAGAGGCCGACAAAACCTAGTTTCCAAACTATCTAGAAATGTGTTTTTCCCCAAACTGAAGGTTCCTAGAAATTGTGTAGTAAATATACTAGAGGTTTGCGAAGGAAGATAAAATTTATTCTCTTAGTGTTCAAACAATGAGCCGTTGAAAACGAAATCTCAACTTTTTACTTTTAGCAGCTTCCTACAACTACAAAATGGTGTAACATGGATCTCCTAGAAGGGCGTCAAAAGATCACAAAAGAATCAATTCGAGGTCGATCTCAGGGGATTGAAGTGACTCCTCACATAACAAGGTACACGTAGGAAACTTAGCATCTCCTTTCTGGAGTTATGAAGGTTGTTTTATAAGTCTCCAAAAATCGTTATTGATCTATTTTAACAAGGGAGCGGTCAACATAATTACAGGGGCTCAACTTCAACTTGTCAATAGAATGGGTATTGTAGAAATCTGGTTTGCTTGGGATGTTTTCTTAGATCATCAAAGAATGAGGGTTTGAATTCCATTATTTATAAAGGAATATTTGAATTTAGGTTAAGTTATGATATGAAATTCTTATTGTTTTGAAAACACATTTATTTAAACAATCAAATCTATGATAATTCCTATGGTTTAAAATTTTATCTTATTGCAAATTAAAAACTAAATGAAAAGAATTATAAAATATAGGGAGAGATGAAACATGTCAGTGGAATGAAGTCGACTGAAACGGGTAGGAATTCGGTTCTACATCTCAATTAAGCATTTCATCAAAAAGTTGCATGCAAATGAAACCCAGACTATCCTTCTTCATTCAAAGGTGCTCTATGTACCTTTTTAACAAAGATTGTGAGTCATCCAAATGAGCTCAGTTAACAAGGTAATGAGAGTGCATAATAAATATGGTAACTAAGCTCAAACAAACGTGAGCTCCAAATGATTTTAGCATACCAAGCTAGATCTTTAAATGATATTTGGCTATTCAATGGCTTGGATGGGGGGTGCCCGAAAAACTATTTTGAGCCCAAATCTGAATTTATATACGAAGTGTTGATGAAACCAATTTATGCATATAGATGTTATTGGCAAGAGAAAAAACATCTGTTCTAATGGGCATTTGTTTGTGATATTTGGTGAGGTGATTTCAAAAAACACTATTTAAATGGAATGAGACTGGATTGTGTTCTATTAGGAAGAAAATGCATCCCCATGAGTCACTCCTATCTTAGGTCTGATTCTCTCCATAGATGAGTCGATTTTCAGATTTAAAAAATGACCATATATCTTGTAACAGTGCCACGAAAAGGCATCCCCATGACCATTTCAGCGGATCCATATTATGCATATCCTGTAATCAATGCAGTCCCCGTAGCCATTTTTTTAAACATTCTTTCAAATAGTTCATGTGCTGACTAAGCTTCCACATTTGGGTACATATCTACTGGAGCACCTGCAACTACAACAACTTGCAAAAAAAAATTCCTCCATCTTAAGCTTTGTTGGACGTCCATACCCTTTTACAGAGCTTGGGGTTTTTTTTGGCACAGAATGGAAGGATGTTCAATAATGTAACTTATCTGGTTGGAGACTTGCTAGTTGCATGGGTCAAGCAGTGTGGCTATCTCATAAGGGAAATTATGTCTTCTGTACTCTTTTGCATCTATATTACATGAAACGTTGTCTGGTATTTTTTCTCTTTTTGTCAAACAAATAAATTGCATCCATGGTCTAGGAGATGTGCTTGCTAGAAGTGTTACCCAAGAGGCTTTACTCTCACTGCAAAAATCCAAATATTCTAATATCGCAAGGAAAACTTGGGTTTCTATTGGTTAATGTGTTTTGGATCTCAAAAGAGGTGCATGCATTACTATGCAAGAGAGATGACAAGTCTGAACAACTGTGACCACACCATGTACATGTCCTACTCCTACCACATGCCACCCAAAATCCATGCCACTTCCAATCGCTACCCACCTACTACATTTAATCCTTACACTCCCCTTTTTTAATCTTCTTCTTCCAATTAAACTACTCATGGCACAAACAAAAAGACTTCCCCGCCATTAAATTGAATTTTTTTTTATCTATTATAATTATTTTATATTAGTTTTTTTTAAGAATACAGCAACCACACTTACAAACGACACAACAATTATAGAAGGGGGTGAGAGTTGAGCATTACAACGTATACCTAAAGGCGTAGGGCTTATGCAAGGTTTTCAATATGCAATTTTTTTATTAATATCAATATTATATATATATATTTGTTTTTCTTATCTTAAAGGATCAAATCAAGTTATTTGGCATGGTGCAATACAAGGAAAAGTAACTATAATTTTATACCTATTTGTATGTGAGTAAAATTACAAAAACTAATAAAAATTTGTATTCAACCCAAAACAATTAGTAAACAAGTTACTATCCCATATTTTAAAACTCTAGGTAAATATTTTCTTTTCTAATAACATAGTATAAGTTCTAACCATAGTTTCAAATTTTCAAAATTCTCAGTTTTACAATAAAACAAGAGAATAATTCCTTCCTTTCAAAATAGGGTAAATTACATCAATTTAAGGAAATATTTATATTTTTCAACATACATTCTCCATTCAATGATGCCATTTATTTTAAATTATATTTACAATACAACCCCTTAGTATAAGCTTAGATTGGGAGAGCTTCATTTTCATTTCCAAAACAATATCAAGGTCCTTACTTCATCTAAATAATACAAGACTTTAGAGTTTCATTCTACAAGAACTAACCCATTTAAAATATTAATTTTTATTCAATACACTCTTGGTAAAGTATACATGTTGAAGGAGGTATAATAATAACAAGATGCAACTTTACAAGCCTCCTTTCCAACATGAGCACGTCTTGAATATCCATTACAAATAGTTGTAGAAAATACATTTCTAAGAAGGTGAAGCTTAAAATACAAGTTTCAAAAGCCCTCCATATAAGTGGAGACAACATGGAAAATGTTTTTTGGGAAGCTAGGATTTCTCCTTGAAGGCTTGATGTCAAATTTGAACCAGTGGATGTTTCAAATATCAAATTGTTTATATTTATCCACCAAGTCTTCAATAGCTCCAATACAAAACCAAATAGGGGAGAGGTAATGCTCTCCACCCAACCAATAATCCAATGCGAAGTTGAGATGCCTGTATTAGTCTAATTAGCTCCCGAGCCCCAACAATGAAATAATAAGGATATAAGATTAACCAAGGAACCATGGACATGGTTTCCACGATGTAATTTTCAAAACAATTTTTCAACATTTTAAGCATAATACTAAAATCACAACAACATGCAAGTTTTCCAAGTACAAAGGCTCAATACTCAAGCCAATGAGAGAGAGGAAACATGGGGATTCACTTGTGCCTCCCAAAGGTTTTTGGTTGTGCCCACCTATAAAGGCTCATAAGAAACTCAAATCAATACCAAAAGTAATCTTATGGCTCCCTCATAAATTCTATATGCCTCCCTCAACTTTTATGCCCCCCTACAATGGTTTATGACAAGATAATGTTGTAAAATGATGTCACTTAGCTAATTTAGTGGGCTATCTTCCATGGGTGAGAAGTGCCTTCCATGGGTGATACTGCAATGAAGAACTCTTATGCCTCCCTCCATAAATTAAAGGTTCCCCACTGATTCGATAATATGTCTGCAAGGGTTTAGACCTAAAGGCCATTCAATTCCCAAAACCTAAAAGAACACGTTGCAATAATCATGCATTTAAATCAGGGTCTGACAAGAAAATGGAGCTGAACTTTAAGAACTATCAGCTGGGTAAAGCCCCTACCTTTCCATTGCAAGAGTACCCATTCACAATCAATACCTTTAAGATGAGTCCATATTCAAGAAAGTACCAACCAATGTTCCAATATTCCAACAAAGAGGTCTAAAAGAAAGGTGCCCCAAAATGAAGATCTCAAATGAAAACAAGTATTCCCCAAAATCATTAAAATACATAATAAATAGAAAAATTCAAGAGGTTTGAGGTGGCTCCTTGTAGGATTCCGACTTATATCTTTGTCTCAACTTCACTCTCACATGGTCATTTTCATGTGAATGTAAAATGCAGGATTCCCATAATAAGCTCAATAAATTGGTGGTTGATGAATTGAGTGGACCTGTTACACACATGAACTCCTACCTGTAGCTCTAATGGTAAATTAAGGTTTAAAATCATTTATGAAATTGCAATTCACCCCCCCTCTCAGTTCATTATTATTCCACATGATCAGATCCCATTTTTGAACCCTCATCACATCAGGGGGTGGTCGGTAGGTGAATTTAAGATCCCTCTTCCACACACTTTTCACTCCCTGTCACCACCACAGCATTCAAGCACCATGGCCCTTACCAGCCCAAACCTCGAGTTTGAAATCCTATTCCAGTATATTTTTCTAAAAATTAATAGACTCCTTTTGCAAATCTATCCCTAAAATCATTTGAAAATATCACCTTATTCGTCCATCACCGTCTTCCTGAAGTCACATCCCGCTTACTCATAATTAATCAAGATTAACCTCAATTTGAATGGAACATTCTAACCAACAATAATACCAGTCTGAGTATCCACCCTCAACACTTGTTAAAATGGAACCATTTTTATTATCATCATCCTCCACTTTCCTTCATATTGGAGGCCTATCACGATCACACAACCATTGGTTCTTCCAAACAATGTCTCTCAACAAAAATCCTCCTTCACATCTAACTACAACCTTCCAAGGTGACCACTTGTCATTTTCTTCCACATTATCATTTCATTGTTGGCATCTCCTATCCTCCATACCTCTTCTTATTCCATATAATCAATCTTCCCATCTCACCCATTCATAATAATTCCACTTTGGCCCTGTGGCCATATTCATGACTTCTTCCAAACATGACTATGAACATATACATATCAATTCACATCATCCATCTGACACATCCTCACTCACTCTATGCTTCCTCTCATGTTATCTTACATCCATTGTTTATATTTTCATGTCCTCATCTACCTGACATTATTATTCATTTTATCCAAACTCAGATCACCTTTATTTAGTTGAGGCCATCTTAACACACTCACATCCTCCATCATACCATCAATATGTCTAGTTTTTATTTAGAAAAAAATTCTACACTCATCACACACATCCTCCTATCGACTACCAATTATTTATCTCACCTATCACTCAATGGTTATACATCATGTCATTTTCGTCACCTACTCCCTATAGTGGACAGTCTAAAACATCCATATGTCTATCACTAAATACTAACCAAATATACATAATGATCCATCTACCAATGTCTAATGGATCAAATATGATAACCTAATTCCACAGTCCCAATCCAAAATAAGACACAATCATAGTAATATCAATGTCAAAGAGGAGTGGGCTATCATAGATCCGACTTGTTTCTATCATAACTTCTTATCATGATGTATCTCTTTCATATATGATATATTATCATTAGCTGGTTTTCAACCTTGGTAATGGTCCATAACGATAGGAATAGTATATACATAGGGGTTAGTAGGTAGTGATCTGATCATCATATTGAGCATTTGAGTCTTATTGTATGGTTTGGAGGTTGCCCCCTCGAAGTGGACGAAGCTATACTACTAGTTGCATATTGAGAGATCATTTATATGAAATCTTGTGTTCTTTGGTGTTCTATTACTACTAATAATCAGAATTATTCAAGTAATTCCATTACAAATGGTATCAAAGCTTTAACTTGGCCAACACTGACATCAAACCCTAATTGTGAAGGTTCAAATTTATCACGAAGATTGGTGGAAAATTTTTCTACAATGTTTTTTGTGATGTGGGAAAAGTTAGTCAAATAAGCTATCCTCTCCAAACTTTCAAGTAAGTTTTTTACTTGTGTTGCAAAATTTATAGTACGGTTTTATGATTTATTCATAATTTAGTCTCCCTAGGGTGCAATTTGTGGGAATTTTTCTGAGTTCTTAAAATTCCAGAATGATCCCTCAAAAAATTAGTTTGAGCTCTTCTTTTTTCTAGTTTTTTATATTTGCCAATGAATTCCTATTGAAATCTGAAACCCTAAATTTTGATCTTGATCCCTAAATCCTACCATTTTGGGGCATCATGGTGGGGCCTTCTACAAGAGGAAAGAAGAATCCCATCACTCTGGTTAAAACCCCTGATAAGGATGAGATAATAGTCGAGGAGTTAGATTTAGAAGGGGTAACTATAGAGTCCTCAAGGTTAGGGTTTACTTCAATGGACCATAAGGTAACTTGACTTGAGTTTGAGCTACGAAACCTCAAGTTTAGAGTGGCCGAAAAAGAAGATGTAGAGAATATTAGACAACGATTGGAGGATTTCATTCACTAATTTAGTTCCAATATAGTGGGTCATCATATCCTTCCTAATCATCCATAACTCAATCATACTCATATCAACCAAGGTGGATCTTCTTCAGTCAAAGTAACAAATGAACTAGTCAGGGTGGATCTTCGAGCATGCCCAATCCAAATACAAACACTTTGCAAGCCTGTAACATGATTCCAAAAGTGGAAATACGTAAGTTAGATGGAAAGGATCCACTCCATTAGATTAACTAGATGGAGAATTTCTTCGATATTCATTAGATTCCATCAATAAAAAAGGTTACCATGGCATCCTTGTATCTCGAACTTGACTAATTTGTTTGATATTGATGGTTATGTGCTCAAAGGCAAAAGAGCGGTCTCAATGTTACATTGATAGTCTTCACTGAAGATTTGCAATTGCACCATAGTTCTAGTGCGTCAGAGAATTATTTTAGTCAATTAGCAAAGCTAAGATGAACATGAATAGTCAAGGATTACATTCCTTAGTTCTAAAACCTTTCCTTATGGGTGGAAAATATTACCGAAGAGAATATGAATGACTTATTTCTTGGGGGTATTAAAGAACAAATTTAGACATGAGGTGTATA
This sequence comes from Taxus chinensis, assembly GCA_019776745.2. NCBI lineage: Eukaryota > Viridiplantae > Streptophyta > Pinopsida > Cupressales > Taxaceae > Taxus > Taxus chinensis. The sequence continues at coordinate 199,852 of JAHRHJ020003288.1, forward strand.
TTTTTAATACTCACTCAAGGTTTTAAATTCTATTATCATGGCATGTAGGGTAGCGGAAATATTTCTTTCTAGTAAAGAAACAAAATGTCAGTAATATCATAGATCATAGCATCTTTCCACCATCATTCCCTCATCAAGTTGGAATGACACCTCAACAATTTGAAGAAAAGAGAACCAAAGGGTTATGTTTTAATTGTGACATCAAATTTGGACCATGACATAAGTGTTCTAAGAAACAAATTGTTCCACATTAAAGAGCCTAATGAAGAAGAAGAAAATGAAGAATATGAAGAGGTAGAGCTAGAGGAGGAATTACGAGATCCCCAACCAACGATATCATATCATGCATAATTCTAGGTATTAGCACTCCCCAAACTCTCAAAGTAGTTGGATATCTTAAAAAAATAGAGGGTAACAATGTTGATTGATTCAAGAAGTACTCACAAATTAATCAATCATAAGTTGGTGGTACAGTTGAAATAATTTGTTTATCCAACTACAAAATGTCAAGTAATGATCGGTGATGGGAAAAATGTTAGTTGTTCATGAAAATTCCATAACATTAATATCACCATGGGAGATTACTTGCTAACTAGCCATATGTATGTCATTACCATAGGAGGAGAAGACATTGTGTTAGGAGTTCATTGGCTTACCGCCTTGGGAACCATTGAAATGAATTTCCAAGAGTTATTCATGGTATTTCAGTCAGAAAGGAGGACTTTTAAACTAAAAGGATTAAGAGTAAAGTCCCCATAGTTGGTGAGTTGTCATCAGATGCAAAAATTTGTTAGAAAAGGTGCAGAGGGATTTGTGGCACATCTATTTTCATTGGAAGCACATCATTCAAATACATTTACACCCTTAGATATGCAACCAGTTATAGATGAGCACTCAATGGTGTTTGGAGAAATGTCAAAGGATTTACCTCCAAAAATAGGACCATGTCATCCAGCTAGTACCAGGGAGTCAACCACCCAACATCAGACCTTATAGGTATCCCCATATGAAAAAGAGTGATATTGAGAAGATAGTACAAGAGATGTTAGAAGAGATAATTATTTTTCATAGTTAGAGTGTTTATTCTTCTCCTATAGTGATGGTATGAAAAAATATAACAATTGGTGCATGTGTCTAGATTACAAGGAACTGAATAATTACACAGTTAAAGATAAGTTTCCTATTCCATTAATTGATGATTTACTTGAAGAATTTCATGGTGTTGTTTATTTCACAAAATTAGATCTTCGTTTGGGGTACCATCAAATTAGAATAAAAGAGAAATATGTTCATAAAATGGATTTCAGGACTCATGAGGGCCATTATGAGTTTTTGGTAATGCATTTTGGTCTTACAAATGCGCCATCAACCTTTCAAAGCTTGATGAACACTGTTTTTAGGCCATTTTAAGGAAATTTGTATTAGTTTTCTTTGATGACATATTGATTTATAGTAAGACATGGGAAGAACACTTACAACATGTAAATAAAGTGTTGGAATTTTTGGAGAAACACTCTCTCTATGCAAAGCCATCCAAATGTTCTTTTGGTGTACAAGAGGTAGAGTACTTGGGTCACATTGTATCCCACGAAGGCGTTAAATTTGATCTTCAGAAGATCAAGGCCATGATGGAATGGGAAACCCCAAGAACCCTCAAACAATTATGAGGTTTTTTAGGTATCACAGGGTATTATTGAAGATTTGTCAAAAACTATGGCAGTATAGCAGTGCCACTCACAAAATTATTGAAGAATGACTCCTTTTAGTGAAATGAGGAAGCATCTAGTGCATTTGAAAAATTGAAGGCAACTATGTGCACCACTCTAGTATTGGCAACCCCATATTTCTCTAAAACTTTCGTAGTTGAGTGCGATGCTTCAGGAAATGGAATCAGAGTAGTACTAACGCAAGAAGGACACCCCATTTCTTTTGAGAGATGACAACTAAAAGGAAATAATTTGTTAAATCCCACCTATGAAAAGGAAATGATGGCAATACTACATGCAGTCAAACAATGGAGACCATACTTGATGGGTAGACATTTTAAGGTAAAAACTGATCATGATAGTTTGAAATATTTCTTAGAGCAACATCTATCTTCAGAAGAAGAACAAGGATGGGTAACAAAAAGGTTTGGGTTATGATTTTGAAATCATATACAAAAAGGATAAAGAAAATGTAGTAGCTGATGCATTGTCCAGAAGGGATACATCCGCATATGCCTTACTATGTGGAATGTCCATGTTGACAACCGATTGGGTGGATGAAGCAAGATTGGAATGGAATCAAGACAAGGATACAAAATCTCTAATACTGAATATCAAGAAAGGATCTATGACATCTACCAAATTTGAGTGGAAAGGTAATGCCCTATGGTACAGGAACAAGTTATAATTGAGTAAAGATTCTGAGTTGAAGCATAAGATTCTTGCAGAGCTACATGCCTCACCTGTTGGAGGACACTCTAGGTTTTTGAAGACATATCATAGAATAAAAATAGAATTATTTTGGGAAGGACTCAAGGGGGATGTACAAAATTTTCTATCAAAGTGTTTAGTGTGTCAACAGAACAAAGGGGAAACAATTAAGACATCAGGTTTGTTGCAACCTCTGTACCAATTCCTAGCCAGAGATGGGAGGAGCTCTCCATGGATTTCATCACCCGGATTGCCTTGTTCAGAAGGGTAAGAAGTGTTATTTTCATGATTATGGATAGACAGACTCACAAAAATATGCCCATTTTTTTGCCCTATGGCACATCCCATTTGCATAGCCAATACAGTTGTCAACTATTTTTTTGGAGACAATTCAAAGGCTACATGGAACCCCAAAGATAATATGTAAGTGATCGTGATCCTATATTTGACAATTAATTTTTTGGACAGAATTATGTTCTCATGTTTGGGTACTCAACTAGCTCTATAGTTCATCTTATCATCCTCCAAACTGATGGGCAAAATGGAAGTGGTCAACATAAATGTGTAGAGGGGTATCTACGTTATCCTTGTACTTCAAATAAATAGGAAAAGTGGATTAAATGGCTACCACTGGTAGAATGGTGGTATATACACATCTAATTTCATACCTCTTCTCAAAATGACCCCATTTTTTAGCATTATTATGGTTACCAGTCCATGTTCTATCACTTCATATCTAGCTTGAGGGTGCAAACCTAAGGTCAGAGCATGTTGAGGAACACATTCAACATCAACAATGAGGTAATTTGGCTAGTCTTGAAGAGAGAATTTAGCATTAGCACAAAAACATGATGAAACAACAAGCAAATTCAACACTAGTAGTGAAAGCAACATTTTGAAGATTGGTGACTGGGTTTTTGTACAGGTCTACTATCCTTACAAATAGATGTCCCTAAAGCAACAACGAAAAAGGACATAAAAAACTTGCTCCTAAATATTATGGCCCTTATCAAGTTCTACAGAAAATTGACCTAATGTTGCTTATAAACTAGAGTTGCCTCCAGGAAGTCACACAATATACCTAGTATTCCATGTTTCATGCTTGAAGAAGGTTATTGGACAGACACATTTGAAGCCTAGATCAAAGCTTACTAGAAACTTGACAAGGAAGGAAGAATAATATTTAGAAGCCAGAGAAGCATTCTTGCAAACATGCAAACTAAGAGGCATAGAGAACCAAAGACATTAAGGAATATCTGATCAAGTGGAAGAATCTGAATATTAGAAGACACAATCATGGGAGGATGAAGGTTTTCATGCAGCAACATCTAGGGATTATTCAACGTTGAGGAAAATTTTGGTTTTGAAGGAGAAGGGCATGCTACACCCTTAACCTATATATCTTGTATTAGGATGGATGAGTACTCCGACTTGTGGCTTACCATATCATTCTTATCATGATGTATCTCTTTCATACTGTGATCTCATTATCATTAATAGGTCTGCCCTATGGTGATGGCCATAGCATATGAATAGTATATATAGGGGATTGTAGGTAGTGGATGATCATTATCATTTTGAGAATTTGAGTCTTATTATATGGTTTGGAGGTTTCCCCCCTCGAAGTGGTCAAAGCTATTCTAATTGCATATTGAGATCACTTATTCGGACAATATAGTGTTATTTGGTGTTCTATTGTTGCTCATTAATCATGAATTATATCAAGTAATTTGACATTACAGTAAACATATATTAAAATGACATGAAGATATACATATCAATGTCATATCAGACGCATGACAGAACTAAAGTCATCACTAAAATCATGTAATTTAACAAAGTATAGTATAAAATGTCAAGTAAACACTTCAATAGATTGAGTTCATCGAGAAAGACATATATAAGAAGATTTTAGCTAGGCCATCTAATACGAATCATATGGGATCAATATAACCAACATTTACGTAACTATGTAGACACGTAGTAATTTTCTCCTAATGATAATCATTGATACTACAATGTCAAAGGAATGCTTGTAATCCATCATGCAAGTTACACCAAATCAAAGCTGCTAAAACATACGTGACTGTCCATGATCAATATACTTACCATTTATAATAATCCTACATATAAACTCAATGTATATTATGAATCGATATATGACTAAAAAAATTCATTTGATAACCCATCCATTAACATGATATGAAAAAATGTATAGTAAATATGTACCAATGTCAAATATTAGTGGGTACTACATGTCTTGGCTCTTTGTATTCAGTGGCAGAAAAAATAAAAAACCGTTCAAAAAAATACACTGCAGCATTGAGGCTTAGATAAAAAATAGAATGCAAGAGGACCGAATGTTTTGAATCATCTATCGAATTCCTTCATCCACTCAGGATGCACACTATGGATCAAGATGGACTTATATAATCCTGTATGAAGAAATTTCATCAACGGATAACTAGTACATCGTGCTTCTAAATAGGATAAACAATCAAGATGATAAGGGACTAATAAAACAAACCAATCACCATAAAACTAAGGGACTAAAATATTGCCTTCAAATGCTGAAAAGTATCAATGCCTCCTAAAAGAAAATAAGAAGAATAAATAGCTAAAAAATCCTTTCTCCGTTGTAGACGGGACAGTTTGGTCAAATGTAAGGAAACAAAAACATCTATGTACGATAAATCTACATAGTCAAGCTCACATATAGGATATATCGAATACATGAAATTTCTATGATTCTATTTAAGCACATGTCATGTAGAGAATCACTGGATCAATCGATGGTAATAAGTCACACATGGACGAAAGATTGGTAGAAATGGTACTATTATCAGTTTGAACATTGTAGTCACTAGGAACATGTAATAACTTGAGATACATTCACAACTACAAAGATAGATTCTTATGTCACAATGGTGTGTAGCTCCAATGAGTTTTAGGAACCTCAAATACCTTGAATCTGTTGTCTTAATTGTATGCTTGATTATTACATATGGGTGATTTTATCAGAGTTAATCGTGAAGAGGTTGTTGTTGCTAGAAATAACTATAGAGAGTGGATTGAGTTGGTGCATCAAATGTTGAGAATCAATATTGTTTTATTGGATGTTAATGCAACTGATATTTGTTTCTAGTGAATATTTTTGTAGATGTTAATAACGTACTCTTCTTGGATAAGGAACTACATATAAGATGCTAACAACTTTGATTCTCGAGTGAAAACATTGTTTTAATGTCATATAATATCAAGATATAGTGGACTGGAAGAGATTGTACCTATGGGATAAGTAGGTATGTAGATTTATCCTTTTTATCCTCTCAATATGCTATATTTGAGGAAACATATTTTCTAGAGGGGCCATTGACTAGGGCTCTAAAAAAGTAAGATATAACCCCTTTATTACTATGTGGGTGTAAGAGTCATGGACTCTACGTAACAATGATAATCCACACTATATATCCAAAGGGCATAGGGTTCCAAAGTCTAAGTATAAGATAAAGTTCAATGGTGTTTTATTACTATCTTGATTGTAAGAATATCAGAAGAGATGATGTGAATACAAAGAGATATATAATGATGGTTATCGAGGACCCTGTACAACTAAGGGGTTTACGCATTACAGGAAAGTAGGGTTCTTCTACATCCTGGAACATAAATGCCCTACAAGTGATTCAAGATGACAAAAATACGATTAAAGAAGTCCAAATACCCATATTCAGGAAATCACCATAGATGATAAAGGTCCCCTGATATAAAATGCAATATTGAAAGCTACCTGACCAAATGAAATCAGGAGTTAAGGATAGACTACCATGGTATTTCACCATTGTATAGGATTTAGAAGATGATCTTAAGAGGAATAAGACTAGAAATGAGTTGTTTAGAGTTTCTGTTAGAGTGCATTAACCATCCATTGAGTTTGGACACTGAGTGTAGGATTAGCATTATCATCAGGCTGGATTGGTAGACATGTTTGGGTGTTTCTAGCCTTATATGTAGGCCTATTTTGAACTCTAGTGATTTGAATACAGGATAATTAGGTTTTGAGGCCCCATCCTAGTTCATATAAGCCTCTAGGTTGTAGGATCCATTAGAACAAAATATTAGGAGACAGGTAAACCTAACCCTTCTTCTCTTCTAGTTTATTTAATGCCCACAAATTTGACGTTAAAACCACACTAAGGTATAATAATTTAATCGGGAAATTTTTGTGGAAATTGTTTTTTGTTTCTAAAATTTGTAAGGGTTATAATCACCCACCACTTTTAGTTAATTGTAGTTTACAAAACTTAATCATTCATATGGTGTTCGTAATTAAATTAATAATTAAATATTATTAATTTATTTCTAACACATTCTTTATGGTTTAAAAGTCTCCCATTTAGTTCAACCATTTAATTAGGGTATTTTTGAATATTTAATAGTCATGTCCCATTAGGTTATAAAACTATACTCTTACCAATATTTATTTAAAAACTTCTTTACTTCATTACTTAATTGCCACCCACAATGTTTAGTTTATTTCCTACCACAAAAGTTTAACAAATTTCCTAGCCACTAAGTGGCCCATTCAACCAACTACCCATACCATTTTTCATTTAATCTCATTCCCACAAAATTCCCATCACTTGACTTAAGTGATGTAGGGTTTATTTCAAACCATTAGATTTGATCTATTTTGGCCATGGGATGAAAGATTGCCCTAAATTTCCTTACAAGTTGCTTTCATTTCCATTTTCCCTAATTTTATCTCAGTTTCACTTTTGCATGGTTGGAGAAAGAGGAGGAGAAGCCATGGAGGCCATGATAACTATGGAGGATTTTTCAAAGCAACATATTTTGTATTATTTTTGTGTTAAAATGAGAGATCTCTCTATTCGTCTTTGTGGGTATTATTTACCCAATTTTATTTATGTTATTTAAACTTTTGTCTTGCAGATTAAATGTATATATACATTATGTATATACCGATTTGATATATATATATATATATATATATGTATGTATATGTACACACACTTTTAGTATATATATATATATATATCTATATAAGGTTCGGCACAATTTTTTTTTACACAACACGGTTATAATGGAATGACCGCCCTATATGATAAAGCAAGGTTATAGGATTGGCCGCATCCAGCAACATAGCAGGTTTAAATAGTATATTGGGTTGGGTGACCCCATATTTGTTTCTATTAAAATAAATGAATTGAGGTGGGGCGGCGCCCCACCCACACTACGTTTGATTCATATAAATTTCAGCATGGGCCATTCAGCCCAATATTCAATTCAACCCTTTTTGTTTATTGATTATTTAAACTAAGTTTTATTTAGATTTTCCCGCCGATTACAACTCCAAAACATTTACTGTTAAGGTTTATATATATATATATTTTATTAATTAGATATACGTTGTTATAATTTATATAATTAGATAATGTTAGATATGTAAATGTATATAAATATATGTGATTATAATTGCTTATATTTTATTTTGTTGTTTATTTGATTTAGGCAATTTATAAATCAAATTTTAATATAAACAAAAATCTACAAGCATAAGTAGTTTGTATAGGTTTATAAATATTTCGTTATCTACTTTTTTTATCTAAAAATATTGTAAGGAAATAAAAGATGATGCAGGAGCATAACTTGCAGAGACCATAACTTTTGATCCGACCGTTGGATCATCTTGAAATTTTACAGGGTGGTAGATATACATTAGTACTATGCTAGGGTCAACTTTTCTAGAAAGGTTGTGCCCATTTTGGCACGTTTTCGGGCCCGGATTCCTTCATCTAGTGGCCTAAAATTGGCTTGTAATGTTTTTTTTCACTTTTGTCTAGGTCTTAGAACTTTAATAACTTTTGTTGTGCTTGTTAGAATAAGTCCAAATTTTACGTGAGCCCTAATTTATGAAGGCATATTTGGCACGCAAAATTTGGGGTCCATCTGAGTTGTTTTGCTAGTAGGTAATTTTTGGCATTTTAGGGTTTTTGGCATTTTAGGGTTTTTGGCATTTTAGAGTAGACATGAAATAAAAGGAGGATGGTAATGATGTAATAGATCAGTGTGGATTCCAGAATGAGAAGTAAGCTATTTTGAAACTCCTGGGTTTTATTTGCAAATATGTTTATGTGTGTTTTTGGAGGTATTTCAACCTCTTGCAGCTGGATTCACATCAATTGGTATCAGAGCAGGATTTTGATCTTGCCGAAATAGTTAAGGTAACATATTACATTTTTCTGTGTAATTTTTTTTACCTCTATTTTATATGATCATGGCTAGATGCGGGAGGGGAGGTTATGCCCAGATGAATAGGCATATGCAGGAGCTACAGAGACAAGTTGCTGAGCTCACAGGAGAAGTCACCCGCCTTAGAAGGAGACATGCAAATGGGGATGCAGACCCAAATAGTGATATTGAAGAAGGACCTCCATTAGTGAATGAAGGAGGAGATGAAGAAGATAATGAGAGAGATGAAGAAACCTTAAATGAGAGACCATTTGAGGAGAGATTGATCCAGGATTTAAAGGGAAAGGATGACAACATCAAGATTACTATTCCTAATTATGGTGGAGGGTTACGACCAGAGGAGTTGATTGACTGGTTAAATCACATGGAAAAATTATTTGAGTGGAAAACACTTTCAGAGGAGAAGAAGGTTAAGTTTTCATGCACTAAGTTTGCCAGACATGCATTGATCTGGTGGGATCACCTACAAAATGAAAGAAACAGGAATGGAAAGGGCAAGATTCGAAACTGGAATAAAATGGTAAAGAAGCTGAAAGAAAAATTTCTTCCTATAGATTATGCTCAGACACTCTTTTAGAGATTCCAAAACCTAAGACAGAAGGATCTCAACATTGAGGAGTATACTAGTGAATTTTACAAGTTTTCAGTCAGGGTGGAACAGGGAGAGTCTGAAGAACAGAAGGCTACATGGTATATAAATGGGTTGAGTTACACCATACAAGATGAGCTGAGTATGCTCTGGATCCATAGCCTGGATGATGCTTATCAACTCACATTAAAGGAAAAAGAAAAGAACAAGAGGAATAATTTTAGAAGAGGAGTGAAGAGAGGTCCATCATCATCTCCAATGAGAGGCAGGGGTAGATTTGAATCTACAAAAGGTGAATCCTCTAACACATAAGGGAATGAAGATTCTGGTCAAATCCATGGTAACTACCAAAGAGGTAGGGGGTTTCAGAGGGGAAGAGGTTATAGTGGAGGACGGGGCTGGAATATCCCCCAAAGACAATATACATGTTACAGATGTGGTGAAGAGGGGCACAGAGCTTTTGAGTGTCCGCACTATCCTACACAAGATAGATGGCAAGGAGAACAACCACGATTAAATCTGGTTGAAGCTGAAGAGGAAGAAGAAATGGAGGTTGCTGCAGACTTGGGTGAAACCCTCATGATAAGGAGGACGATGATTGTCCCAAGGAAGGAGAAAGAACATGATGTTGTTGGTATGATTCATGGCTACGAACAAATATATTTCGAACAAGATGCACCTCTAGAGGAAAGGTATGTAAAATTATTATTGATGGTGGTAGTTGTGAAAATATGGTTTCAACTGTAATGGTTGATAAACTCAATCTGAAATGTGAGAAGCACCCATATCCCTATCGTATATCATGGTTCAAGAAAGGAAATGAGGTAACCATAGATAAAATATGCCTTATAAATTTTTCAATTGGGAATACCTACAAGGATGAGGTGTGGTGTGATGTTATCCCAATGGATGCATGCCATATATTACTGGGTAGGCCTTGGCAATATGATAGAAAGGTTACACATGATGGAGGGAAAAATACATATACCTTTTGGAAGGATGGTGTAAAGTGGTCTTGTTACCCTTCAAGGAAGAAGAGAAGAGTGAGGGATTATTGGCTACAAAAGAGTTTGTTACAGAAATGGAAGAAGCTGGATGGTGTTATGCACTAATGTCAAAGAAGGTGGAGATAGAAGATTTTAATATACCTATTGCTGCAGAAAAGGTACTAAAAGAATACAAAGATGTCATACCGGATGAGCTACCAGATGGGTTACCTCCAAAGTGAGATATTCAACACCATATTGATTTGATCCCAGGATCGGCCCTTCCAAACCAGGCAGCCTATCAGATGAGTCCAACACAGAGTGAAGAGTTGAATAGACAAGTGATAAATTTAATACAGAAAGGGTTAGTAAGAGAAAGCATGAGTCCCTGTGCAACTCCAGTGCTATTGACTCCCAAGAAAGATGGAGACTGGAGAATGTGTGTAGACAACAGAGCCATAAACAAGATCACAATCAAGTATCGGTTCCCAATTCCGTGATTAGATGATATGATGGATGTGCTAGCGGGAGCCTGATATTTTAGCAAGATTGACCTATGGAGTGGGTACTACCAGATCCGAATCCGTGAAGGGGATGAATGGAAAACTGCTTTCAAAACAAAAGATGGATTATATGAGTGGATGGTGATGCCATTTGGGTTATCTAATGCACCCAGTACATTCATGAGGTTGATGAACAAAGTACTCTGAGAATATAATGGTAAGTTTGTTATTGTCTATTTTGATGATATTCTGATATTCAGTAAGACAGTGGAAGAACACTTATTGCATATGAAATTGGTGTTAGACTTATTACGTAAAGAGAGTCTATATGCAAACTTAAAGAAGTGTAGATTTCTTCAGAAGAGTCTTGTTTTTTTGGGATTTGTCATATCAGAGGATGGAGTGAGGATGGATGAGGAAAAAGTAAAGGCAATTTTGGAATGGCCTATTCCAAGGAATGTGACAGAGGTTCATAGTTTTCATGGATTGGCAACTTTTTATAGGAAGTTCATCAGGAATTTCAGTAGCATTGCTGCACCCATAACAGAGTGTACAAAAGGGAGGGAGTTTGTATGGACCAAGGTAGCAACAAATAGTTTTGAATTGTTGAAGAAGAAAGTGTCAGAAGCACCTGTTTTGGTATTGCCAGATTTTAGCAAGGTCTTTGAGGTTGACTGTGATGCCTCACATGTCGGGATTGGGGTTGTGCTGAGTCAAGAAGGATGACCTGTGGCATTCTTTAGTGAAAAGCTAAATGAAGTAAGGAGGAAATATTCTACTTATGATGTGGAATTTTATGCTATTGTTCAGGCATTAAGGAACTGGAGACATTACTTGGTAGCAAAGGAATTTGTGCTCTTCACTGACCATGCAGCCTTGAGGTATGTAAACAAAAAGAAGAAACTAAATAGTAGGCATGCAAAATGGGTTTCATTTTTACAAGAATATACTTTTGTTTTAAAGCATAATTCTGGTAAGCAGAATCAAGTTGCTGATGCCTTGAGTAGGCGTGTATCCCTTTTGACAACAATGGAAAATAAAGTACTAGGGTTTGAGGCAGTTAAGGAATTGTATGAAGGTGATCCAGATTTTGGTGATGTTGTGAGACAACTTAAGGAGCCTACAGTAGGTAGTGATTCTTTTGATTATTTGATGCAAGATGGTTATTTGTTTAGGGGGAAACAATTGTGCATCCCTATTGGTTCAATGAGAGAAAATATTATAAGAGAATTGCATAGTGGGGGGTTGGCTGGACACTTTGGTATTAGTAAGACAATTTCTCTTGTTATAGAAAAGTATTATTGGCCAAAGGTAAAGAGGGACATAAGTAGGATTGTAGCAAGATGTAGAGTGTGTCAAATGGCTAAGGGCCATGCACAGAATACTGGGTTATATATGCCATTACCTATACCTACAGGGTCGTGGGTTGATCTGAGTATGGATTTCATGTTAGGGCTTCCTAACACACAGCGAGGGAATGATTCTATCTTTGTTGTAGTTGATAGATTCTCTAAAATGGCACATTTCATTTCTTGTAAAAAAACTAATGATGCTTCCAGAATTGCAGATTTGTTTTTTTCAGAAGTGGTTAGATTGCATGGAATTCCAAGAACGATCACTTCAGATCGGGACACGAAGTTTTTGAGTCACTTTTGGAGGACTCTGTGGAAGAAACTGGGGACACAACTATAGTTCAGTAGTGCATATCACCCCTAGACTGATGGGCAGACAGAAGTAGTGAACAAAAGCTTGGGAAATTTCCTACATTGTATAGTTGGAGAAAAGCCAAAACAATGGGACTTAGCTTTACCTCAAGCTGAGTTTGCCTATAACAGCTCAGTAAACAGGTCAACAGGGAGGTCTCCTTTCCATATCATATATGGTAGGAATCCCAAGGGGGTCCTAGACCTAATTGTTCTACCTGGTGAAGATGAAACTAGTGATGATGTAGAAGCATTCGCAGAACACATTCTACAGTTGCAAGATGAAGTGAGGGAAAAGCTGAAAGTGAGTAATGCACAATATAAAACAACTGCAGATGTCAGTAGGAGAGTAAATTTATTTGAAGAAGGAGATATGGTGATGGTTCATCTTAGAAAAGAGAGGTTTCCAAAGGGGACATATAATAAACTCAAGTATAAGAAGATTGGGCCATGTAGGATTCTGAAGAAAATGAGTGATAATGCCTACAAGGTGGAGCTACCTGAAAACTTTTCTATCTCACCATTTTTTAATGTTTCTGACTTATATAAGTTCCTAGGTCATGATGAAAATGTTGCAGAGGAGAAAGAAATAAACTAGAAGCAACAGATGCCGAAGAAGAAAAAGGAGAGGGTAATGCGTGTCTTGGACCAAAAGACAGTCACTACTAGACATGGGAGCTACAACAGATATTTGGTACAATGGGAAGGTTTGCAGCAAGAAGAAAATACTTGGATTCCTGAGTGGGAGTTGAAGAAAATTGACAGTGCAAAATTAGATGAGTTCCATCAACAGAATTCACAGGAGCTGAAATTCTTTTCAACTAGGGGAGAATGATGTGGGGAGCATAACTTGCAGAGACCATAACTTTTGATCTGACCGTTGGATCATCTTGAAATTTTACAAGGTGGTAGATATACATTAGTACTATGCTTGAGGTTAACTTTGCTTGCAATGTTGTGCCCATTTTGGCACATTTTCGTACCTGATTCCTTCATCTAGTGGTCTAAAATTGGCTTGTAATGTTTTTTTCACTTTTGTCTAGGTCTTAGAACTTTAATAACTTTTGTTGTGCTTGTTATAATAAGTCCAAATTTTAGGTGAGCCCTAATTTATGAAGGCATATTTGGCACGAAAAATTTGGGGTCCATCCGAGTTGTTTTGCTAGTAGGTAATTTTTGGCATTTTAGGGTTTTTGGCATTTTAGGGTTTTTAGAGTAGACATGAAATAAAAGGAGGATGGTAATGATGTAATAGATCAGTGTGGATTCCAGAATGAGAAGTAAGCTATTTTGAAACTCCTGGGTTTTATTTTCAAATCCATTTATGTGTGTTTTTGGAGGTATTTCAACCTCCAACAATTCAAATGTGTTAATTATTACAGTGATAATGAGGAAGTACCTCTTCTCTTTTCTTATAATAAACTGACATCATTCCAATATTATAATTTACAACTGGATAACAAAACAATATTTTCTCAAGAATCTTAGTTCATTCTCTTACAATATGGTAGTTCCTCTTTCCAACAATTTGAAAGAATAATTTTACAATATTTCAAGTTAAATGCTTTTAACAATAGGATAAAATTACAGAAATGATATTTTTTGCTCTAACAAATAATAACACCTTCAATCTTCAACTTGGCACTCTTCTCTTCTTATCATATTTGAATCACAATATAATAAAATGGGAGTAGGTGATGCTCTCTGCCCAACCTATAATCCAATAAGAGGAGAAGCCATCCTCTTTATTTGACCCCCAATCCCCAACCATAGAACAATGAGGGAGTGTTACGCAACTTTGGACAACTTTTACAAAATGGCTTCCACAAAACATGCATCCACAATGCACATCAACACATTCAAATAGACAAACTCAAGCAATATTTAAAAATTTTCCAACAACACATAGGCTTGAAAACAAGAAAAAAAGGAGCAAGGAATATGAGAAGCACCTCCTTTTTCCTCTCAAGTGAAGTAGGAGTTCCACCCAAAATCCTCCATGTGCACAATAAAAATCATTCAAATACATCCCATATCTCTCCCCTTGCAAATATGCAAAAATATGTACATGTTTTCCTTTTCACTCCCCATAGGTGGAACTCTTAATACAACTCCCTCTAAAATACATGCCTCACAACTCCCTTTTCCCTCCCCAATGTCCCATACTTCCATCTATCACACCCTTCTTAAAGAAAGCTACCTAACTTAAATATATCACATTCACAACACTCATGCAAATACTCATACAAACACAATTTTCACATCTATATACATAAATAAAGTTGAGATCCTACCTCTCCATTAAGCCTTAAAAAAATATTCACTCCAACAATCTTTCGACACCTTCAAACCAAGCACAATAAAAAATGCAACTGCAAAAAGGCTCCAAGCATGCAAATTAACACAAAATTTTAAAAGTGTAAGAGAAGAAAATAAGACAAGTAAATTGAAATCCTTCAAATTCATTCAATAAATAGAAAATGTAGGTGAGGATGATGATGTGGGTCTATGTAGGATGTCACTTCATCATCCCCCATTCCAACTCATAATTCAACACACCAAACCAAAAGCAATTAAATGAACATGTATGGCTTATGACATGCACATATTACACTCTAACATGCTCTCCATACCTTTTAAGGACAAAATAAATGTGGTAACTAGAAAAGTGGCATTATTTTCTCTTTTACACTCAATAATACATTAAAATGGTCAAAATAATCTTCATACTTCATAAGTATGGTTCGTAGAAGAGTTTGAGATGTAAGAGACGTGGTTAACTTGTCTTACAAGTCTCAAATAGTGGACTACAAGGAAAAATTCAAATTTGGGAAGGGAATAAGAGTACACACCACCTAAATACAATTAATTCATTCCACATCAAGCACAAATCAAGGACTATCTACTCTATTTATTACCCAAATGTCACCTCTTCCTTTTAGTTTAAAATTTAAGTTAAATTAACTAATTATGACACATTAACAAGTGTTAATAAAGTGACTAGATTTTTCCAATAACTAAATACATACTACCAAAAACAAAACTACACAAAATTATAAAGGAAAGGAAATCATTATACACCCTATGGCCACACACATGAGGTCATCCCACCATGGGAACCTCCTAAAACTAAGCACATGCAATAACACAACATATACATTAGACACAAGTTGTCAAATTGGCCATGTTGCAAAACACCCAACATCCTTCTGTGGTTGGTCCCCTATCCCCTTTCGATGTATAGTCATATAATTTTCCATGTAATCAAAAGAATAGATAATACCTTTCTAACCTTAAGGCCATATCAATATGTCATGGAAATCAAATGCATATAAAACATCCATCATACAATACTCAAACAATACATACAAGCAATACACACACACACACATATATCTATCAATTAACATCGTCGTTATAACGTGGATAAATCATTATCATCGAATTTATTAATTTTTATCAATTGTTTTCAATCACTTAAGACTTCAATTATACTCTAGTAAATAATTTACAATCATCAATAATCCTATTTTAGATTCTACAAAATCATGAAATTCCCTATATCTATCGTGACTCCTAACTACTAGATACACTCAAAAACATATTACCGATCCCTAATACCATCATATTGTTAGCAATTCAAAAAAATCAATGAGACCACCTACGGTTAGTCCAATAATTATGAATATACTCAATATCTTTAAGAATCCAAATGTTAATTATATAACAAAGTGACCATTCTAAATTATCATCATATCCTTAAATGTCCATCAAGGTCCACAATGCACCCATACAGTCTCAAAGTAATAATCAGAACACAATAGTAATCATGATGTCCCTCATATCTTAGAAACATGCTAACAAAAATATTATAATAAATTCCATGTATCTAATCACTCGAGATTAAAATCATAAAATAATCATTGTCAAAGAGGAGTGGGCATTACATCCCCCTCCCCTTAGATTTTAGTTCTTCTTAGATGTCACAAAAAGAGGGAGGGAAAGAATGTATATGAATATAAGTCACGTCCTACACAAAGTTTCTTTATTTCAAACAAAATTGGGTTCCGAGAACCCAAGTTTGGTCCAACGATAATAAAAATGAGAAGGGAGATTGTTAGGCATAGATACTAAACCATCTCTCTACAAGGTTGCCAGCATTCAATTCTATAGAATAAACTCTATGAGGTTAACCAAGTTATAACATAGAGCATTTAAACAGGATATTGCTGATGGAAACCCAAAGAATGACAACCAAGGACCAAGAAGAATAGGAAGAAATTCATGTACATAGGATTTCCACATAACCACACATGGATACACCATACTGCAACAAGGAAGGTTAATAATTCCACTTAGGTTGAGTTACACTTAAACTTTCCTTATTTAAACAAGGTTAACAACCACCAGTCATGACCCTCAATTTTGCATGAGGAAACATACCTATTCATAGGTCTAGAAATATTTAGAAACACACAAGACGAGGTTTAACAATAAAAGAAACATGCCTAAATTTTAGACAAAAGTATTTGACGAGGATGCAAACTATTCATTTGAAATACTTTATATACATTTGAAAGGAATCAATTTAATTCTCCATGGTAATAATAAGGATAAATCCTGGCCATAAGGTTTATTTAAATTAAATTTTTACTCAACTATCAATCACACAAACACTAATCCTAGTTTAGAAATACCATAAATACTTTGACAAAATTTCCACTTGAACATTATAAGGAATCTTTTCCCAAACTAAAATATCTAACATAAGAGATACTAGTCACTTTATATAACAAAATTAAATTTATTTATCTTGATAGTCCTACCCTATCTCAACAAGAATCTTAAAATTATCAAAACACATAATATTATAATACATAGGAAAACTCAAGAGAGCTAAGAGAAACTTGGAAAAAAGAGAGGTCCAACTAACAATTTACTGAGAGCAACACACAAAATATTTTTTTAGAAACTTATGAAGACACAAATTGGATCATTCTCTTCCTTAAAGGACAAGGGGGACAACATCATGGTTTTGCAAAAGGAAAGAGGACTTAAAAAATTCCTCTCATATCCTGTACCATATGTTTCCTAAGCTTGCCACTAAGCCTAGGTCACCAATGGCCTAATTGAACGCAAGAAGGATGCCTCTCTTAAAAATGGAGATATAGAATCACACCTACAAGTTCAAAAATAATACACGTGAAGATACGAGGTAAAAAGGTTCAAAATGGCTAGAAAGGTTCATGTAATGCCCACAAAACATCCTACACAAAGCCCAAGACAACCTGAAAGATAGATTTGGAAAATCTATAAACTAAATTTTTTTTGGTACTGGTTACAACGAAATAACCTCCAACTAGGTTTAGATTATTTCTCGGTTAATATTTTATTCCATTTTAATTATCATTTAATTAATTTTATTTAATTCTCTAGTTCAGCTTAAAATTTCGTTATCATAATTTGTGTTTAATTTAGTGATAAAGTCCTAATGTCATTTATTAATTTATCAGTCTAGGGCTAAGTCTAAACATTACATTGCCCTTAAATTAAATATAAATAAATTTAATCTTGATTACAAATATTGTCTAACTACCAAGGGGTGAATTTGATTTAATTACATACAAGTTCATGGGCCTCTTATTTTAAGAGTCACCAACTACTCATAAATGGGTTATAAATTATATTCACCCCCTACATCACTTAAGTGGCCTCATTCAAATTTGACACATCATTTTAAAAACTATTCCCATGTAATTCTCACCTAACTTTTGTAGTGATGATTTTTACCCATTTGATGGATTAAATTTGGGCCTTTAGATTTAAAGGATTCAGATCTAACCCTAAACTTCTTTATAGAGAGATTTTATTCATTCTTTTGATTTATCTCCTCATTTTTTTTTTTGCAAGTTTAAGGGAGGAGGAGGAGAAGGAAGAAGAAGGAAGCCATGGAGAGGATAATGGAGATTCAGGATGGATACGCACATTATTTCTTTATTTATACTATTTGTAATTACTTTGTAGGGTTTGCCTATAATTTTTTCTTGTTATTGCCCATATACTCTCTCTGTAGGGTTTCGCTAAAATGGGTATATGTGTGTTATTCCCCGTAATTTAAAAAATATGGTTTAAAATAGTTGACATACATATTTGGGCATATGGGCATTTTATCCCTTCTTATATCTATGTAATTAATGGGTATTATCTAACAAAATGATGCCTACATATTCATAGTGCATAGGCCAAGTATATGAGTGAGTGAATGTATATGTAGGGCCAATATGAATCTTATATAGGATATACACAGTCCAGTTTACACACACACACATGTTTATTGTATTGTGTGTGTGTGTGTGTGCGACCATACATATACATCCTAATAAATTTCGTTTTACATTATTATAAATAATCTAGCACCATAAAATACCAAATATTATATAGAAGAAGTTGAATATCATATACCAGATATATACTGATATTGATATAGGTTACATATATATGTGAGTGATCCCCTCAAATGAAAACTGCGGATTTACAATACACATGTGACAATCCCTCATTAGGCACTAGCTCCATTGTATCTTTTAAACTGATCCCTCGGAAATCTCTAATATATGCAAAATTTGTTTTTATATTGAGGTTGTGGAGGGGTCAACTGACCCCACTCCCCCATCGATTATTAACTATGGGGTGAGTGGTGAGTTGTCAGCGACCCTCCCCCCCTCATTCCCCATATTACCCAATTTACATAACCCAAGCTCACGCGGTGGCCAAACTTTAAACATTGAACATTAACATAGTTTTTTTGATAAAAGATTTGTTCTCAATATATATTGTTATTAATACATTTACATAGGTATATATATTAATCATCACTTCCTAAATCCAGCTTTCCGCCCATTAAATGCTCACTGATCTGGATATGTTATTCAGGATAGCCAACAACCTCAACATGGATGGTTATTAAAATACATCCAAATGCCTCATTTAGGATTTTTTTTTATATTACATAATAACATTACCTAAACGTTATTTATTATGTTGCTATTACCAAAAATTATGCTAAATTAGATCTATCCATATATATATATCCTTGAATAGGGAACTACATGGTCATGAACCCCTACTTACTGAATAAAAAATGGATTTTGGTAAAGCTTGGAACAGTGAGACCAAGTTCTAGCTTGCCCCCTCAGATGGATGAAAAATTCGAGGTATTCAAACAAGAACTCTGAAATCATACTACGGGTCATGGACATGAAAATGGATGGGCTTACACACATTTTCACAGGATAGCACACACAGAGACATAGGACACATCACAGCAGTTCTTCGTGTTGCCCAAGGACTGATGAGAGTTCTTACTTTACGAATGACCTTCATCCTCTAGGTCATGCATTCTAGGTATCTACTTAGAAGAGATTTCTTTGATGCCTCAATAACATATTGATGTACATCTCTCTGGATTTGGGTAAATACAGTAAATGCATCTATAAGGTCACCATTTATTTACCCCTTCTAAAATAATGTTCCGCCATAATTTTTACATGGTGAGCACCCCCTTCTTTTTGTATATGTCAACTGACTAACTCCTTGAAAATGAGGCTTTCCAGTAGGAGAAACTGGATGCAGCTCTGCACTAGAAGGGTTCATTCTTTTGATGTATAAATGACTTTATGGGAAACTTGACACTATGAAAACTTCTGACGACCTAATACTACAGATCATCACGGGTGAGGACGATACGCACTCTGACCTACACTGACCTCACTAAGATGATTTGCCGACAATTACTAAATATGGCAGGGAGGATTCTAGTACATAGATATGGGTGAGGCAGGTCGTGGGGAAGTGAGCACTTTAAGATAATAGTATTAACTAGGGATGGACAATTTAAACCCATGGTTTAGAGGATTTGAGTCCTTAAGGTTCAGTACTTAGAATTTTGATTCATACTCCAAATGCTAGAGTTTGAAGAAACCAATGCTAGGCCAAAGGGACTTACAATTTGACATATGTCATCTAATGCATTCCAAGATCTATAATCTATTCATCTACGCAGGTGAAGTCCAGCCAGAAAATAAACTTGATGATGTACGATGTTGATGAATCAAAGACCTATTATCAGAAAACAACTTTGGAACAGGACTCAAAGGAGGGCAACCAAAAGAATGAGATCTAATTCAACTATGACCTAGCATCAGCATTTTCTCCTTAGGATGAAGCTCCAAGGATGATATTCCAATGACTCAGTCAAGGTGGTGAGAGTAGAAGTTAGGAACAGAGTCTAGATATGCATGCACGACATGTAACAGTGGGGATATCCCAAAATCATCTAACCATGTATTGTATTCCAGATCTGATAAAGCAGTCTTCTGTTGAGCAAACTTCCTACTATGGTGTTTCCATTTTAGAGACTATTTCTCCTTCTCTCTTGTTTACCCACCTTGCTATAAAGTCTGGTACTTCTCTGTAATAGTTAATCATGTTTAACTCCTTTTCGGGACTTTCTCGTTTCCTTCTTGCTAGTTGTTTTTTGTTTCTCCTTTTGTAATGGCCCCTGGGATTTGATCCCTATTTTTACCGTATCTAATTATACACACACACACACACACACACACACACACACACACACACACACACACACACACACACACACATAATATTGTAAGTCAAAACCATGATCAATGTAAATCCTCCAAGGGAGTGTCGAATGCAAAGACAAGACACATCCATGAAAATCATCAAAACATCATATTTATATGACAAGAAAAATTTCAAAACAAGAATTTTAGACATTTCTACAAATTTATATAAAAGTAAACTTTGAAAATTTTAGTAAACTTTCTTATTCAACCTAATATATTGGTAAGAGAAAACCATTTCCCTATTCTAAGAACCTACATATACTTTCTTTCCTTCAACAAGACTAGAAATGGAACTATAGCTTAAAAACTTCAATATGCCCTCCATTCAATAGAACAAGAGTAGTTATTCCTTTTATTGAAAAGATATAAGTGACACCAATTTCAAACAAGTGAATTTAACAATATTCTCTATACTCTAAAAAAAATGAACATAGAACATTTTGAAGGCAATAAAACAACTTAAATTGAAAGAAATTTTGTTTCCATTTCAATCCCATTTGAAGATTTATACTTCACCAAAACAATGTAAAATTTGGTAGTTTCCCTTCACAAAAACTAACACATTTTGAAAGGAAAATTTGTCATTCAAACACTCTTTGAAGAGTTTTTACAGGTTACAAGGATCTACAAGTAATAATGCAATTTTCTTTATCTATCTTTCCACACACACACATTTGAAAAACTTGATACAAATTTATCACTTTTGTAACACACTTACAAAGGATTGAAATTCTTAAAAATTCAAGTTCCAATACCTCCATACAAAATGGATATAGCATGGTAAAATATTTACAAGAGGGTTCTTGATTCTTTTCTCCAAATGCTACAAGACATTCATTTGAGCTCCACCTTATTCGCAAGACCAAACACAACAACCAAAATGGGGGAGTAGGAAACACTCTCCACCCAAAAAAATAATATTATGAGGAAGAGAAGCCTTCTTCCTCATTGGTCCCCAAGCCCCAACAATAAAGCACTATGGAGTATTTGACAACCATTGGAAAAAGAAGTCTTTCATAGTCAAATTCAACCAAACAATCACACAATAAGAACAACCACAA
The DNA here is from genome assembly GCA_019776745.2 of Taxus chinensis. Taxonomy (NCBI): domain Eukaryota; kingdom Viridiplantae; phylum Streptophyta; class Pinopsida; order Cupressales; family Taxaceae; genus Taxus; species Taxus chinensis. The sequence continues at coordinate 222,029 of JAHRHJ020003288.1, forward strand.
AATCACTTCTAAACACATATGTTTTGCAATACAATGGCTCTAAATCCAAGAAGAAAAAAGAACATGGGGATTCCACTTTTGTCTCACAAGGATTTAGGTGTCCTGATCGAAACCTCCAAAAACTCAATCATAACCCCAAGAACTCTTATTCCTCCCTATAAAAAAAATAACTCGTATGTCTCCCTCACTCTCATCTCTCCCACAAGGAGGAACAAAAAGATAAACACAAGTTCTACTTATAATAAGGTGGGACACCCCAACCTAAATCCCTCCTAAAATTCCTAATAAAAACTATTATGCTTCTCAAAAAAATTTTATCCCCATTTCATTTTCTCCTACATGACCTAAGACCATTATATTTCCCAAATTCACACATGTAAGAAACATTCATTAAAAAAACATATGCAACCAAAATAGCAAAACAAAGTGTTGATAAGTTACTCCCCCAAGTTAAATGGGGATATGAAAGGCTAGATATTGACAAGTTACACACCAAACATGAAAGAATAAAAATGAAAACCTTGAAGGACATGTGTGCTAAGGTTCTGGAGGTTGAATTTTGATTCGGAATGACAGTCCTGAAAACCTAAAAACGTAAGACTTCCGAATGTCCAAAATTCTGAAATTCCAAAACTTGAAGTTCAGAAAACCTGAAATCTGAAATCCCAAAACTAGAAATTTGGAGAATCACGAAATCCCAAAATCATGAAACCTGAAATTCAAAAAACTCAAAAATTTTGAAAGTTAAAATTTTAAAAAACTAAAAAAATACCATTTTTAATATTAGCCTCGGATCTATTAACTGGTGATATTTGGACTTGTTTTGAGCAAGTTAAGCCCCTACAAATTCATTTCAGAGTTCGTCCTGAGAGGTACAAAAAAAAAGTCTAAAATTGGAGAAATTGCAATTTCTATCTCTGAATTTCTTGAAAATTCTTGTCGAAAAAAAATAAGATCACACACTTATTTTGGGTCAACTGAAACCATTTTTCCCCTTTGTGCTTTAATCTAAATTTTTACATATTTTAATCACTTAAGGCCCCCTAAAATTATTTCCATCAAAAGGAAATTTCTTCCCCTTTCCATAGATATAAAGAAGTCCTTCTAACTCTTCATATTTTTCAAGTTACGGGCCAGTGGGCTTGTGAGGGATTTTTTGCAAAAAAGGGGGTTGGCGGGACTAGGGAATATTTTTTTCCAATGGAAATTGTGAATTGGTGGGGCGCTAAGAGAGACTTTTTCATTTTTTTTTACTTTTTGCAAAATCCACAAGTGGAAAATGCGGGCTGGCGGGCCTAGAGATGTATTTTTGCCCAAGTGTAAAATGCAGGCCAGTGGGCTTGAGGATGACTTTTGAAAAAAGTGGGTCTGTGGGGCTGTGAAGGAATTTTTTCCCAAGTGTGAATGTGGGCCGAAGGGTCTATGGGGGACTTTGGAAATTTTTCACTTTTCACAAAATGACACAATTTTCAAGTGAGGGTTCACGAGCCTGCAGGGTCTCATCGGCCGTTGAAAATTCATATACCCATGGAGGGTGCCATGTGTCTCATCGGTGCAACTCCAAAGAAAGGATCCAAAATAGAGACCCCAAACAAGCACCAAGCTTCCATGTGTCGCAGAGTCAAAAAAGGAACATAGTGGATAGTTAAAAAGTCAAAATGGGGTAGAGCTAGCGGAGGGCGCCACGTGTCGACTCTGCGTAATTCCAAAAATCAATTCTAAAGGTGGTTCCCCAGACAAGAGAAAGCTTGCCACATCGTCAAAGTAAAAAGAGGGGGACAAAGTGGGCCCAAATCGAATAGGTATAAGAAGGTCTATGGAAGCCTCCATGTGTCTAAATGGCGCATGTTCAACGGTCGAAGCAAAAGCTAGAGATCCAAATGAGCATGAGGCTTCCACGTGTCCCAGGTCTGAAAAAGGGATAGATCCAGTTGTTTAAATTGACTAAGTATAAGAGTTTCTGCGGAAGCCTCCACATGTTTCATCACCGCAACACCAAGGCTGGGTATAAAGAGCGGGTTCTCAAATGTGTACAAAATCTCCATGTGTCTTGGGTCCAATAGAAGTCAAATGGATCGAGGCTGGAATCAGATAAGTATAGAGAACCATCAGATGGCACCATATGTTGCATCAAGACAAATTCAAAGGCACAACCCAAAGTGGAGAATCAAACAAGCGCTGGCCCTCCACGTGTCTAGATCCTGAAAAGAGAGAAGTGGTCATTGAAAAATATAAACAGAGGGAAGCCAGTGGAAGGAGCCACATGTCAGTGTGACGTAACTTCAAAAGTAAAATTTAGAGTGGGTTCCCAAATGTTCATTGATCCTCCACGTCTCCAGGGTCAGTCACATGGCCCCACTAACAAAAAGAAACTTACCCAAAACATAAGGAAATAGGGTAGAGCAACGGAAGCTTCCACATGTCTCATCAGTGTAATTTCTAAGGCACGGCCAAAAATGTAATCCCCAAATGAGCACCACCTTGCCACGTGGTCAGTGTCTGAAAAGGTAAGGTCAGATGTTGAAAAGTCCAAAAGCTTGCAGAGGCCTCCACATGTCTTATCTATGTAACTTTGAAAGTAAAATTTGGGGGAAGTTTCCAAATAAGCGTGAATCCTCCATGTGTCTTGCGTCAGGAACATGTCTCCGCTATCAGGAGGAACTAAGGGCAGAATACAAAGAACACATTGGAGCCCATGGAAGGAATCACGTGTCATCACGATGCAATTTCAAGAGTGAAAGGAAGGGGATGAATTTTCAAGATGGGCAAGGCTGCTACATGGACCCTGTATGTATATACTCTTTTAAATATTGTGCGCTTGTGACCCATATCTTTAAACAGCCATATCTTTCAATTGGAAACTCAGATTTGGTGAGGAGAGGAGTTTTTGGAAAGATCTCAGTGCCGGTTTCTCACCTACCTCTATTAATTTTTTGGCTTGATATTTTTGGTGACTGTCAAGTCTCCAGCCTATTGCCATGATGAAGAATGGGCCTCTTTCTTTCCCAGTAAGGAACAACAATGGAGGTATTGGTCTCGTAGTAAATCCCATCATTGTTACAAGTGGATTTCAATGCTTTCTGGAGTGGTTGGAGTAGGTAGAATTAAATGCATATCTTGGGGTGGGTGGAGCAGAGTTTTATTTTTTCTCTCTTTCTCTCTCATTTTTCTATATATTGTAAAGGAGGGGCATATTCACAGGGTTGGTCATTGTTTCCCTCCTGCCCCCTTCTATCATTCTTCCTCAGGATAGAATGCAGAGTCTAAGCCTCTTCTCATGGCTCTGTAATGGAATTTTATTGCCTCTCTCCCACTAATGATGCACTGTGTGAACTTTTGGAGAAATGGAATATGTTTCATGATGCATCTATCCATCCTTTTCTTATTTTGTTGTCTCTTCTCACCTCTCATCATTGCAGAGTATATTGTGCATACTTTGATGTTTATTGAAGGTTCTGGGAGTTTTGCTTAATGTTTCTTGAAGTGGTATTCCATTTGAGATTCATCTCTGGTTGTTGTGCATCTTATCCACCCCTCCTCTGCTCACCTCTCTGCACTTCAAGAATTTTGGATCTTTTACCAGCCACTTCCTTTTCTGGTTTATCACCATTTAATGTAGGATCTCTTTCCCTCTCTCTCGCTCCCTATCTCCTCAGAATGGTTAGATTAGGATAGATTAGGTTCGGCCTACACTGGAGTATCTTTTGGTAAGTAGATTAGGAAGTAGGAACCAACCTTATCTGGAGGTCCATCTGAAGTTCGTAAGTTCCACAACTTGAGAGATGGTCGAATGTTTTGAAATCACACTCTACGCCCCACTCAAATATTAGGACATTCAGGGGTGTTGTGATTCTACACTAACAATTTTGGCACACTCGGTGGAACAGGTCATAAGCACCTTACCACCGCATCTTAACAGGTTTGTGTCTTCGTGTTAGGATTCATCCTTTTCAGGCACATGCAAAGCACATATGACGACGCAATCTAGTTAATAACCCATCCTCTGTTTTGAGGATGGCGAGGTGCTTCAGCGCGAAGTTTAGATTTGGGAAAGAGATCATCCACAAAATCTTCCAATATGCGATGCATGTATCAGGGAAGATGTAGGTCATAGCCCGTTTGATAGGTGACACCAACATTTTTAAGGCCGAAAGGCATAGAATCGGATATAGAAGGTCCCCAAGGGTAATGAAGTGGTTTTGTGTTGATTCCATTGGAGTGAGCAAGGATTTGGTTATAACCAAAGAAACCATCCATAAGTGATAGCATCTCATTAGCCACCGGTAAGGTCAACCAATTGGTCAATACCAGGTAGAGGAAATCATCTTTTGGGAAAGCAAGGTTGAGATCATGGAAATCGGTGCAAAACGCAAAGTCCCCCCTTTTGCCTTAGTGATAGGGGTGATGTTATAAATCCATTAGGGTTAATTGATGGGTAAGATGAAGGAAATTGAGAGAAGGCATTGAAGTTCTTCTTTGATAAGAAGAGCAATGCGAGAGTGCATTTTCCTCACTTTTGCTTTACGGGTTTTACATCAGGAACTATTACAATATTATGGACCATGATAGTGGGATCAATGCCAGGCATGTCAGCAAAGGACAAGTGAAAGAATGGTTATGATTTTTAGAAAATAAGTTAGGGGCTTCATGTTCAGTAGTATCCAGAGATTGTCCAATCTTGAGAATGTGGGGCCATCATGAGTGTGGATGTTGACTTCGATAGTCAATTCATTCAACATTGTTTGTGTCTTAGAAGGTAATGACCAGTGAATATAAAATTCTCCAGCACCAAGGTAGGTGAGGTATGGATTCATCATCCTGACATTAAATGACATTAATATAAGGAGTATCATCCCCTATCATGTCAGGATACAAGAAAGCAAAGAGAGGAAGGAACCTCGCCATCACGGTGATAGGTCAGAGGCCCCCAAGGAAATGGTATTTATTTAAAAAAATGTAGGAGGGATAGATTCAAGATCCATCGACTCTGTTGGTGAAGGTGGGGTAGGCGAAGAGGGTGGAGAGGGGGTTAATCTCTTCAATGAGTTTAATACGGGGATTTTTGGAAGGTAGTTCAATAAAACTAATTCCACAACTAGTCATGTGTTTATGTGTGGTACATGAATAATGGTGTGACAACCTTGTTCGTAAAGGCCAAAGGCAAAACCATTCTAGGCACAATGGTGTAGGAAAGTGTGAGCAAAGTGGCGTTAGTAAGGCAACTGAAGGTCAGCAAAAAAATGTCAGGTTTGTGATCGTGGTTCGGGTATGTAAGTGGAAATGTCAAGTCTCTTATAGGTAAGATGGGTATGGAGGTGGGGAGGACCATAAAGGAGACGCTCGCCTATGTGGTGATCATAGTGAGGATGTTGGTGAAGGTTTCCATACTCATGTGGAGTAAGGAATGTATTGACATTGTACAGGTGATACTCCCCCATAGTGAGGTGTTGAAAAACACCTTCCAAGCGATCAGTGGTTGATATATTGGTGGCTGTAATGGAGGGATTGTTATAAGTTAGATTTGCATAGGTGTTGATTAGTTGGGAAGCTGATGTGTGACTGGTAGAAGTGATATCAGTGGTGGGAATAGAAGATTCAGGCGAAGGTGAGGTTGTAACTGCACTGGTGGAAGGGGTCATGTGCGAAGAATATGTAGGCAGGGAGGTAGATGCCTTAACAAGTGCAAGGACATCATTGGGCCGGTAAAGCATGTTGCAGGTTTTGAAAGGTGATGGGTCAGCTGGAATGGTATAGGAACGTCCTTCATGTTCAAACTTTACACATTGGTGAAAAGTAGAAGGAACACAACCCATGGCATGAATCCAAGGTCTGCCAAGCAACAAATTATATTGAAACTCCCCTTCCAAAACATAGAAAAACTCGGGAATAGTACGGGGACCCACACAAATGTGGAGGATGATAGTGCCGAGTGTAGAGGTGATAATGTCATTAAATGAACACAACATGACTGGATGTTTATGCATGTAGTTGTTGGGTATGCGCATTTTTTCGAATGCATGAGAGGAGATGATGTTAATGCTAGCACCCCCATATATCATAACACATCATACATGTACATCATCAATATGGATAGAGATGAAAAGTGTAGGATCTTTGTCATCGGTTTGGTGGGGGAAAATTTCTACATCTGAGAAACTAAGGATAGCAACTTGGTGAACAGATGGAGGTGATGAGGTAGATGGAAATTTTTTGAGTGAGCCAACATGATGAGGTGTGATAATAGATGCTATAGGCATGGGGTCATTAGGCATAACCTTAATAAATTGAAGGACCTCCATGAGATCTTGATGATGTGACTCTAAGGTTTGGATGAGATTGTATAAGGACATCTTGAGGGGAGATTGGTGTAGTTGCTTGAGCATGGTGTGATGTGTGACGCCATTAGAAATAGGGTATGCAAGGCTGTGGATAGTTATTTTAGGTAGGGGTGCAGATGGTATGTTGGGTATAGGATTGGTTGGTGGGTCAGCTACCTTTTCTTTTCCCTTCTCCACATGTGTGGTGACATGTACCATGTTGATTTGAGGGGAGTTGGAAAATGGAGAAGGTGTAGGGTGAGTAGTATAACAACACGATGGGAAAAAACCTACTCGAGGAGAAAATCCTTATGAGGTTAGTTGGGTGAAATGACATTTGGGTGGTGGTGTGGCAAGTTCTCTTATACGAACCATGTTAATTTCAAATTTTGGGGGTGGCTCTAGGAGTTGTGAGGGTGGAGGTTGTGGTATAGGTGTAGGAGGAAGATATGAAGAAGGTGGGGAGGGTGAAATAGGTTCATCATCCAAGAGGTCATTGTCATCAAAATTAGGGTCAGAAGGACATAATTGAATGAAGGCAGCCTTTAGACCCTTAAATTTCTCAACATCATGTCCTGACACATGATGGTAAGCACAAATTTTAGTATCATCAAACCCTTCTGGCTTTGGTTTAAGAGGGTCGTAAGGTTTAAGAGGAGGGAGAGTGATAGCAGAGATTTCAAGGAGCTTAGCCAAGATGGTGGCGTATGATCCCACTAGTGGATCACAATGCGAAGTAAAAGTAGGTTTGGTTAGAATATTGGGTAGTTGTGGTGGTAGTTGAGGTGACGCATTCTTGGATTTGGGTTGTAATTTCTTTAGTGTAGTTTCAGAAATAGGAAGAGGGGTAGGTTTAACCACCTCTTTGGAAATTACTGATTTTTTCAATTTTTGGTGCTTTTTCTTAGGTAGAGGTGTAGGGGGTGCACATGATGTAAATGCTAAGGAAGATGGTGGGAGAGGACGAGTGACCCAAGGGGACTAATGAGGTGCAGCAGTAGGTGTTGGTCAAAGTTGAGAGAGAGGTACAAGTGAGGTGGAAAAAAATGTCATAGGTAGTGAAGGAGGTATAGAAGGTAATGGTGGTATAGGAGACAAAGAAGTTATAGATGGTGATGAAGGACGTAAGGTTCGCCTAGGTAGAGCTGCAGGCTATGGTAAAGGGGTCAAGGTAATTTTATGTCTACCCCTGTAGAGGGTAGATTTTGTTAAGGTAGAGGGGTGAGGTCCCAAGATGCATGGTAAGGGTGAAGGTGATAAAGGTGTAGTTGGTGAGGTCGGTGCATGCAGATTAGAAGGTTGGGTTTTTCATTTAAGTTGAAGGATTGGTTCCATAAGTATATGGGAAGATGTAGTCAAGTGTATCTTGATAGGAGGATGTGCAAGGTTTGATGTGGGTGTGACCCCTAGAACACTAGTAGGTTTAGATACAAGAGATGGTGTTGGAATACGTTGGCTAGTAGGTAGAGAGGTGGGTATAGATGAGGATGTTGTAGTAGAAGATGTATCGAGATTTATGTTCATGTGTGGTTTGGGTTGTTGAAACTTATTTAGATAAATGGTAGAGGTGTCAGTGGAAGATGATTACATTTGGGTCGAGACCGGGAGTAAGAGACGCCCCTAAAGTGAAGCCCTATCAACATAGTCTAGGTGGTAGGACAAACATGAGAATGGCACTGTGGTAGATGAGGTATATGTGGAGTGAGTGGTGATTCCTGTAAAACATGTCTGAGAAATAGGGAATTCACTGGCTTCGGCCTCTATAGGTAAGAGAGCCAAAAGTAGGTCTGCAGGATCTTGGGTAGCTAATGGAGAATGGTCACTGAGTGGCAACGGAAAATCTATTGGATCTTGAATAGGTGGAGAAGATGATGGGTACTCCTCTGTGGATGGAGGAGATATAATTGGTAGTGATTCACTGGGTAGGAAAGATGAAGGAGACATAATATCGGTGTTAATGAGAGACTCCTCCATAGGTGTATGGGGAGGTGAAGGGCTTTCCCCTATGGGTAGAGGAACAGATAAAGTAGATTCCTATATGGGTAGAGGATTTCAAGATAGGATTTCCTTGATGGAGGGGATAGGAGATATTTGGGAATCAAGTGGTAAGTCGGTAAAGATAACATTTACCTCACATGTATTACTTTCATTATATGAGGCATCACCAGTTTGATCATTATATGGGGAATGGTTAGGGAATGGTTTCTTGAATATATGAAGGTCTTGATTGGTAGGTGCATTAGGGTTATCCAGGACTAACTTGCCTCTCGAGCATTCCCTGAACAATGTTTTTAAAGCTGATACAATTGTTGTCACTGTGACCATTTACCCGGTGATAGTTATAATAGTACTTTTCCTTGTACCAACCTGGTATGGGGCGAGAGGGGTCAAAACCAATATGTGGTTTGATAGGAGGAAGGGTGATGGCATTAGCTTTAATAAGCTTCTCTAAAATAGATGAATATGGTTCTCCGATTGAGGTATATTTATTTTGTTCGCATCTGAATTGGAAGGTTTGGACTGGTGACATATTGGATGAAGGTTTAGCATGATTGGATGGATGGGCAGGGCCAGCCTTAAGTACCACTACATTGGCAATTCCTTTGGCTTTGGAATAACTCATATGAGGTTTTGAGGAAGAGGAAGTATCGTGTGATTTAAATGAAGAGTTCTTGTTTTGTAATTATATCTTCTTCTCTTCGATGGCACGAATTTCGAGCTTACATGCCATGGTGAAAGCTTCATCGAATGTGTGGAAGGTTTTCACCTGTAAGGTAGGTGAGATATGTCTAGCATAGGCTCGTGTGAAGAGATCTTTGAGTTCAGTTTACAGTAATTAGAAAGTGAGTTGGTTGATTAGGCTACGCCAGCGAGTGACAAAATATGGGATAGATTCATCATCATATTGACACATGGAATAAATATTGGTCATGGTAACCTTCTTGAAGACATTAATTGAAAAATGATCCATGAAGGCTTGGGATATTTGGTTGAATGAGAAGATGCAATGTCTAGGTAATCCACTATACCAATCCAATGTTGGACCAGTTAGGGACATGGGAAAGGTTTGTAAAAGCAAAGCATCATCATGGGCAATTAAGTAACACCCATGTTTGAAAGATCACAAATACTGTTACGGGTCTTCCTTATTGTTAAAGTGGTTAAACTTAAACATCTCCCAGTGTACGGGATATGGGTGAATGGGAATGGATGGATGGATAGGCTCATTACAAATCTCATCATAGGTGAGAGAATTGTGGGATCTAGAAATAGATGCTTCTAATGTCTACATCTTGTCCATCATTAACTCAATAAAGTCATTGTTAGGTTGTGAAGATTTGATACCACCCAGAGTGAAAGGAGGTTGTTGTTGGACATATGAAGAATAGGACACTCTAGAATATGGTGGTGTCGAATAAGGAGGCGAGAATTGAGAGATAGACATCGAGGGTATATACTCAGACTGAATGACCAATGAAACAAGAGGTGGCTGGTCGTAGGTATCTGAAGGTGGGACACTCGTAGTGACCCTGGTAGAGATGAGAGGTAGAGATTGGGGAATGGAAAGGACAACATTTTTAAATGGGGTAGAGGTTAATGACACCAAGAGTGATAGCGTTGTGACTGGTATATATGAGACAACAGGTGTGAAGGATGCTATGTTTTGGGTGGTGGATGAAGGTATGGTGGAGACTACAAGTGCAATAGAGGTGGTGGATGGGGCGGTCAAAGCTAGCGTGGCACCTAGTTGGGACACAACTGGAGATAAACCAGATGAGGTCACCATGGTAGGAGGTGGAGCTGAGGTAGAACCAATCATTAGGGATGGAGATAAGGATATGGGCATGCCATAGATCAATTAACATGAGGCATCTCAAGTGGAGGCATGGGTGAGGTAGTGGCTCAAAGAAGCGGGATTCTAATCCAGGAGTCATGTGAACTCTGTGTCACCTGTAGGAATGGTGATAAGTTGATTAGGATCCATGGATGATGAGATGGAAGGTGGCGAAGGACTAGGTGATGAAGGGCTAGGTGGGAGTAGTTGTCAACTAGTGTAAAATACGAGGGCACTTGCCTAACTATGGCTTAGCACCATGTGGATAGGAACTGATTTAACGAGACTGTATTTTGTCTAAATGGCACAAAACACAACAGAACTAGGAAAATAGTCAATAGTGAGTGAATTAGATCGGGTGGTGAGCTGTAAAATAGCACAGGGTGACCGATGCCGGTTCAGGTAAACCGATGCCAGTTAGGCTTAACTGGTGCCGGTTATTGTGAAAAACCAACAGTCTATTAAATGATAGTCCCAAACTAACAATTTTCACACAAGATGAGATGTAAGGTGATTGTGATTGGGGTAATGACAATATGAAAGGTGATAGGAGCCTTTTACCACTCAGAAAGTGAAATAGGTGTCTTTTGGATAGGTATCCAAGAAAACTTTAGACCGATGTCGGTTGGGTTAAACCAATGCCAATTAAAGGTAACCGTAGCTGGTTACTGTGAAATTGAAATAGAGAATAAGAAAGATGGTTGTGATTAAAAAATCTGGTGTTGAATCAAACCCCGAAGTCTGAGAATGATGTAGATGTGGTCCAGGCACACTCAGATGAAGTTAGAATACACCAACTATGATTGGGAGTGTGCAAGGAAAGAAAAAAATGATGATCGAAAGCTCTCACCTCAAAACATAAAACAAGCAGAACACTAAGAAAGAACGTTCCTAGAGTGCCTATCCTATTACATTTTTTCAACTTATGTTATTTGTATGGACTGACTGTTACAAACAGAATAATAGAATTTATTTGTGAGGAAGGCTTCCTACGAAGAAATAATTCTACAGGGTGAGGTTTCAGGAATGTTATGGTGGGGGCGGGCTTCGCTCTGAAGTATGACTTGATAGAGCAGCGAGTTGGGTGCCCACTGTACCGTGAAAGTGTGATCACCTACAACTTCTTCCAGGTAGGATGTTGTTTAAGAATGTATGTATTTTGAATTTTTGTGTGGTTTGGTAAGAATCAGAGAAAGAGAAAAGGATAGAAGTTCTTTTCTATGATTTGTTTGTCAACCATCAGCTGGTCATGACTTCCAGCGTATAGGTTGCCCATAATTAATATGAGCTAATGAGTTAAATCAGAATGTAGTGCACTTGTTTTAAACCCAAATCGAAAATATGATATTCGATGACAGCAATATATAAACAGGAAGAGGGATGCTCTTTCACCAAAATCCAGAAAACAAAGGGGAAGAAGATTCTTTTTAAATACACCAAAATAAATGTGTCTTTCGGAGAAAATAGAAAGAAGAGAATGTTACAAAGGAGAAAGTATTAATGTGAATGCTATTAGAAGGGAAACACACACACACAATTTTTCACTTAGTAATGAAGAAAGATGCAAGGAACCCTGAACAGGTCCCACCGGGCATGCCAAAATGTTTCCCCTAATTTCTTAGCTTTCTGAGAAGTACTTGATGAAACAGATAAGGTAAAGGTGGTAAGAGGAATACCTTGTTTGAGATGGTTGAAGTTTGTATGCGCGTGTATCTAAATTCTGAATCAAAGTGATTGTGAGACCTTCCTTTCAGCTAGGAGGAACTACCTGTATAAGAACCAAAACAATGCCACAAAAGAGAGTTAAATGATATATGCAGTGGACTGCCTAACATGTGTTAGATCTTGGAAGTGTGATACTTCCTAAATGGCTATTAGTCCACTGTTTAAAACAATTCAATGTTGAAATCAAGTAAATATTGACCTACTATAGTTTAATATGATTTAGGCATCTCATACAAATGTAATAGGCTATATCTAATCTAACAGGCTAGGCTAGAAGGAGATCCAGAGGTCAGATAGGTTGGTTACAGGTGAATCTGAGCTAACATGCTAGGTTAGATATAGATCTGAAGGTCAAATAGGTGTTTAGATAGGTATACCTCAGAAACAGGTTGTTATTCTGGTAGAAATCAAGCAATATAGAGACTAACCAAGGTTTTATTGTAATCGATGACGGTTTGACTATAACCAACGACGGTTAGAGAGAACTGACGACGGTTAAGTTGGGGCTGGTGGAATCACACAGTCCAGGTTTTTGGTGTTTTGGGGAAAAAGTGGAGTGGATAGAATGTGGGGATTGATCAAAAAGGTGATGTAGATAGGTTGTGAAGATCTGAGACTACTGAGGAGGTCAAAATGGGCAATTGGGCCATGTATTAGGATGATTGGGTATGGAAGGTGACTATAATTAGAGAGAGGGAATAGATAGAGAGTAAAAGACTAGGTTCCTTTACCAAAAAGACTACAGCTAATCATAAGAAAATGAAATAGATGGAAGGAGGATACTTACTTTTTTATGAGGTACAGGTCTGAAGAATAATGAAGAAGTGGCTACATTAGAGGATGCTAGGAAGAAATTTTTCACTATTGTGCCAGTGTATTTGGTTGCCTTTGTTGATCACAAATTAATTTTCAGTCTGTTGTTGCGTCTAAAGAGATCGAACTCAAGATCAGAAGTTTTTCGAAAAACAACCAACCAACCAACCCATATTACAAAGTTTTAAATGGGTCTAAATAGGCCATTTGGTCCATCCCGGTATAACCAATGTCAGTTTAGGGTAACCGACATCGGTTTGGGTGAGATATATTGGGTTGTTCAAAAGTTTCCTAGGAATTTTTTCCGCCAATTGATAAGGGTCTCTTCTTTTCCTCAGGGTGAAAACTGACCTTAGGAGGCTTTTAATGTGACGTGAGGGAATGGGTCTAATGTTAGGTTGTATTTAGGCCATTGCTTTAGGGTTTAGGTTAATGGGTCAAATTATGGGGGTGGTTAGGTGAGGTGTATTTAATAAAGGAAATTATATTAAATAGGTGTGTGAGGGTGGTGAATTAATTTAATGTAAATAATTAAATTAATATGTGTGTGGGTAAAATGTCATTAACTTAATTAAAATAATTAAATTAATATGTATGGAGATAAATGGTAGTAATTTAATTAAAGTAATTAAATTAAAATGTGTGGGGTGCAGGAGGTAGGTGCTAAAGTGTTGAGGATGAGGAAATGATTATAGGGTTGCGGTAGGGGACCAAGGTGATTACGACGTGATTTCAGTTTCTACACCCCCTTAACCTAGCATCAGTCACCTGTTTCATGGTCGATACCAATTCAGCACTACCGACGTCAGCTAACCTTCAACTGACACCGGTCACTGTCGCAGCAAAAACTTTTGTGCCCAAACCCCCATTTTTTCTCAAAATTCCCTTTTACTCCCTTCTACCTAACCAATCCTACCCAAATACCCCCTCCACCCTTCTCCACCCCTCCTTTAGCCAATCACCTCTCTCCCCATTCATATTTAACCTGATTTTCCCTCCCACCAATTCAAAATTCATTTCCCCCCCGAAAAACCCATTTTTACCTGCCCGACATCTAAATAAAACTAATAAACAAAAGAAAGTAGGATTGACCCTTACCTCATCACATTTCCGTCATCGTGGTGGCACGTTGGGCTGCTACACCAGTGTTCCACTTGACCCCTCTCCTGCCTCTATCATCACCCATTCAATCTCCTGACCTAAAACCAACTGAATTGAACAATCCAATTTCATGGACCCACCTATCCACTGCCAATCACCCACTACACCGATTGACAACTTAGCTTTCCATTTCACATGGACAGTTTCCACTTTTCTCTCTCTCACCTATCATTTTCTTCAATTCAGTAAATGACAAATGATTTGAAAAACACAGAAACTTTTTCTTTTTATAACCTACCCGACTTAGCTGGCAACGGTTTTACCTTAACTGACATCGGTCATGTGCCCTAGCTTACCGTGGTCGGTCAATCTTGACCGGCATTGGTTCCTTCAAACCATCATCAATTTACTTGTTTAGTACTTTTCCTACCCCCTACCCCCAATTTTTGACCTGAATCCTTTTTACCTCACCCACACCTCACTTGGACACTTAACTTTATATTCCTGACCTTATCATTTACCCCCTCACCTCGTCCTCATTCGGGGACTCATTATTTTACCCATACCTTGGCCCTACCCATGTCATGACCTAGCTAACCTGGACCCGGAACATTGTTAGTGACCTATGAACTCATGTGCTCACTATACCTTGTGACATTATTACTCATGTTGCTGGTGACCTAATGACCTTGCCTTGCCTCTTGCCATGTGACTATTTATCCTAACCCAACCTTTGGTGTACTAGAACATACCTACACATTCCTAAACCTGACCTGCGGAGTGCTTCCACACCATATCATATACCTTGGATACCAAAATCACCTCAACCTTGTTTGGATAAACCTAGTCGACCTTATATGATGTAGAGTTTATCATTCTCTTCAACCTAGTACCATGTGTCATAGTTTATACATGTGCATACGTTTGAATTTTGCTACCTTTGATCCATGTCCCATTAGCCTTGATTTACCCGATTGGACCTTTACCCCTCTTTACCCTCTATTGTCCCACCCTCCTCTTCATCACATCCATCTTTTATCAAACCACTCACCAATTCTATCCTTCTACCACATCAGTTCCTAGTTTGAGGGGGATCACCTTCACCCACACATGGGGCAACCACATCTTATTTTTATCAATGTCACTTACCAATACAAGCTACGCAACAAAAAGGGGCAAAATGTAGACACCAAAATTGGGTCAAACTCCCCTTGGTCCCTAGTTAAATAACTGGCTTCAATACATACTCACATAGCCATGGCCCCTTCTCACCCCACACTGCTATTAATTTAATTAATTAAATTAAATTAATATATATCCTCACAAATATTTATTATTTAAATATCCTAAGTTGATGATTCTACCACTATCCACCTCACCTCGACACCTCATCCAACCACCTCACCCTAAGACCTATTATTGGCATGTTTCCATAACTAACAATAACTAAGTCTTACTTCCCTTAATAAGCTAAGATTTGGTCTTACCCTTAAAATCAATCCCTAAAATCTCTCTAACCATATTCCTGCTCATTAGAAGGGAAGTTTCCATTCTAATCCATGAGAACAAAACTGAACTTGAGATCCAAGAAAATTAGAAGGGATCTACCCATTTTAGTAAACCTAGGGAATCCCACCTTAACCGACGCCAGTCACACTAATCTGACGTGCTAGTCAACCTACGGAACCGTTGTCAGTTACCATTTATTCACCCAAAATAACCTTGTTTTTGAGGTTGGCACATTTCTGAGAGCAAGAAGAAGAATGAAACCAGAGTTGCATGCAAGTAGAACTAGCAGTCTTTCACGCACCCAGAGCATCCATAGCCAACACCAGGATAGAATCCAGATAGCCATTGGCACTCCACAAGTAACATTCTGGAGAAGCGCTAGAACCATTGCACCAAGTTCCTTCCATTCGATCAACTTGCGATCATCAGCCACCACATCAACCATTGGACCTACAACATTGGTAAGTGTTTTGTTCATTAATCACTTGTCCATTTTTATTTTAGTTCATAGAGTGGTTATCATTCTTGTTATTAGTTCTTACTGTTAACATTCCCATTCCCCCATAGCCATCTTAACTGACAAAATCCAAAAACCTCACCCACTCATTTCATTAGATCACCTATCCTGAACTACCCTTTCACCTTTCTGAGTGTTCTTAGAGATCCCTGAGTAGACCTCGAACCTATACAGACCTTGTCTTTAGCCATTTCCATTTCCATTTAGCTTTAGACCTAGCTTCTACAATAAGGTTTTTCTTGGAATTACTATCACCCCAACTGTACCTGATGCCGGTTACCCATAACTGTCATCAATGGTTCACCTTAACCGTCGTCGGTTATACCCAGAACAACATCGGTCTCTGTGTTTTATACCCTCAGACCAAGAACATAGCCAAAAAAACCTCCTACCAATTGATGTAAAGCAACCCAGAATCAGACCCTAACCGGTCCCAGTACCTCTGACAGATACCCTCATCTTTCAGATCCAACTCATAGCCTAGCCTGTTGTGATTGGATATTCTTTATTGTACTTGAATGAGATACCTAAATCTTTATCAACTACAGTAGGACTTTACTTGTATCTCTCACATTGAATTTTTTTAAAACAGTGGATTGACAGCCATCTAAGAAGTATCACACTTCCTGGAATCTAGCATATGCTAGGTAGTCCACTGTACATATATCTATTTAACTATCCTATTTAGTGGTCTTGTTTTCTATTACAGGTAGTTCCTCCTAGCCAAAAGGAAGCTCTCACATGATCGGAACTGTGGCTCAAGAAGTCATAGACATGTAAGCAATAACCATCAACTAACCAGCATTTTAACATAGGTATTCCTCCTTGGCCCATTTACCCTTATCTATTTTCATCAACATTCGAAGAAACGGTAAAGAAAATCGGGTGAATTAGGATCTCATCTGGACCAGGATGAGTGCTTACTAACTGGCCATGCACCTGGAATCAAGGATTAGTACTCTTAGATGATATATGTTCATCTACACCAATGGACCATTTCAAAGTGTATCCCACGATAGAGTCTCTAGAAATTTGGAGTCATACAAGCAAGACCATTTTCCCAACCTTGAATTAGTTTGTTTTTAATATGGCGATCATGTCATGATTTTTGTCATGCCTTTTCAGTCTTCTAACATCCACCTAGCGGAAAGTGATCACCTTTCGTCCAAATAAATTAACTTCTCCACTGCACTCTTGTAGTTATTTTTCATCAGCTAACCCTCATTGCATGGCAAAATATGGTATAGGATGAATAGCATAACTTTCCCATCCCAATGGTAACACAACCTCCACGCCAAACACCAATTATGAATGGTCATGGCACTTGTTTAATCGTCTTGTAGGTAGTCCTAAATATGGCGCAAATATTTATAGCTGAAAGACTTTGTCATCCCAATCCTGTCTTCCCACATACACAAATCTTTGTCAATATGTGAATCTAATTTTTTTCAACATGTCATCTACATGTGAAAAAGTTCCATTAGCTTGCGGGTGATATGGGGTAGGTCCTTATGGTGGGCTACCATGAATTCCGATGCCTTGGGAAGATTCTAACTATCTCATTCAAGAAATGGGTACCCCTATGGAAGGTTTTGTTACTTAACTCTAGCGGACTAGTTCCTTATGCTATTGCATCTCATATTTTCCCATAATGAACCTAGTTGTTATTGTTGATGTGCAGTCCTTTGTAGGCATATGTCTCTACCCATCTTGTTAAGTAGTCATTGTAAGTGGATGATATAGTGTGATCTATATCACTTCGCATGGTAGGTGAAATTGGGGGTACTTCTACAAAATCACCTGGCCCATTTCTCAAGCATGTGTTGCCTAGACTTGTACGTTCTTTATCTAGCGCTCAATGAGTATCTCATCCCTTCTCTGTGGTTTGCCAAGGCACTGGAAATGGTCACAGGCCTTAGTAAAACTGAATGCAATCCTGGTCAAAAGATGTTATAAAATCACAAACCAAATCCCTGCCAGTAGAATCTTTTGTGCGGTGGCAATTCCCTGCAAAAGTGTCCTCCTATAATCGTGCGCTTCCTAAAATGATTTAGCAATGCATTATTGCTCCATACACACACTGTTTCACAAAAGCACATCATCGTGGCCTAGTTGTTTCATAAGTCTCCACTAATTAGCAATAGTAGGGTATGGCACATATGCACAAAAACAATTGAAAATTCTTTCCAGAGTCTTCATCCAAAAAAAGAGCCACGCCCAGTGTTTCACAGAAACAATCTTACAATATAATCATAAGTCAGAGGGCACACACCACAACCTAAATAGTTACTTTGTTTGTGTACATGGTATCCTCAATAGAGTATGTTGCTTGTACCTCCCCTATAGTTCAATCCTTAGACATACTTTGGTCAAGATCCTAAGTTACTCTTTCCTGGTTTCACAACAAATGTAAACTCAAACTCTTGAAACAACAAGACCCACCAACATATGTGCATGCTTTCAAAATGGTTTTGTTCACCATAGTACTGTCAATACCATGTTGATCTGTATGGTAGAATATGGTTAGGTTTGTTAGCCAACAGATATTGCATGAATTTCTTGTAACATGTAGATCATTGATAGTGCTTATGCACATGAGTCAGTAGTGTACATCAATATCATCACATCTAACATCAGTCTTTAAATTCCTGCTAGCAAATACACAAGGGGTGGTCAAAAAGTATCCTTCATCCAAGTTGAATGCTAACACTACCCCAATCACCATCCCTGAAGCATCAACATGTACATGGAATGAGCTTATCACAAAGAGGGAAAGTGTAATATCCCCCACAGTGATCTAAGCCTATCATCTAGTCCACTAATCTAAGAGTATCACAATTGGTGTCATTGTATAGCACCTCTCCCCATATAAAAAATGCAAACTTTTGTGTTTTAGAACATCTCATCTATCATCATGGCACCTAGCAATCTGTGGCATCAACCCCTATAACATCATGACACATCTATAATCTATGTAGTACAAGCATATGCCCAAGGAAGTCCGTGCATCTGTGCTAAAAGCTGGTAGGCTCACATCCTAATGTCCATGTATGCAACGTATAAACTTTGGTGGGATCTCACCAACAAGCCTATCCTTATCATATGATTTTCCCCAACAGGCCATCCAAATGGCACAGGTCATGATTTCTTGATGTTGAGGGGTATGTGCAACTACAAAAATATTTCAAACGATCAAACTAATAAATCCTTCATTAGATGGAATGCATTTCACTATGGTCCATACATCATACTAGACTGTCAAGGTATGACCTGAAGTAACTTCATAAGAGGTTTGTAAATCCATAAATGCCTAGTACCACTATGCACGAAAACAATGAGATTTAGGCACATGACTTCAGAACCCTCAAATGGACTGGCTGGTCTGCACCATGTAGGCAAAACTTCCATAACCTATGTCCAATGGCGAAAGTCCTGTCTGTTTCCCTCATGGCTTCTTCACTTATGCAATTCCAGTCTCTGATGGTATCTCTGAGAATCCACTCCACTGAAGGCTATAGATTTCAGGTGCCCAGCCACTCCTTCCAGGATTTCCTCAGAAAAAGGGGTTGGAAAAGGATCAATTATACATACCCTATTTAATTCCGCTGTAGTCAACACTTGATGAGTGTGATCCTTACATCACTATCTTAATTTTGCATGTCACCATGGGGACTCTACCTCATTCTGATTCCTCACACAACTTCAATGATTCTTGATGCAATCACTCACTCTACAGGAAGTCTATCTCCTCCTTGAATTGAACACTACATGTAATTTGGTATGGGCATGTTGGTAGTAGGTCTTCTCACCGAATTTGGCATCTGAGCAGCCCTCCTAATGTATCTACTGGAAATGTGTGGATCCATCTCTCCACTAACTAGCACGGGCTCTGGCTTGGTCCTGCTCTTCTGTCATGGACAGAATATGAAATAAGTCTTGAAACTCACTCCAATACCATCATTGATCATAAGGAAACATCCTTCTTTGACCAATAGTCATCTCCACCCTGGTAGCCTCCTTAGGTTTGGCCTTCAGATGCACCAATGTTAACCTATCTTTGTTTTAAGGGCTCTATCTGTAGGTTCACGCTTTCTCATCAGTACTATCCCATAACTTCTATGCTAAGTACCTGTTATCCAATTTTGCACACCTGGCAAGATTGGACAACGGGGTCCTATCACGTTCAAAATAAAATAATAGTCCCAGGAACCCACCTTCGGTTATTATCGAAATGCAATAATTAAAAATAATTCCTAAATTGCATATGAAGAGATCACCTAGCATCGAAAGGCACCCAGTTGATCTCAACTCGGTGGAGAGTTCAGGGTCGAGTTGATAAAGAACCCGGTGTCAAATTGATAGTCATCTCAGAAATCATCTCAGTAGAGACTCTCAATTGTAAGAGCTCGACGATGGCCTTGTTAATGCAAAATATAGCTCGTTGAAAATTGACGAATGAAAGGAACTGTACAAGGATCCCGGTGGAGATCGATGCAAAAAGATCTGAAGGCCGAGTCAAGGAAAGCTAAGTTAACATGAGGCCAGGTTTAATCCACTAAGACAGTGCTCGACCAACCACTTGGGAGAATTATCTTGTTTGACCAAGATGATATGAGATTATGCAGATATGACGATGAGGTCATCTGGTAGTGTTTGTAATTACATAATGGAAAAAATGCTTGCAACCAAGCAACCAAATACATCTCAATAAAATCTCGTAGCACTCTACGGAGAGGGTCGCTTGAAGGAGGCAGTACACGTTCTTCTTACAACACATAATCCATCTGTAAATTCTTTAACATATCTTCATCTACTACAGGCTTGCATTACTAAGAAAGCCCTTGCAGAGGCTAAGCAAATCCACTCTCACATCAATAATAGGGGACACACATTTGGAAGACTCGCGCTATTACCAAATAAACTTATCTACATGTATGACAAGTGTGGAAGTTTGATGGATGCTCGTAAAGTCTTCAACTGCATGACTGATCGTTTTAGATCTCTTCTCATGGAATATGGTAATTGTAGCTTACAGAAGGCATGGACATCCTATACATGCATTTCAAAACTATTTCATGAAATGTTGAAATGAACACCTGACAAGCACCCCGATCACCTGAACATTCGTGTATGGCCTGGCCAATGGAAAAGAATCGATCAGGTTGAGGATGGAGCTCAGACATGGTAGCATTGGCTCACTCAGTCAAGCCTGACAAGGTCGTGAGCATCCAGAGTTTTGTTTGGTTCGATTGTAAGTCGAGAAGGAAAAGTTGGGGTTCAAATCCGTGCTAAGGCTCGCATTGGCTTGGGAGATTTTCATCCCTTTTGTCGGGTTGGACTTTGATGATGGCAAGCCATTGTAAGATTCCCACATGGGAAATATTTCAGTATATTGCCAAGGTCATAAATTTGATGATGGCAAGCCAAATCAGTATTTCCCCACATAGGATATCTTCATCCCGATTTACATGGTGGAAAATTTGCAGTGGAAAGCCAACACAAGGTTTTCACGTAAAGGGGGTCCCGAGTTTCATCTTGCCAAGGACGTGGGAAATAAGGCAAGCAATGCCAAGGGGAAATGACGTGATGTCAAGCCAAAGAAGAAATCCCGGGCATGGGAGAAGTTTGAGTCTACTGCCAAAAAATGGGAGAAATCCGGTCAAACTGCCAGAAGTGGAAATATTGGTTTGGCAAACCATGACCGAAATTCCGCGCAGGGGAGATTTGGAGCAGCACTGCCAAGCATGGAGATTTGACGATGGCAATCCAACATCAGACTTCCGCATGAACCATGTAAACGAAATCCGCGCAGCTTGGAGTGGTCCGAGTCTTTGTGCGAGTCGC
Source organism: Taxus chinensis (assembly GCA_019776745.2). Taxonomy (NCBI): domain Eukaryota; kingdom Viridiplantae; phylum Streptophyta; class Pinopsida; order Cupressales; family Taxaceae; genus Taxus; species Taxus chinensis. The sequence goes on from JAHRHJ020003288.1 coordinate 243,690, forward strand.
CAGGAAGATTAATGAGACAGTTGTGAATTGGAGCGGGTCATGGAGAAAAAACGCGACGTGATACCAATTTCAGCGGAGGCTACAGGCATTCTCGTCTCATTACAGATATTTGGCAAATGCATTCGAGTGGCTCAGCAGAGGGCTCAAATCTCGTCGCAGTTCGGTGCACGCGAGGAAAATCAGCAACCATGCAGACGTGTGCAATACAGTCGAAGCCTTCTTTAGCGCTCCCAGCACACAGTTCTTGCAGGAAACAAATATTCACTGCCGTGTACGATGGATTGGAGTCACGTCCTTCAAGGCTTCATGAAATTTTCCTGGGTCAGGAGATGAAGGTTTATTACGGTACAGAATGAAACGATTCGTTATTGCTTCAGCATTCCTTCTCCTAGAAACGAATTAAATGTGAAGGTCAGCTCTGAAAATACCTAGCTCGCCGTTTTGCGCTAGATCCTTGTTACGTGTTGGTCTCTTTGAAAAACTCTGTGGGCAGAAGTAATATTTATACCCTTCCATTATGTACGTCCAATCAGACAATCAGTATTCTTTGAAGGAACTCAGAGGAGCTGTGTTTGTTTAGTAATGGACGGGACGTAACTGTAGTTTCAAGCTAATACTAGCTTTCCATCTATGTGCTTTGATCCACGATGAGAGGAAGAATCATATGGTTGTTACCTGTACCATTGTTCCAAGTCCTCTTGAAGCTGCCCCAGTTGTTCAATGTAAAGGGCTTCGATTAGTACTGTCAAGTTTCAAACGATTGTAACATGATAGGCTTTTTAGATTAGCTCTGGATCCATGACCTAAGGGGTGCAGAGATTCGTGATATCATATGGTTGATTTCACGGTACATATGTTCCATAGGTCCTCAATAGTGCATAATTATTGTTGGAGCCGACTAATTGCAGATGCACTGCAAAATACCGAAGGGCTCTTTGCCAAATTTCAACTCAAGGAGTCTCTCGACATAAAATGACGTATGAGCCTGTGTCATCATCAGTGGCAGCATTAGGTCATTACTAAGCATTTTCTCAATGTGGCCAGGGTACAATTGCGCTTGATATGGAGCTAAACATTGCTGACTGCAAGTGACCCAATGATAAGGTAGAACCGTGAGCATCTTGTGGCTAAAAAATCAGTTCTCAAGGCGTGTGTGAACATGATCGACAAAGGAGTAATATGGGCAGATACAAAGCCTAGGTCGAATCATCATTGAAGCAGCTCGTTGTTGTCAAGGTCTTTTGAACGTGGAATGGCATGTGAATATCTCGGTCCAAAATGAGAAGAAATAACTCTATTGTCAAACTAGTTATCTCCAGAGAAATCGAATCGATTGAGTGTTGAAGGTCACGTAACGTGATCCCTAACAATATAGGAAGAATCCGTTCTAAATGCTGCATGCAGGAGTGAAATAATTTATTCGAAAATGTTTCTCTTTGAGAAAGCAATGTATCATGGGTCAAGCTCAACACAAGTATGATTTAGAGTCCTTTTCATATTATGGAAACGTTGGTACCAGGTCAAGATAAAGAATAAGCTCGACGGGTGTCGCAAGTTTAATGCTATTTGTAGAGGCTTTCAATTTCGAGCTTAAAGCTTCATGTTCACGATGCATATAGGTGGCTTGGTAATTCAGAATGGCCTCGAGTTAACAGAGGAAAATGATAAGAATTGAGTTTGATAGCTCACCATTCGAAGGACTCAATGTGAAAGAGATCGATTGCCAAGGCAAGGAAAGAGTTAGTGTGGGGTTCAAAATTGATTGCAACACCAAGTTAGAGGATTCGAAACTCACCGAGTTGGGATTTGTGCAGACTCTATCTATATGGACCCCCTCCTCTTCCAGTCAAACGGGTCAACGGGGGGGTCTCGACATTATGTTAATTAAATTAATATTTTTATTTAAATATTTTAATAATAATATTTATTATTATTATTTAAATATTTTATTTAAATATTCTTTTAATTAATTGAGAAGACTAGGTCAATAGGCAATTAATGACCCATGATGGAACCTTCTCAGGTGGTTCAACTAACTGTAATAAATACATCATGGTCCTTCATTTTAGGAATGTAATTATGACCATTTCCTCTTCTTTCTCACATATTCTTCTATAAATGTAAGTTGGAAGCTCATTTCAAAGGGTTCCAACAGTTCAGACAAGTTGGACAGTTAGATATCTCAGGCAAGAGTGTATACTTTTCAAGAGTCCTCTCTCTTCTGCAAGTTGTTCTTGTGTGTTGAGAGAACTTTCAAGCCTCCTCTTCAAGACTGTAATGGCAACTATTGCCTCTTTTGAATGTATGATGCATTGTGCATGTTATTGAAGCAATAAAAGTGTGTGTTTTGTGACTAATCTCGGTCCTTTCATCCTTCTATGCTTCTTTGTGCCTTTCTCATACTTGCAGGTACACTGTGCAAGTTTAAGTTTCTATTGCAGGTTCTTAGAGTTGCTGTGCTTATCAAGTGGTGGAAGTATTGCATGCAGTTGAGTTGTGGTGTCTGTTCACCCTTCTTGAGTTCATCCTTCTTCACTGGGAAACTGGTATATTTCTCGGTCTGATAAAGTTTAACAAAGGGAACGCGTGTCTCTTAGTCTGTGGTATCATGTACCCTCTCTAAGTTGCAGTAGGTGAAGTTGACCTGTGGTGCACACACCCTCTTCAAATTAACCCTTCCTGAGTCTGGGAAGACACCCTTTATTTGGTGCATCACCATCCCTAGTATAGTTTCATTTCTGTAAATCTCTTTCCCTAAAACCCCATGAAAATGTTAGCATAGGACTAGATAATCATTTTTGTTACACTAGGAGTAGTACAACACTTAGTTTAGGAAGAGGAAGCCGGCCTTCTCCGTAGGTTCACCTCGAGCCCAAGTCCCATAGCTTGAGAGGTGATCCCATGTGTCCCAATCACACCGAACGTCCTATTCACATCCTGGCCATTCGGAGGGTGCAGTGATTTGGCGACAACAATTAGCTAATTTACTCAGGATGAAATCAACTGGAAAAGAGTTATAATTTCTATTTTAGATCTTCTTTGTTTGAAATCGGTTTAGGAATGCTCTACCTTCTCATTGCATCCGATTGTGTTGAGCATATGAATTGGATGATCTAAAGTCATCTTTTTGGAAATGAACAAAAATGGAAGGTAAAATATTGAAAGTTTTCCGGGATGATTCTACTTGGGCTATTTCATTTTGCAACTACTTGGAACGATTATCTTTTGATACCAGAGTTTACAGATACTTTGATAACATGTTCTTGAAATGTTTAGATCAAATTTTTGGAAAGCATTAGATATCTAGACTCATAGATCTTCCATGCACAATTTCTCATTTTGGAGGATGGAAGAAATGTTTAAGGAAATGGTTCTGGTAATGTCGATCCCTAGTTTTACATTTGAGACTAACCTGGCAACCAAATTTATACAGAAATGAGCATTCTTTCCAAACTCTGTACCAAGAAATTAGATGGAGATGAAAGGTTCAAATTTAGATATAACATTTTCCTAATATGAGGATCAGAGCTCCCAATTTTGACATTTTCTCTTCAGAGAGGACCCTCAGACCCATAGTACATGTAAAATCCAATTTGAATTGCTCATTTGTGCCATTTAGAAACTTTACATCCATGAATCTCTTTATCAGGATTTCATCCTCCATTCAAGTGATATTGAATCATTCCCAAACCTCTATTAACAAATTCCAAGAATTCTTGTATGTTTTTTACAATGTTTGAGAAAGTAGAATGACAAAATTTTTAAACGGAATTTTAAAAGTGGAAGACTCAAGTGAATGCTTTGTAAGTCCCTGCATATTGTTTTCAATCTAACCTCTTTTTAAGTGACCTTATAAATTCACATATAATCAAAATACTTATGTTTTCTATTACCAGAGGGAATTGATGAGCTTACCCATGAAAGTCCCTTGTTTCTATTCTGCAGATCCCTAAAAAAAATATTTCCCCATATTCTATTTTATTCTTTTGTCAAATCTAAAAGCATCAGGAAATCTTAAGAAATTCCTCGAATGTTAAGTTGTATTTTTATTATCTTTGCAATAGTACTACTAAAATTAGGACCCCCTCCTTCAGGTCCCGTCAAAATATAGATGTTAAAATCATGAAAGCCCATTTCGTTGAGGGGTGACCAGCCTATAAGGAATTTGGCTGTCGATTTTCATAATTTTACACTTGGAGAGTTTTCTTTTCATTTTGCAATCATACTTTCATGCCATTAGAAATACAATCACATACCTGAACTTTTTGGTCGTATCCCATTGATGATTCCTTACTGATTTTTAACCCTTTTAAAAGAATAAAATAGGATCTTGGAAAAATATTTTAAATCTTTATTCTTTGCAAATCTAAGAAGTATCTATCACATGTCACAAGTTGTGCTAAAAATCAAGTTGAGGTTCACTTGGCCATATTGTCTCCTTTCAAAAATTACAATTGATCGCAGCCCCGCAGGGTTGAAGCCATGGAATGAGCACTACCTTTGCCAAGCACAAGAATGGCCCTTCAGAGTTTTTGAGGGATTTATCATAGATTTGTTCTGGAGGTTTTAAATTCAAATTTTGTAGATCATTGTCAAGCTTATCACCATGACATGTTGAAGAAAAGCATATCGTTTTCAATGGATAGCAGAACCAAGGTCCCCTTGCAATTTTGAAAGCAATTAAAGAAGGCACATCTTCAAGCACCAACTCTCATCAACCCAATTTCTCTCAAGGATTTCATCCTCTATGCATTTGGTAGGGTAATTGATACCATTTCTAGAAAGTGCAGCATTTTGGTATAGTAGAACAAGCACCAAGGATGAGACAACCAATTTCTTTCTTTTAGCCAGAAGCCTGGAGTGAACTATGAGGTGAGGTACTCTTTTATTGAGAAGCATGTTCTGCAGTAAAAATCAGCTCAAGCTTGAAGAAATTCAAACATTTAGTCTTTCAAACAAAAGGTTCGAAAACATTTACATCTCATGGGGAGGTTAAGGACTTCCTCCTGAAAGATTTGAATGAAAAAAGGGCAGGGTTGGATCACTCTGTGTCATGGAGTATGACATTGAGATCAAAATTCACCAAGCTGGTAAGAGGAAAAGGATTGTGTGAACAGCTGGTTTTGGGGAAGAAAAGAACACATGCAATGAAGAAAGGCATGTTTTTGACAGTGTAAGACTATGCCTTGAGCATAAGGAAGATGCACTCAAGAAGAAAATAATGTTGATCCCCACTCCTTTCTAGACCCAATCTATATAATGCACTTCCTAACATATGCTTTTGCCCTCCATGGAAGAGATGAACAAGTTTCACCCAAAGAAGACACTTCAGATTGCATTTTAAAGTCCCATATGCAAGAGTTGATGGTGTTTTGTTCAAGAAGGATGTGAATGGAGTGTTTGAGATGCATTAGCACAAATCAGAAGATAGGGTTTTGGAAGAGTTCCATGGTGGAACAGCTGGTGGTCATTTTGCTCCAAGAGTGATAGCTCTGGAAACATGAAGGCTGGTTATTATTGACCCAATATTTTAGTGATTGCTATGCATGGATCAAGAGGTGCAAGAATTGTGCATTCTTCACAGGAAAAGAGAACTTGCTGCACCTTCCATTGCATCCAATTCAGTTGACCAGCCATCCATGCAATGGGGTTTGGACTTCATTGGAGTCATTAATCCCAAGTTGATCAACCAAGGGCATAATGGATTTTGACAGCCAACAAGACTACTTCACCAAATGGACTGAAGCAGTAGCACTCAAAGAAGCCAAATGAGTCTAGCATCTTTAGACTGGCTATGAGGGGATAGTAACCAATTTGGTATACCTCTACATAATCTCAGATAATGCATTAGCATTCATTGGATCCAAGGTAGTATACTGATGTTGGGCTGTCAAGAATGGGATCTACCTAAGCACTTCATCAAACTATTACCCTCAAGGGTAATGGCCAAGTATGAGTCTACAAACAAGAACTTGTTAAGGATCATTAGGAGGAACTCTTGATGAGAAATCAGAGGTCTTGGCATACTTAACTGAAATCAGCCTTATGGGCTGATAGGATAACTCCCAAGAGATCCACAGGTAACTCTCCATTCAGGCTTGTCCCCTATGGAAGATTTCTCAATCTTTCCCATGTCACTTGAGTTGCCAACATTGGAGAACTCATGAAGCAAGTTAGAGTTGCTGGAGTTTGAGCCCATGGAGGTGAGATATGAAGCAGAGTTGATGGAGCTCCAAGAGATCAGGGAAGGCATCCCAAGCAATGGAGAAGGATCAAGCTTTGATCAATGAATGCTACCTTTGATAGGAAGGCCAAAGTCGGATCTTTCAAGTTGGAGATCTAGTGTTGGCAAATGGGATGCAGATAGAAAAACTGGGAAGGCATTCAAAATTTGATGCCAATTTGGAGTGGCCCATACATGGTCACAAAGTCAAGAATAGCAATGCCTTCCAATTGGCTTCATTGGATGGTGAAGAACTGCAGATTCCAGTCAATGGAATCTATCTAAAGCATTGCATCAGAAGGGAAATTCTCCACCTTGTAAATATTAGCTTAGGTTTCCATTCCTAAGTGCTTGTGCACATTGTTTTTTTGTAGTTAGTTTTTCGTTCCCTAAGTGCTTTGGCACAGCTTTTGTCCCTGGGAATGTTTGCAGGAGATCCAGATTCCAGTCAGGAAGAATTTCCAAGTTCCTCCTTGAACATTCTAGTCAGTTGGGGGTATTAAAAGAGATATTTGATGACTCCATGCCCAATGGATTGCTTCAGGAAACTGGTAACTTCATCCAGGTAGATGACCCCTCTGATGTCACCAAAATTGTTATCCCAAATGTGCCCCTTGCTCATTTTGTGGCTAACTCCTTTGACATTCTTTCCTTCTCTTGTGCCTCAGTCAGTCAAAATTTTGTATTTTCCAAGAACTCAAAACCTTCTGATGAAAACCATTTGGATAGCAAGCTTCGGAGTTTCTCATGCTTTCCAGAAGGTAAACAGTAAATTTCCTCCTAACTGCAAGGTATTTTTCAAGTTATGGCTCAAAGAAAGTTTTGAAGCCCACCAGCCAATCATGCGGAATGTGTCTTTTTAGGAAGAAGGCCCGCAGCCAATCAGTATTGACGCCACGTGCCACCTCATGAAGGGCGAAATGTAGTTGCGGTCGGAAACACCAAGTTGACCCGAAGGAAAAAATGGAGCCAGGAAGGCACCCATGTCCCATCAGAATGTCAGCCATGTGGAAAACATGGAGTGGTAAGGAGTTAGGGGAAAATTTGAAAAATTTTCCAAAGACCAAATGGGAAAAATTTAAACTTTTTGCCCGCCGATCCGATTTTAGAAATTTTCCCGTTTTTCCCTAAAACTTCAAATCGCCCATATCTTTCGATCCAGAGCTCAGATTTTCACGTTCTTTATATCAATGGAAAGATGGTGAAATTATCTACATGATTCCATGGTCAATTTTTGAATTTTGGTTCAATTTGGAGGGAGAAAATCAAAAAATGTCTCTGGCACGCGGAAATGAAACAGAACTGACATTTCAACAACCATTTTAATGCAAAATGGGTCACATTCTTCTCCAGCATGGTCAAAAATGTTAGGGAATGGGTTTGTAAGGGTCACCCATGCTATTTTAATGCATTTTGGTCAATGGGGAATGGCTCCCATGTTTTTTTCCACATTTTCTCTCTCCTGGGCTTGACCCATGCATTATAAAAGCCAGATTTGGCTCATTTTTCAAAGGTTGAACATTTTTTTGCATTGCAAGCTTCTTCTTTTCACCTTAACAAGTGATTTTTGAAGTATCAGACCTTCCAGGAGATTGTAACAGGTTTTTACCTCTTTGATGTTGGAATGCAAGGATTTTGATGTTGAAAATGACAATGCAGGCTCTGTGATGCAATTTTCAGTCCTTTGTTTGTATTGTTTGTCTTCATTTTAAGACCTTCATTACATTCTTATCAGCCTGTGCATGATGTTTTATGTTGCATTTCATGATTTGTGTCAATTTTCATGAAGCAAGTAAATGTTCACCACTCCTTTGGTGTATCACCTTATTAGTTTAGTTTCAATTTTTGCATTTCTTATCCCTGTCTCCTTGGAATTAGAGTAGGATTAGGATTTAAACCTCTACAATTGTGTAAATAATAGATCTAATCAGAGGAGTTTGAGGAACCAGCCTCTAATCTGGAGATTCCTCTCTCATTTTACAAGTCCCACACTTGGAGAGAGGTTTCAATGTTGTGCAATCACACTGGATGCCTGAAACATCAACTTAGAAACCTGATTTGCATCCAGGGGTGCTGCTGATTTGCAACAACATTCCAACCTAATAACATATTCCTTTAAACCATACAATGTGTTCGAGACCCCTTTGATGTCTCAACTTTCAAAATTTTATTTTAACCCCTTTTGTCATTAGTGTTTGATCATTTTGCTTAGTGCAAAACCCCTTATCATTTAGTCCATTTGTTTATGGATTGTTTGTTTATGCTAATGAGGCAATTTGAGGCACCTAATCTTGGATTAGATGAGCCCTACTGCCCCTTCTAAATACCACATTTTCTAAAACTCGGATTTGGTAAATATGTACCATTTAGGAGGATTTTTAAAATGCAAGCAAAGGTGAAAATTTTCCCTTAAAAAGAAACCCTTTCTATACCTAGGGGTGGATGGGCTCTTTTCAAGGAAAATTGAGCCCATTCTTCCACATTTTTCCTCTCTTTCAACCACCTCTATTCAAACATGATGGTTCTCGGTTTTGAGGTTTATTTTGGGATATGGAGATTTCCATGATTACCTTGATTATTTTTTCTTCTTTTGAATTTGGGGTGTACTAGAAAACTTGGGAAAGTTTCATTAGTGGAATCTTGGGTGGAGGGTGATACTTGTCACCCTCCCAAATTTCTTATTTTTGGCTCTCTCTCTATAATATCCCTCATGTTGAATTGATTGCAGGTGCAATTTTTTGCTCAATTTCTTTAGTGGAGGTTCACCCTTTGGGAGATTGGAACATTGAAGCAAATAAGCATTGTGAGACAAGTTTGGATGCAAATCAATTTTATTATTTCTAAATGATGTTTAGGGATTTTGTTTGTTATTTTACAACATGAAATTGCATCTCTCCAAGTGTGGGAATTGTTGAAAAAAATGAAAACATTGTAATTATCTCCAGATTTTAGGTTGGTTCTCTCATTCACTCCTTAAGGGGAGTCTATTGGAGAGTGTGCACAACTGGGAAGAGGGAGGAATCCTTTCATTCTCACCCTCATTGCAAGGAGACAGGACAAAAATGCATGGGTTGATACTTAAACTATATTTGGTTTGTACCAAAGGAGTGGTGATTTCCATTTGGCTTAGAAATAACCTCTGACTTCAACTCGATGAAATTATAAGTTTGAAAACCATTGATGGAAAGGGTCATGAAGTTTTTAATAAGGGTTTGAAAAATGGAGAGATAAGGGGACATAAATGGAGTGATAAGTAGATTCACAGAGGCTTGTCCATTTTGGAAATACTTGGTTATTTATATTTTGACAAAAGATGGGATATCTTCAACCTGTTCTTCCCATGTGAAAATTAGCAAGGAGATTTTCAAATTTTTGTGACTACTTCTTATGTTTTGGTTATGTGGAAAATAGCAAGATTTGTATAGCTAGGAAAGGTGTTCCTTCCTGTAGACACAAATGGGCACACTTGGGTACATTTCTGGCTAAACACATATTAACATTCATATGATTGAGCCCAGGAGAAAGAAAACATAATTGACAATTGTCCTTGCTCACCTCATTGACCAAATTGTTTCATGTTTTTTAGCATGGTCTTACACACCCTACAAACTAATCATTTTACTTACCATTTTATGGCTCTAAAGACCAGCGACCCAGTCAGACCAGGAGTGCACTGGAGCCTCTGTACCCTTTGGGCGCCCTTGACCCTTTTCCACCTTACTTGATTCTTTTGATTTCTCTTTTATCTTTTGGGAACCTTTTTCACTTATGGTTCAGCCTTCCAATTGCCAATTACAAAATTCAAACAAGACTTCTAGAATCATATAAATACATATTTATGTGATTAAAATCAAGGACCAAGCACTAAACATTACATAGCATCACCTAAGCATGCATTTAAAATTCACCTAAAGCACTGCAATTAAAGGCATCCATATAGCAATTCACTCAAGGGACAAGGGCTACAACTCTGCATCATTTTACACATTTAATGGCCTCATAGGAAGGGATAATTTCATTATTCCATCCATACATTCTATTACATTGCTACATCTAGATTACAACTCACTATCAATTACACTTACACAAGGGCATCCTAGGGCACAGTTCTTACACTGATAATGTGTTGAGCCAGAACTAATAGAGTACTAAACAGAGACTCCTAAGATGTAGTGAAACACTCAATCGTAAGTTGAACTCTTGGGGTGGCCGTTAGGGGTTAGTCCAACTCCCCATTCTGCATCTTTATTTTTTTGATTTGATGTGGTTTATGGGATTTTATAGGTAATATATATTTTATAGTAAAAATTATAGGTACTCTTGGCGATCAAATAACGACACACATGAAAGGGATCAACAGGGAATATTTGTGACACTTGTGTGACACTATAAAAATCAGATTTTGACCATTTATGCAGTCACGGGCACCCAGTAGAAGTCTCCAACACTCAAGTGTCCATGTCCTTTAATAGGCGCTCATGTACAACATCATTCATAAGCTCCAAAATTTATCCTAAGTATTTATGACACTGTTAACCTCCTATTCAATACCTTTCCCAATCCAGAGCACTTCCAGATCAAGCATAAATCATATAAGTTTTTCTATCTCCCTCTCTTGCTTAGGGTTTCATATTTTAAATCTTACTTTGCTTGTGTCATTTCTTTATTTTATCATTTATACATCAGGTAATCTACAAATATTTATATTTAATTCAAATTATATTAAATCATTTGGTGAACCCATTCCTTGCATGTGCATTGTTAGATCCTTCATGGCTTCACATGCCTTTAATTTTAATGCTTTCCCAATCTTTACCCAGGTTCAAATTTGTAATATCCTTATTAAGTGTGTTCTAGTTGATCCTATATTTGGTCTTAATGTCTATAATCTTTATTTCTTCATCAAATATAACTTTTACTACTCATCTCAATCTATCCACTCTTTGTATCTGGGGATTTGATAATACACCTAAGCAAGTGTTGAGCACAATCTCTCTTCCCCTTACTATGGGATCTTGTAATATTAATGTCTTATGTCATGTTATGCCTCATGATGTTCCATAAACTATCCTTCTAGGTCATCCTTGGTTACATGTTATGCATACACTTATTTTTACCCATTCCAATACACACAATGCACTTGCTCCACCTTATTATATGGATAGTGTTATAGTAGATTCCACACTTCATGTTGTTACTCCTTATGATATTCCTCTTATACATGATGCTCATGACATTACCTATATTATACATCCTTCTCCTCAGCGGAGTCGCCAAAACCTGTTGGTCGTCAGATAGGACTTTTCACGAAGAGCAACAGTCAGGGGACAAGAAGTCCCTCCTCTTTAATGGGAGAGCTTCCCTTATTCAGAAACGAACTTATTTACAACATGTACAAAACATGATTTTCTTGTGGAACTTGGATATTTACGAAAGTGTTTTCTATAAGGATCATCAATTACAAAAGGACTGAGGAATGAGAAAACGAGAACGAGCAGAAAGGCACCATTTAGAATTATAGATGACAGATTAATTCTTTATGCATGCGAAGGTACAGTGAATTGAAACAAGATCATTTGTATCATACTAATAAGATGAAATTTGAAAGAAAACAAAGTTCTATCAATAACATCTTAACATAACACAGATTCATTAATCAAGGATACAAAGTTCCTTCTTGGTTAATATAGATCACCAGGCTTGCACAAATGATCAGTATGCAATCAAGAGACTAAACTTGAAAATGATCTTCAGGGAAAAAAGAGATAACAGATAGACAAAGAATGAAAAGCCCTTCTGTATTGATTTCTTTATGATTTATTTACACTTTCAGAAAATAAGCCAAGTTCTTCCTCCTTCAAAATGGCGTGAGGAGAGGCCATTATATAGTTTACAATTCAGTTACTCTTCGTAACCGTTACTTTTAACTAAAGATTAGTTAAGGATTGCCAATCGCAATACCTCAACTTATTACAATAAATCCGAGAAAAAGAATTGGAAGAGAAGAGAGGAATAAGGAGAAGAAGACAGGTGCTTATGACTGGGGAGGGACCCACTAACTTCAAAATCCACTGCCTGAATCTCTTCAACGCCTCGGCTATGTCTCTGCCACGTGGGACTGACGTGTTGGCTGTAGACTGGGTCCAAAATCTAAGGCACTTCTCCATTTCCTTGTCAAACTCGACATGAGTATGATAGTCTTTATTTGATAGTATCAGAGCCGCAACTTAAATTCATATTTAGTTTGAAAAACAACATATTCGGGTAGAGCGGGAAAAACTAAGTATGGATGGCATTTGGTTTTTGGGACATGTGAGACGCGAATGCGCGAAACACGCGGCTCGGCCGATTCGGGCGAAACAAGGAGAAGACGCACAAATGCATTTTGGGACATTTGGGACGAAAACGCGCGAAGTACGCGGTTCGGGTGTTTCAGCCGAAAATGGAACAAAAGGCCCGGTTGAACTTGGGACATTTGGGACAAAAAGTTCCGGAGTACTCAACCAATCCAGGAGCTGTTTGGCCGAAAATGGAAACAGCTCGCACGGAAATTTTGGGACACTTGGAACATAAAAGAGCAAAGTACGCGGTTCAGGGATTTCGGCCGATCGGGGAACAGAGCGCACTTTTGAACTTGGGACAGGCGGGACAAAAATGTTCGACAGGTCCGAAAATGGAACAACTTCGGGGATTTCAGCCGATCGGGGAATAGAGCGCACTTTTGAACTTGGGACAGGGGGGACAAAAATGTCCGACAGGCCCGAAAATGTTCTCATCTGTCGTCCCATGAGACGGAGGGTCTACTATGCAATTGCTCCAGAGTTTGAACTCTTTATCTATGGACCCCACATAGTGGAGGAGGCTTTGTTGCCAATTGTTCACTTTCCGTGGAGTTTGAAACCATCAGCATGAAGTTAATCCTGCAACAAGCATATCTTCCGCATGGCATCCATAGCTCTGCCATAGACGGAATAATTGATTCATGTTCTTTGCTACGTTGTACTTCATCGTTGGCTAAAAATTACAGGTGGCGGAAGAGTAGTCGGAGTAGTCACTGGGTTCGGGGTCCAAAAAATGTCCTATAGAAAAAAAGCGATTGATAAAACCGGTGAGAATCTGGGTTGTTCCTCCAAATGTTCAAATATTTTGCTGCCCTTTTTCTCCCCTCCAATGACTCTGTGCCCCTTTCCTGGAGGTTGTTCGGAATCTCACTTCAAGGAAGTAGACTCTCCCATAGAATCTTGAGAATTTCTAGGTCAGAACACCGGCAGTCCTACTATGATTTGTCTAAGTAGGCTTAGCAATCTATAGGAATTGCTGACCCTGAGCCTCAGACAATATCCTGGAGGTGATTATGGAATTTCTTGACACGAGAAGAGTAGTGCCTAACATGGTTGCCACAACAATCAAAATTTGGCCCTAAGCTCGAGAGGAAGATTTTCCTCTTTCTACTGTAAACAAAGGTTGGAACCCATGCAAAAGAGGAAAGAGGAATCAGTATGGAGGGTAGAGGTGGACTAAGAGACAGAGAGCTCATGACGCTCAAGGTTTACACAAGTTGTCGGTCAAGTTGAGATGTGAGTGGGGTGCTGGAGACAATTGCTGCAGAGGAATCATAGAACTTGGAAGTTCAGTGCTCTGGATTCCTTACATTTATTGTTGAGCTGCAGGAGCATTTGTAGGGATGGGACAAATTCATATCTCACTTTTATTGAGAACAATGATGTCTCTGGTCCCAAAGGCACTTCTACCTGCTTTCTTTGAGGATTTTTTTCCAAGGCTCTCGCTTAACCTCTTTGAATTCTTCTGGTTACTTGGAGTGGATGAAGAAGGAGTGGATGGAAGCTGTAGGTCCTGGCATTGATGAGGTAGGAGGGATTTACACAGGTGTGTTTGATATGGGTACTCGGTGGACTTCCTCTTGGAGTTGAAACATCCTTAGAGGAGGATTATCCCGAGTGCCTTCTAGCTCTCGAACTTTCCTGTCAAAAACAAACCTTCGTCTTGACAAGACGAGCTAGGATCTCAGCCCAGATCATATTTTCTTTCGTTCCATAAGTCCTCCAAGGGAGAGTGTGTTAACCACATTCATACTCATATGAGTATAGATCAGAGTTTTCATCCTGGAGTCCTTCAGGAACTTGGTACAGCCGAGTTCTTGAATCAATTGCAGAGGAAAACTGCCATAGTGCCTCCTTCTAGCCTCAAATCATCTGCACAATCACATGCCCCAATAGTCTTCTGATCTACCTATGATGCATTAGATTATCTTGATATTCTACTCAGTGAAACTTATTCAATTTGAAGCAAGTTCTTGGCTTGAAGGAAATGAAAACAGTGATGGGAACCAGGGCTATTCTATATTTTTGGTCTGGCTGTTTACAAGGTAGTTGACCAAAGAGATGGGAAGTGCAAAACAGTGATTTCTTGTCTTTGCAGGTCTGTCCAATTTGTCAACTGCCTGCATACTTCGATCGAAGCCATTTTATCACTGCAGAACCTTGGAAAGCTAAAAGGGGGGCTCTCATAGCCAGCAAAAGCCCACCCAATATAGGAGAACTTTTCTGAATTGGATTAAAATAGGCACGTTAGAGCGATATCAGGGTCATGGCCTTAATAAGAAAACCTTATAGCAAGTACCCTCAAGAAGAGAAAGCCGGGACCATGTACTGTGAAGATGAAAGCATTCATTTACCTTCAGAAATTGTGATTACTTGTCTTAGGGTGAATGGGTGGCAGTGGCATATACAGGATCATCATTGTGGGCCTTATCAATGTAAGAAAATTGAAACCATTTGCCTTGAGCCGCAGAGATACATCAGGTACGAAGCATGTTAGAAACTTCTTTGTTTTCTAACATTGGGAAAACTGCTTGCCAAGTCCATGCTGATGATTTCTGTCCAGTGATATTTTGAGTCCCTCGCACACCATGCTGATGAGCGGGCACATCCAGAAATGAGACTTCGTTAGTAGAGGGTAAACCCATACCTGAGCCAGTAGGAATATAAAATCTAAAATTCTTCATTGAAATCAGCCCGGAAGAAAGAGTCTTGGATGAACCGAGATAGATGCTCCCTTATTAGGGTTCTTAGCCAGGAACTTCGCCAACCGACGCCTGTATTTGTCGCTGTCTTGATTGAATAGGGCCTTACTGATTATGGGAAAAAACTAGCATTATCCATTTTTGGATCCTCAGTGCAGTGCTAATGGTGGTAGTGTCTAGTTGGGATGAGTTCCCCGGTACGTTAGTTAATTCTTCAAATCAGGGGTACGAAGTGAGCTCCGCAGAAGCACTGTATCAGCACATTCACTGAGATTGGGAAAACCTCAACGAACATTCCAAAACCGCGTCGTGAATCCAATTTCTGTGCCATTGGTGAGGTTTTGCATCTGCCATCATTGCAAAAAATCAACGAAGTCAAGATGACGAGCTTCATTGTCCCCAATATTGGGAACGGAAGACTTAGTGGTGAAGATTTGTTCCTGATACCCTGAAATTAATCTTCATATTGATAGTAATTCAGGGGAAGATCCATAAGCTCGACTCTGAGAAGGAATTACAGAGGGAAGGGATATGCGCGAGGAATTTAGATTGCAAGGGTTCGAGCAAAGGATAGATGGAAGCAATGTGAAACAGCAGGGGGTTGTGGGGTGCGCTAGTATATAGCCGGTTAGGGAGAGGAGAAAGTAAAATGAATGCGATTTAATAATACCTACCAATTGAATAAGTAAGATATTCAGGTCGAGGTGGGAAAAATAAGCAGGAATGGCACTTGGTTCATTGGGACATGTGGGAGTGAATGCGTGAACACGCGGCTTAGCCAATTCGGGAGAAGCGGGGAAAGTGGGAGGGAAAGGACGCAAATGCCTTTTGGGACATTGCGGGACAAAAGTGTGCGAAACACAAGACTCAGCCAGATCGCGCAAAAATGTGACAATAGGGCTGGGTGGTTTGAATTGAGGGACATTTGGGATTGAAAAGCATTGACGTACATGGTTCGGGTGATGTTCGGCGAAACGGAACACCTTGCCAAATTAACTTGGGGACATTTGGGACATGAAAGAATGAAGTACGCGCTCGGGTGATCGGCCGAAAATGGAACAACTTACCTAATGAACTTGGGACCATTTGGCTGTGTGTGAAAGCGTGAAGATAGTGGTTTGGGGATTCAGCCGAAAATGGAAACACAATTGTCAAATTGAAATTGGGACGTGAAAGCGCGAAAGTACGCGGTTTGGGTGATTCGGCCGAAGAAAATGGAAACAATTGTCAAATTGAACTGGGACATTTGGGACAAAAATTCTGACGGGCCCGAAAATGGAAACAATTCGGGGAAACTGGCCTATCGGGGAACAGGGGGGACCATTTGATCTGGGACACGCGGGGACAAAAATGTCCGACAGGCCGGAAAAAAACCACAAATGACCCAACAAAAACGCCATATTTTTTCAATTTCTCGACTTTTTAACATTGAGATACATAGAGAAGACACTCAACTCAAAAATTTAAAATTTTCATTCCTTAAGAGCCGGTTTCGAATTTTGAAGGGACAACAGTATGAAAATTGTTTGGAAAATAATCTTCATAGGATCCTTTGACCTTGGCATATATATCATTCATGTGGGTATAAACTGGTCTAAGGCTATCAACATTTAATCATTCTTTTGGGCCCCTAATTTAGCTTTCCACATTCTTAAGGGCATGTAGGCACACATCGCCGGGGGGAGTGCGCACATGAGGCATGTAGGTAGAGTTCAAAAGGATTTCTTCACATTGAGCAAGAAAGCTGTCACATTTTTGTAGTTGTATGGCTGCATATACTCTTCTGTTGGGTGCACCTTTTCTGAGCTGAAAATTTACAAATTATAACACCGTTTGCAAGTCCCAACACCTCTTATGCAAAAAAAACACGCCTAGTTCACAAATCTGCTGTTTGAAAATGACAGAAATAAGTTTTCATAAATTTTACCCTTCAAACTTTATGAAAATTGAATTTTTAACATTGCGGTGCAAAGAGGAGGTCAATACCTTTCCAAAAAGTCCTCGTTTTCCAAAACCTGAGTTCCCAATCAAATGTAATGGCCTTCTAAAGTTTTCACTTCATCTTGGCTTCAAAAATAATCTAACTGTCAAATTTTAAATAAATAAAATATTCATTGGTGGACCTGTGGGCTCTTTTGCACTTTTTCCCCAAAAAATACTAAAGGCATGAAGTTCCCTACCGCTCCACTGACCTAAAACCCTTCATTTTTTTCTAAAAATAATCTAAGTTCGAAAAAGTAAATTTGGAGAAATTTTCCTCGCGGCCCCACCGCTTCACTTTTTGAAAAGCATTTCCACGGGCGCGCGGGCCTGAAACCCTTAACTTAACCTTTTAAAAAAATTGGCAAAAAAATATATGTTTCTCTGTGGCCCCGCATCCCCGCCCTTCGTTTTGGAAAATCATTTCCACGGGCGCGTGGGCCCACACTTTCAAAGTTAACCTTTTGTTAAATTTGGAAAAAATTCCTAGTTTCCTCCATGGCCCCCATCGCCCCACAACCAATGTGGATCGAACACGTGGCTACACTACGCATCGGTGGAGGAACGGATTGCGCTTTAACCTTAATTCTTCAAAAAATAACTTGGTAAAAATTTTAAGTTTCCCCACCGGCCGGCCGACCTGGACGGGCCATCATCACTTGAGATCCTAGGTTTATCAACTTTAGGAGAAAAAGAAGTAACTTTACTAGCAGGATTGACAGGAATCACCTTGGTGTAGCTGAAATGGGGATAGGAGATCCTCTTTTTGCAATTACAGGGATAGTAGCCAGCTGCTCCTTAGATTTCTTGGAGGGTTGTGTCACTTTCTCCCTCTACTTTGTCTGCTCTCGAGTCATGACAGTGAATGATTCACTATTCATGTCTGCTACTACTTCATCAAAATAATCTCCATCATCAATGCCCTCAGTAGTGAAGAAATTAACTCGAGATCCCTCAAGTTCATCTGCTTCATCATCAACTTCTTCCACAAATTCCTCGCAAGCTTCATTATCCTCATCATCATCTGGTTCCTCAACTTTACAGGTTGTATTGACAGGAACTTTAACAGGAGGTCCTTCAAGCGCTAATCTTGTTTGAGAAGCAGGCAAATGATTTCTGGGCTGAAAATTTCTCCTTGGAACGTCTACATAAGGAGCATGCTGAGCCAATTGTTTCTTTATGGCAATGAGATCATTCGCAAGTTTTTAAACCAATGGATCAGTATTAGGTCCAGGGGTGGAAAAGGAGGAAGAAGAAGACTTAGATTTGGAAGGGTCTCTCTTCAACTTCCCTGACATGATCAAATCATCCTCGACACTAACAGCAAGAGTTTGATCCTCAACCAATGTTGCGAGATTAGCCCTTCTCAGCGCATAACTAACTTCAGGTGATTGGGCATTTAGGAAGAAACGTTTTTTGGATTTGATCAACAGGTCGAGTATTTGCCGGAATTTTATTAATTAACCTGTTGAATTGGGCCAAAAATTCTCTCATGGGCTCTGGTGAAGCTTTCTTTATCTGAGAGATTTGGGCTAGCAAGGCATGCACATCTTCTGCTGGTTTGAAACGGTTTTCAAACCTAGTTCTCATGGTGTCCCAGCTAGTGATAGCACCAGTCGGAAGGTGATAGAACCAATCAGCAGCATTATCTTGTAACGTCTCAACGAATAGTCTCATGGAGATGTCTTCATGTTCAACTCCTAGAACTCCACATGCAACTATGAAGGCTATGATGTGTTCATCAGGATGCACTTTGCCATCACCTTTGAATTTAGGGAATTTCTTCTGGTTACCTCTGGGTAACTCTTGCAAAGGCTGAGGAAGAGCAAGGGGCCCGACACGATGACCCCAGGGCAATGGTACCACCATTCTTGGAAAAATGGCTTAGAGAGGAACTACAACACCAGCAAGAATCAAAGCTTGAAGATTAGGACTAGCTGGCTCTAAAGGAATACCACCCATAGGAATTCTATCTTGAACAGGTGGAGTGCTTGTTGAACGAGTCCTTCTATTTCTTGTTGAAGGGAAAGGAAAACCCTACTGCTCCAAAAGTTGAAACTGAGAATCTTCAATACCAAGGGCCCTTCTCCCTCAAGTAAAACGTGGAGTCGCCAGATCAAAGGATGATCAAAAATTACAGAACTGGAATATGATTTTCCCCAGCGGAGTCGCCAAAAACTGTTGGTTGTCAAATAGGACTTTACGAAGAGCAACAGTCAGGGGACAAGAAGTCCCTCCTCTTTAATGGGAGAGGTTCCCTTATTCAGAAATGAACCTATTTACAAATATACAAAACATGATTTTCTGGTTAAACTTGGATATTACGAAAGTGTTTTCTATAAAGATCATCAATTACAAAAGGACTGAGGAATGAGAGAACGAGAATGAACAGAAAGGCAACATGCAGAATTATAGATAACAGAGTAATTCTTTATGTATGCGAAGTTACAGTGAATTGAAACAAGATCATTTGTATCATATAAATAAGATGGAATTTAAAGACACAAAGTTCTAACACAGATTCATTAAATAACATCTGCCAAGATCACCGTGCTTGCAAAGTTGAAGAGTTCTTAAGATAACATAGACAAATGATCTTCACAAAAATTAAATGAAAGCTTAGGGATAAAAGAGATCAGATAGACAAAGAATGGAAAGCCCTTATGTATTGATTTCTTTATGATCTATTTACACTTTCAGAAAATAAGCCAAGTTCTACGTCTTTTCAAAATGGCATGGAGAGGCCATTATATAGCTTACAAATCAGTTACTCTTTGTAACTACTTCTTTTAACTAAAGATTAGTTAAGGATTGCCAATCGCAATACCTCAACTTATTACAATGAATCCAAGAAAAAGAATTAGAAAAGAAGAGAAGAATAAGGAGAAGAAGACAGGTGGTTATGAACTGGGAGGGACCCATTGACTTCAAAATTCGCTGCCTGAATCTCTTCAACGCCTCGGTTATGTCTCTGCCACAAGGGACTGACGTGTTGGTTGTAGACTGAGTCCAAAATCCGGGGCACTTCTCCATTTCCTTATCAGACTCAACATGAGTATGGTGAATCATCTGCGCCGTTGGTGTAGGGTTTGCATCAACCATCCTCGACCGAAATCAAGTCACTTCAAAGTCAAGATTGATGAGCTTGAGCTGTCCCTGAAATTTGATCTTCAAATTGATAGTAATTCGGAGGGTAGAGCTGCACACTAAACTTGGGAAGGAATTACAGCGTCCCATTGGTGATACACGCACAGGTTTTTACGATCTGAGGGTCCTCGAAAGCACTGAATGCATGAGGGGAACTTCACTTCCCTCGCTCAATATAGCCGTTTAGGAGAGAGAAAGATAATGAATGTGCATTTACTTCAATTTGAATAAGCAGATATTCAGGTAGAGCGGGAAAAATAAGCACGAATGCGCACTTGGTTCATTTGGGACATGTGAGACGCGAATGCGTGAAACACGCGGCTCAGGCCGATTCAGGCGAAGCAGCCGGAGGAGAAAGACACACAAATGTCTTTTGGGACATGCGGGACGAAAGTGTGTGAAGTACATGACTTGGGTGATTTGAGCCGAAAATGGAACAACTTGCCCATTTGAAATTGGGACATGCGGGACAAGTGAGACGCGAATGCGTGAAAACACGCGGCTCGGGTGATTCAGGCAAAGTGACAGGGGAAGACGCACAAATGCCTTTTGGGACATTTGGGACAAAAGTGCGCGAAGTACGCGGCTCGGCTGGATCGGACGAAAATGGGACAACTTGCCAAATTGAACTTGGGACATTTGGGACGTGAAAGTGCGAAGTACGCGGTTTGGGCGTTTCGGCCGAAAATGGAACAACTTGCCCAATTGGACTTGGGACATTTGGGACGTGAAAGCGCGATGGTCCCGAAAAAGACAAAATTCGGGGAAATTCGGCCGATCGGGGAAAAGAGCGTCACATTTGAAATTGGGACACGCGGGACAAAAATGTCTGACAGGCCCGAAAAAAACACATAGAATGACCCAAAAAACGTAGATTTTCCAATTTCTCGACTTTTAACATTATCAGTACAACAGAGAAGACACTTAAACTCAAAATTTTTAAAATTTTCACTTTCTTAAGAGCAGGGGAATTTTGAGTGGACAACAGATAGCTAATGCACTGATATCTTCATGAAGCTTAACTGCGATCTTGATCGCCCCCTAGCCTAAAACGAGAATTCTTGAAAGCCAAGTTTTAGTGACATGGCCCAATGTGTTTATTTCCTTTGATAAATTAAGAGTCTCTTCATCTGGGGCAGCCACTGCATCAGGTACTGTGAAGGTGGATGATATGGGATTTATCAAATGTTGAACATACTCCACCAATTGATTCTTTTCGGCCTTGAGCCGAGAGTTTTGAGAATTGTATTTTACAAGTATTTTTAGCACGATATCAATTGAATCTTGAGACATCACCATGTCACTTTCTAATGTAGATCTTCCAAGTCCCAGTCTAGAAACTTCATAGTCGACTAGGCGTCATAGCATCACGCTCTTTATCCATTTATGGAATGGCAAGGTCTGCAAATTTGTTTCCATCATTTATCCACCATTATTCGAGAAAACACCTTAGGGCTTCTTAGGAATGGCATCATTCGAAAGTTTGAAAAGGGAATCAAAATCAATGTCAATTTTCTTTAACAACTCTCTTCCATTTCTTTACTTCAGAATCAACCCAAGAAGGAGTATCATTCATTATTTCAGCATACAGAATCCTTGAGCTTGAACCAATATTCTCATTATTCCCTGACATCATGAGATCCTTCTTGAATCCTATCTACGACCTCGATTTGAGGAGACACAACCTCAATATCCACTTCCTGATTATTGGGAGACTTTGGGAAATCCCTTCATGAACTACATGCTTTGAATTGTTTGATATTTGAATTACCTGCACCTGAGTGGATGTTTGTTTGAAGCATGGCTGAGGATCATTTGCTACTAGATTTCAGAGCACTATTAACAATGTGGGTAGAAGAATATCTACTCGAGGTAGAAAATGAATAGACACACGCTCTTTTCCTTCTTTGGGGTTAGGATCTTTAGATCTTTCACCTTGTGACACGTTGCTTGGCAAAGTGGATTTTGGCAACTACTCTTTTCTCACTTGTTGCGTATGATTGGATGGTAATGAGGTTGATCAAGAAGAAACTTTGGTTGAATGGAGACCCCCCTCATATTGGCAATTTTTGTGATCCTGAAACATGATCTGGAATTGATTGCAATTTGGCAAGTTCCCTGTCATACCAAGATATGCTTCTTTAAATAATTGGTTGGTTCTTGCCATCAAGAGAAAATTCATCTCTTTTAGTCCAGTCGATTCGAGGCAATGAGGTAAAGGAAACAACATCATAGGAGGTATCAACGACATCCTCATCATCGGTCTATGAATGAATCAGGAGGACTCTTTATGTGGAAGGCCTTGATCTGAGTAAAGTGTTAGGCGAGAGAACTCCCGTCTTCTTACCTCATGTTCATCTGAGCAAGCAGCCCAAAAATCTTCCATGGTAGGATTATGTTGGTACTTCGCTTCAAGAATCTTTTGCATATATCCATTGATATCAAACTAGGCTCTCTTCACATATGGATGGATGGTTATGAGAGAAAACTATTTTTCCATGAGATGTGCACTGAATAGATTTGGGCATCAATATTCCCCGATTTGGATCGGGAAATGGATTCCTAGACGGTGCTTATCACTAAGTAGGAAAGTGAACTTGGAATAGTTATCGTGCCAACTCCATTAATGCCCATCTGTCATTGATGTACTTAGGGAGTTTCCATGGGGTACCAGCAAAGCCACTCATGCAAATGTAGGAAAAAGATGAAAATTGTATAAACCGGGTTCCCCATTGGGAAATGAAACTCATGGCTTCTTTGGAAAACCTTTCCTCAATATTCCAATTTAGGTTCCAGATCACACGGAAGGTGAATGCATCGTTGACTCTTCTAAAATGGTGAGAACTATTTTTGAAACTGAGTTGAGGGTAATAGTGAAAAACATTGTTTGACGACCCCATGACCCCTAATCGTTTCAAGTCCCAAAAATAGCTTTCTTCGTGCTACTGCATAGGTTAGATATGAAGTCATGTAGAAGCATCCAGTCATCTTAACTTCTATCAATTTCTTGTGAATGGCAGTTACTAATGATTTTGGTCCAATCCACAAACTCTTTCTTGGCTACGATGATACAGATAAACTGGTACATCCATGGGTGGAAAATCCTTGCAGAAGGTAGATCAAAAACTTAACTTAGGAGAGTGATCATGTCTCTGATTTCTTCCACAAACTCAATGCGGTGTAGTTCTTTAGGGAGCCTGTCAATTTGAGGTCTCTTGGTTACTAGCCAGTTATTGTTGACCATTTTGCTCCATCTTAGGGGTTCTTCATCGCAGAACTCTTGCGTTGATTGGCAAGTGATATCCACATTGAATCAAGGAAAGTCAGGTATTCCTTGAGCAACTCCTCAATGTGTTCAGGTGTGATTAAGAGGAAAGGTATCATGGTTATCTTTGACCTAAATTCCTCATCTCTTAGGATCATAATGCTCTGCACAATTTTTAATAACCAACTCTAGACACTGCACCGAGACAAGGGAATGCTGCTGCTTGAAAGGTAGGCCACTATGGTAAAGCCTATATAGAGAAAATAGTTTTGCCTTCAGTTTTCACTCGCTCGCAAAACTAAATTGCACATTGATGTGACCCAGATTTGTATCATTGATGTTGTCATACGCTGACTTAATGGAGCTGGGAGGGATAATTCCTTAGAATTCATATTTCAGGGCGGATTTGTTAGATTTCTCCACATAGCTTCCTCGATCTCCCCACAGATTTGGATTTTTCAGGAATTATGAATTTAACAGAAAAGTGACTCAGGCACACCAGACAATGCAAAAGGGCTAGGGTCTCAGTCTCTGAAACCCCATTGATGCAAGAAAAATATTTTCACTTTAATATTATTATTATTATTATTTTAAAAATAATAATAATAATTGATCCTAAATTACAACTTTTAAAGTTGATCTTTAAAAATACAAATATATCGAGACTAGGCTCAAGCTCCAAATCTAGTGACTGACAATGATAACTATTTATATTTTAATTAAAATATCCTGATTTTAATATTTCACGTGGATCAATTTAATTTTTTTTAATTCACCTTTGCATGTGTGGGGTTTGAAAATAGTTTGCTCTTTCAAAACTACGCGTGGATTGCTGTTGCTTTTTACCTGGCACCTGCGTGGGAATCGTTAGGATTTGGTTTCTATTTCTCTGTCTTCTACTTTGTTTTGGACTATATCTCTTTTCCTTCCCCTTCAGCGCATGGAAAGTTGTTTGAACTATGTGCCTCCTCTACAAGGCAAGGATGCGTAGAGGCCAGGACAGCTACTATTACTTTATGCTAGTTGTGCACATGGACTTCTCATTGGCTAAGTGTGGCACATTTCCTCTGGCTACGTCTCAGCATTTGAAAATTTTAAACTCAAAATGTTTCTCTTAAGGCCTTTTGGTGCATGGAGATGTTCTTTATCCCTTTGTTGTTTCACTGTTTTTAAAAACTGTGCCCTTTTTTCCCTCAACTGGGCACCTTATTCCTCTATTGCGTGAATTAACAAAAAACAATTCGAATCTTTGTCCTTTTGCATGTCTTTTGTCAATTTCTTCGAGTCATTTGGCGTGGATTTTGAAAAGATTCTTTATTCCATTGAATATGTGGCCAATGCATGTGAACATATTTCTAAGTTTTTTAAAAACTGTGTTCTTTTTTGCCTTCTGTCTAGGTGCAGAACAATTGTGCAACAGGTGTGTGTGGGAGCTATATTTTCTCTAGGGCACGTGTTCTCCTTCTGAGTCTTTAATTTGCTTTACTAAATTAAAGTGGTGATTGTCCTAACAACTCTCCAGCACGTGGGCCAAAAACACCTCAAATTCTTTTGGACTTTATTTCTTTTCTCTCCAGATAAATGCGTGGAAACTATTCTCCTTCTCCATGGCTAGTGTGTGAAAACTGTGCAACTCCACCTCTTCTTCCTCTAAAATAACGCAGGCCTCTTCCTTCAGATGTGTGGAGTAAAAATAGTCTCTTTCCTTCTTTCCTCTTCTCCCTATAGGTGCATAGGTATTTGATTTCCTTTTTATTTCTTGGACTATTTTTTTCATTTCCTAGGCACCTCCTTCACTAGCTGCATGGAAAGTTGTGTTGAAAATTGTTGTATGATTTTGGACTGTTCTTTCCAATGCGTGGAATTCCTCCTGGGATGGGTGGCCTACCTTTAATCTTCTTGAAACTTAAATTATTTCATATATGTGTGGATTAAAATATCCTTCTGTTGTCTGTCCCAATGGCTTTGTTCTTTCTTTTTGCATAAAACTCTTGTATTTCTTCTTCAAAATGGCATTCACAGTATTGTGGAATGTGACAAAATATTACTGTCCTTCAGAAGAAATAAGAAGCAAATATTTGCATGAATTTTTCCAATGAGTTTGATGGAGGAATTTATGAGAATTAATCCAACTTCCTCTCTTCTTGAGTAGTGGCTTAAGTGCCAGGGGGAATGGGGCTAAAATCAACGGAAAATTGCCAACTGGAATGGAAAAATGGGTTGGCAATCCTTGTTCAATTTCCCCATGTGGGAAATTTGAGAATTTCTTTCCCATTAGCCAATCCGTGATTTGGCAATTGGCAGAAAAAATCCCACGTGTGGCAAAATTGAAGAAGATTGCCAGGGACAGGGGAAATCTAGGTTCGGGAAGCCAGATTGGCTTCCTGGAAGTTGGAAGCGTAAGCTTACTTCCCCGGCATTAAAATTTGTCGAAATGAACTTTTTTATTAATATTTATTTAATTAAAAACTTCTTAAGTTATTTAAAAATCAATTTTATCAAACAAGAAGCAATTAATTAATTAAATATTAATTAATTGTTTTAATGTATTTTAACATGATTTAAAGCCTGATGAGAAGAGTTCTTGCCCGAAAATCATGAAACAAAGACCGAAATGATCACAAAAATGAGACGATCGTACAGTGAGGGCAATGAACCATGCAAAGTAACACTTTTCAAAATTTTCAATTTTTAGATCATTTTTTTATTATTTCTAAACAATTTTGTGAATTCAAAATTGGCTGATAACAGGAATGAACACCTACCAATAACTCATACTGTATTTCTCCAACAACTGAAAAATGTAATTTTTTATATACATCCTCCAACTTCATCATCATCTCCCCTGTAGGAAACCAAAATGTCCACGTATCGGCACACCACCTCTCAGCATAATGTCACCTGAATCAAGCTTCCAAGGGCAAGAAATTCTCACTGGAAAGAAAAATATGCCCATTTGAACATTAAATCGTATGTCATCATCACTTGTCCATGACATGACCCTAATCATCATAATATTTTCAAAATGGGGTAAGCCTAATAAATGACAACACCTAAACCAAGGATTGCCACTGTAAAACTCCCCTTTTTTGCCATTGAAATGGGGTTTTGCATCAATGACACCAGAACCTAACCAAAACATAGCATTAAACACCTTATAGCATCCAAATATCATTCCTCCCACTTCAACTTCACTTGAGCATAAGTTTCAAATTTCTTTGACATTATATCGAACTGTGAAGGTTCTTGAACAGTGTTAAGAAATTTTGGTTCTTGGGCACCTTATTTTTGCAGGCTTCTCGGGTATTCCCCTAACAAGCACCTAACTTGGAATCTACTTAGATTTACTTTGGTGGTGGCCAATAAATTTCCTAAATCCTTTAGCAGACTCAACCGCACATTAGTGGCAGGGTCCAAAGGGTTAAGCCTTGTAAGTTTTAAGAGATCAAAATCCCTAAATTTTCAATTTTTGATTCCATTGATAGATTGCTATTAGTTAATTCCTACATCTTTTCTCAAAAATTTCCACCACTTAATCAAATTTGTAAGTAAACGCCACATGCGGTTGCCACTCTCTCAAAGGGATATGATTTAATGGTTTTGTGTGCTTTAACGACCATTCAATACAATCACTTCTTTCTGGCATCACCTAATCTCTCCATTTTTAACGCCAACATGGAAGACTTTCCATAGAGTTTCTATGCGGGCCCAATTTTCATACCTTCCCAAACAAAAATGTTGCAATTATCCCATGCATGGAATGTCCATCTTCCTTCACTAATATTCATTTTACTTTGTTTTGAATAACTATTTTCCAAGAATTTTAATGATGCGATGACCTCATTACATGTGTGTGCCATGAAGCTTATGGACAATATTATTTGCTTAGGAGACATTGCATATAGGCTAGATGGCTTCCCATTTGTCCGTCAGGTATGCATCACTTTCACTTTGACTTCTCCAAAGATGTTCTACCCTTTCCCCGTTAGGGAAATTCACATGTTCAACTTTCTGATATCCATAGCCGTAAGTGACTACCCAAGTAGATGCCTAATCAATCTTATGCAACTCTCAATTTTAGGTAAACTTAGAACTCAAACGTCCTTTTTTCTCCTTGATTATTAGCTCCTTGTATAGTAATTCTAGAGCATCTTTATAAAACTCCAATGGAAATTGTTTCCTTATCACATCCCATGCACAAAATTAATCAACAACCATTAGTTATAGATGGCATACAATGGAAGTCCTTCAACCATCTAATGGTCATGTATCAAACAAGTGCTCACATTGACTTACCTTGTTGCATCCCCTGCTTCAATTAAGATTTCCTCAAAATTTACATGGAACCAGTAAACAGCCAGACATTTACCAGTTAATCAAATAATTTACACTTTCCAATACCATTTCATTGAAGGCTTGATTGAGCATGCAGAAGCTTTCAAGCTCTAATTGTTTAGTCCCAGAGCTCACAAAGTGTTTCCACTTCATACCAACTTTCCCAGGACCTATAACATCCGAGATACTATTCATGTATGGCTCGACATTTGTCCACTGTAGAATGTTTGATTGGCTCTTAAGGTCCCATAAAAATATCTTTCAAGACTGGAGATATCCAGTTATTTTCTCTTTAGTGCCAACTTCTGCAATCTGTTCCCTTCACAACATTGTCATTGTTAGCAATTCCCTTGTTTATCTCAGTGCTAACTAGGATTCTTAGACTGTACTCTCACATGAGGTAGTTTCTTGTATGAATTTTCCTGATGCATCGGGAGTCTGGATACTTGGCATAAGCACTTTCCTCTGCTCAGTTAAGAGTAGGCTTTTAGAGGAGTATGATTAGCCTTGCAATTTGTGGCCAGCTGATCTGCCTATAGATAGTTGAATCTTCATAGTTGTACCAAATCAGCCCTAGCGTCACTCCCATGCATTGGCATCAAGTTGATCTTGCATAAATGGGTGAGATGACTCTAACCATTTGGGTTCTTTGAAGGTATATCCTCTATATATTATCCTTGTATGTCCTTCATACCCTTCTATGTTCATATTTAAGTGGGCCCACTCTTCATCAAGGCAATATTAATTTTTATTTTCCTTTAATCAAAAAGATACGTATTGTTGCCAAGTGACAGTCGCAAATGTAGTGGTTAGAACTTATCCAAAGGACTACAATTCAGGCATTCCATGTTAGGGTAATCTAGATGATTCCCTCAAATTCAAAACCTTGAATCCTCCTTTAGCTTCTAATTTGTCTTAACACCATCATTCTTGCTCCTCATATGACCCACACTTACAGTGAGATGATGAGTCCATCTTTATAACCTTTTGAAAAACATTGGACTCTTGTAATTCCATCCTCTGATGTGGGAAATTTGAGCATGCGTTGTCATAGAAACCTTCAATGAATGTATTCACTTGATATTAAATCGATGCACCTTCAATCTCCTTTCACTAGGTGTATCATCAGTCAATGACTCTACATTTATTAGTGTGTGACTAACACACTTATGTTCAAATCATCCACTTATAAGGCAAACTCATGAGCATTGGGACTATGCATTCAGAGTGACATATCTGCACAATCCAGTAACAAGGCCCCTTTCGGCACAGATCGTTTAGGCGTAATTTTTAATGAGGCCTTTGTAAGGGAGGTTCCATCTCGAGATTGAAATCTAGGACTTTCCAAATAGCTCAGGGTTTGTGGGGTCTTTGATATCCATGTCCTAGAATTAGCAATAAATTCCAATCACTTTGTCAAAGCAAGAACTTGAAATTAGAATTGTCTCACCCTGTGTCCATAATTGCTACTATCCTCTAGCGTGAAGAGACTGTCAGTCGACATAATGGAATTTACAAAACTTTCACAACTGAAAGCACCCTTATAATATGCTCACTTCCTAGCAATAACATGCCCGAATGGTACCATAATGTTGCAAACCAAGTCATTATCTTAGAAACTTCTTCATAACTCATTTTACTTATCATAGAGTTTATAGACCTCGATAAAATTGACAAGGGCAATTTTACCGATAACCATACCGAAATTTTGTTCCGATCCCTCGTTAGGGATCCCTTGCGTTCGAAACGTTGTAAAATCCCTTCCCGGGAAATCTGGTTTTTCGAACTTAGTCTTTTGAGCCTTTTTTGGCTGGGCGCATGAAATTGCTATGTAACACCAACTTTTGGTGCGCCCCCTTTAAAACCTTTGGCGCATGATTTTCAGTGTCAACACACCTTTTGGTGCGCCAAAGTATGTTGAGCCTTCCCTGCGTGCGCCAAGGCGCATGCGCCTTTGTGTTGGCACAACTTTTGTTGCGCCATGTTTTGGTGCGCCAAAGGGCGCACATAATTCATGTCGACATAGCTTTTGGTGCGCCAAAGGCGCGCTTAATTTCCTGCTGGCAAACGTTTTCATGCGCCAAAGGGCGCACGCTTTTCCCTGTCGACAGCAATTTTCATGCGCCCTTTTAAAAAGTGGGTGGCGCATTTATGACCAGCTCACCTATATATATGTGTTTGCGCGCCCACAAATGTCATTTTCACTATTCGCAGAGCACGTGTTTTTTTCTCTGAGCCTGTCAGCCCCTGCCTCGTCGTTTTCAACGCGTTGTGGACCCGTTTTCCAGGTTTTTGCTATTTATCCGGGTAAGTGCTCTTCTCTCTTCATGTGATTTTTTTTCTTTGGTTCTTCTTGCTTGCTGGTTTGGTTTTTGATATGCATGTTTTGAGCTAGCCCCCCCCCCCCATGCTTTCTTTCCTTATTTTCCTCTTTCCAGATCTGCTGGAGGAGGATGTTATTTTAAGGGCATGGTTTCTAACCCTCCTTTTTTGAACCATTTCATCCCAAAAAACCTTGGACCTTAAAAGAAAAAAAAAAAGAGGAGTGAAAAAACTCTAAACCATTAAAGGCGCATGAGCGCGTCATGCAACATTATAAACAGTTGCGCCCCCATGGCGCATCTGTCCCCCCTGCAACATGAACTAAAACCCGCGCCAATGGCGCACCCATCATGCTTGTTGCATCATGAACTTCTGCGCCCTCAAGGCGCGCCTCTTTCACATGCTGCAAGTGCTAAACTTTGCCCCCCCTTTGGCGCACAATCCTTCCTTGCTGCATCACATTTCCATGCGCCAATGGCGCACCCAGCATCCATGCAACACAAGCTTTATCTGCGCCAAGTATAAAGTCTAATCTTTGAAGGCGCAGGCGCATCCCTCCTTACAATAACATCATGTTGTGTAAACCCTTCGTGCGCCGCGCCATATACCCTTTGGCGCACGAAAAGTTCGTGTTACACACTTTTTCCATGCACCAAAGGGCGCACCAAATCCCAATGAAACATGAAAAATCCATGCGCCAAAGGGCGCATCCTGTCTCTATGTAACACGCAATGTTTTCATGCGCCCTTTACTAAAATGCACTCTGCAGTATGCATGCGCCATGCGCCTTTGGCGCCAGTTTAACCTTTGCAACACCCTCTTCCTGTGCGCCTTACCTATTTAGCCCTGTAAGCTGCAATTTTCATGCGCCCTGCGCCCTGAGCCTAAAAATCTCTAACTCTTTCTTCTGCTAACATTCCAATGGAAGATCAAATGGCTAATTCAACCTTTTCGGATTGGGTCTCGCTTCTTCTTCATGCAGATCAGCAACTGAGTTCGAAAGAACATATGTCTACATCCAGCAAGAGACCCACCAAACCGAAAGGAAAGGCTAAGCTTACAGAGGAAGAGATGAAGTATAAATATCAAAGGGTCAGAATGCCCGAGTCACAGGCCGAATGCAGCATGGACGTCAGAGACTCAGAATTGGGGCATATCGACATGGAGGAATTCTGGGCCAGAACTCAGAAAGTTACAAGGAGTCCATGGATGGACAAACTAATAGGCAGTGCCCTGCACTTCGCCGGAGGAATCCCCGTCAGCGCCGTCAACAATGAATTTATGATGGTGGTTGCCCAGTGTTACAACAAAGACACAAGGTGTGTCGAAAACAGCAAGGGCGAGGTAGTCATTAACCTCACTGCCCGTCATTTTGAGATCATACTCGGCATCCCTCACCACCGGCACTTTGTGGCCGTTAGCCAAGCAGAGTGCATCAAGGCCTGGGAAGACAATGAAGACCAATGTATGCAGCTAATGAACGAAGTATATCTGAAAAATAAGAAGGTGGTAACCCGGTGGCCCCAAATCATCCACCGCAGTGACTTCTCAGAAGAGCTCAGCGATACCATTACCTTCCTGAGCAGGGTCTTCGGGCTTTCTGACGCCCATTACTTCCATAAATGGATGTTGCGCTACTTGGAAACAATGAACAAGAATTTACCTGATCAGCGCTTTTGCTGGGGGGAAATTATAAGCAGCACCATCTCCGAGCAGCTACAACAATTCAGCACAACGGGAGTATTCCATATGAACTCCTACGTGGTCTACGCTGCAGCGTCAGAGAGGGATTATCCAGGCCTAACCCGGAGTGGAGTTTGGCCTCAGGTCAAAATATACGAGTATTATCCAGAGTTGAGGCTGGAGAATAGCATCTCCCAGTTCACAAAAGTTAACGATGTGTTTTTCTATCACATCATCTGCCTGCTGAGGCCGAATATGACTCATGGTCGTACGACCAAAAACATAGTGGCAGCCACGGAGAAATGGGGGGCCCTGTTCACCCAATTTCCCACATTCACCTATCTAAGGGCTGCCAACTTTTTGGGAGAGCCAACCAGGCTACCAAGGTATGCTGGGCCTAAGCTGATTCTACTAGAGCTATCAAGGCAGCTGGTCACATACCACGAAAAATGCCTTAAAAGAAAGAAGGGTGGAACTCCTTTCCCCCTCACAGTGGGCCGATACACATGCTCTACCCACCACAAGGCGAAGGAAATGTTTGCAGAGCTGGAGTTACTTAATTTGAAACATGACTTCCCAGCCAGGCCTACCTTCGACCCAAGGGGCTGCCTGCCAAGAGCAAAGCTTGATCCAATCCATGTTCCTCAGATCGAGGATATTTATATTGACGTCCTCCATGAGGTAGAGCTCAGAAGAAAGGATCATTCTCGCCTAGCATTGGCAGAAATCATCCAATATGGGGTAGCCATTGTCCCCAAAGGCTACCAAACTACAGAAGATGAAGTAGACAAGGTATATACTGATACAGATGGGGACGATTGGCCCTTTCCGGCCATTGATAGAACTAAAGCTCCTCAGACAATTGAGGAGAGGGTCAAGGAGACTTTGCGGAGGACAGAACATTGGTGCCGGATGAACGGCCTAATCTACCTCGGGGTTGATTTCACAACCTCCCCATTGGGCAACGCACCTCCACGATCCAAGAAGCAGCTTAAAGGCAAAGGTGTAGAAGGTGAATCCAGCACCATTCAGGAAGAAGCCCCTGAGAGTCCTCCTTCCACAGCGCCAGAACAGGTAATAACTCTGGATTCGCCAGAGAAAGAAGCAGCAGAGGATAGTCCCATAGGCCCATCCACTCAGGATGTCGGCATTGCTACCACAACAGAGGTCCCTTCTATCCCTTCTTCTTCTCTTCCTTCCCCTCCTCGAGTGACTCAAGCGACCATCCCTTTGGTCGTGTCCTCTGTCCCTTCTTCTACTCTTTCCCCTGCTTCTTCGTC
The DNA here is from genome assembly GCA_019776745.2 of Taxus chinensis. Classification (NCBI taxonomy): domain Eukaryota; kingdom Viridiplantae; phylum Streptophyta; class Pinopsida; order Cupressales; family Taxaceae; genus Taxus; species Taxus chinensis. Next base: position 276,968 of record JAHRHJ020003288.1, read on the forward strand.
TATCTTCTCCTCCCTCGCTGATCTGTCCTCCTCCATTTCTTCCCTCATCTCTGGCTCCCTTCCCTTCCTATGTCTTCCGCAGCTGCAGTTTCCCTTCCTCCCGTGGACACTTCTTCGGCTATTCTCTCAATGCCGCCGCCGCGTGTCTCCACGTTTTTCCCCTCTTCTACTGTAGCTGCCTCCTCCTCTGTCTCTGGTCCTTCTTCCATAGGACCAGCCTGGATCTCTCAGCAGCTAAGCCAGCAAAAGAGGAAAGTTCCCATCGCTCCGATGGACTTTTCAGTGATCCCAGCCAAAGGGGCGAAGAAGCAGAAGCCTGTTACACGCTTCTCTAAAAGTGCTGCAGGTGAGAGAATCATGGAAATTGCATACCCCGATCCCCTCAAAGAGAAAAAGGATCTGTCTCCGACAGATTTTACTGTGACCCAAGTCACAATGGGGACATCTTCTGAAAGTCTCCAGGGGGAAGCTCTTTCCGCGGTTGACGCCCTCTGTCAAAAGCTTCAAGAGACAAAAGAAGAGAAAAGGCTACTAAAAGAGCAAAACAAATATCTGCTCCAAGCCTTACAGAAGATGGGTAGTGCGCCTCCCACAACTGCCGCCGAGACTTCTGAGCTTCTCAGCCAGGAGAAAATCAACGAATATGCAAAGATCGGTGAGCAGGGTATGGCCGTTTCCGCTTGGAGGAGCCAAATCCTCAAAGACAGCGAAAAAGTGATCGCCGAGTTCTCTGACTTGTACCTGAATATCAGTAAGGCGAATAAAGAACTCCAAGCGTTAGCAGGGCCCATATCAGAAGAGCTGGAACATGCTAGACTGCAGCACGAGGCCTTCCAACAAATGTTCGACTGTTCAGTCGAAGATCTGGTCAAGTTCGGCGTCTTCGGCCATCCAAGGGCCCTCAACAAAATCATGTCCACTCTGGACTATCGGGTGGATCAGCTAGAATTTATTCTAGAAAAGATTGACAAAGTAAAGGAAGAGGCCCTGGATACAATGCATCAAATGGAGCGAATTGTTCTCAACATGTCTCCAGGGTTGCTCACTCCTTCCTTTACCTTAAGGTCAGCTGATGAAACCATCCGGATCTTCAAGGAGATCGCTTCTCAAGGAACGGGGCCAGAGGTCACATTTGACACTGAATCTATCAACAACCTGCTGGCCTGTAGGGACTTCATCGGGTTCCTCATTGAGGCGGAAAAGGACTTTTCCAAACTCCCAGAGAAGCTCATAGATGAGCGGGAGACTTGTGAGGCAATAAGCGATAGGCACAAGGATCCTTCTCAGGATCAACTTGGGCCAATAATTAACAAGTTTTTGGAATACCGCGCTCAGTTCCATATCTCATCACCTGAGCAGCATCAAAAGCAGGCTACCCCCTTTCGGCCGCAGGATGATGACGACGAGTAGCTGCTCCTTCTTCTTCTTCTTCTTCTTCTTCTTCTCTCTCTTCTCCGACTTTCTTGTTGGAATGTCTAAAGTATGTTGGCACAAATGATGACATCATCCATGTTGCGTCATGGGATGATGTCATCCATCAAGTTGTCAAAAGTCAACATGACTTTTAGATATTTTGTAAATATCTTTGTAAATAGGTGGTTGGCTCCTTTTTGCCTTCTTTCCTTCTCCTCTTCTATATATATTGGAATACTTGTTGTATTCAAGGGGGTGGACATTTTTTAGATGAAAATAGAAGTGAGGAGAGAAAGACTTTGAGATTTCTTGTAACAGAAGAAAACAGTAATACAAATATTGAGACTTTGTGCTGAATACCTGTGTTATACATCAGAACTTTCTTATGTTAGATCTGTATGTGTTTATTCTGTTAGATTCATATCTACTTTTTTGTCATTTGCTCATCAGTATTGCTTTGTTTATTTATGCAAGTAGGTTTGGCTCTGTTTACTACCAATCCCAAAACATAAATCTTCTGACCTTTCTGCTTTGGAATTCATTTCTTTTCTTCCTTCGGACCTGCTCTTTCTTCATCCCCTCTTTCATTCCTTTCTTTTCACAGTCGGAAAATACCCTACTGGGATGAGATCCCAAACCCCTGAAGGCAGAATATTGTGAGACTTGCATAGATTCCTGCTAGTAGAATAGCAATAAACCAGTTTCGCTTTGCTGACTCAAAGAGGGGCTATGCCCTGCACACTGTTGGCTCGTTTATCCATAGATCTGCCCAAGCGACAGATTTTCGGACCAACAGTTTTTGGCGACTCCGCTGGGGAACGAATAGATCTGTCAGATCTATGATGGTGGTAAGATAGAAAAATCAGAAAAAATAAGAAAATCGCTGCCTGTTTGCAAATCTGAACTTTTTGATAAAAATCCAAAAATTTGCAAAAGTGCTCTGAATTGAAAATTTTCTTCTGAGATCCATAGATCTGGCCTAGTTACAAATCTTTAGTTCGCTGAGTTTTTATAAAAATTAGTATTTTGCCGTAGATCTGGATTTTTGGCTGTTTGCTAAAAGTTTGAAACCCTCTGAAAAAAGTCAAAATCAGATCCGAAAATCAGCTTGCTATTCTTCCCTGCCATCTTATCCTCGTTGTTATTTGTCATTAACCGCAATCGGTTTTCTGAAGAGGATAGTTTTAAATATTTAGAAAAGTATTTGCTGCTGGTTTTTATCAGAAAAACCAGAAAATCAGCAAGTACAACCAAAAAGAAAGTTTGAATCTGTGCCATAACGTTACAGATCTGGAAGGTACACTGGCGAGTGAACCTTTTACGCGCAGCAGGAGAACCCGTGGAGAAGCTGATCCTACTTTCGATCTGCTTCAAAGGCACAATTTCAGCGTGACACCGGCACGTTTTTCAGCGCTAAGCTCGGCTAGCCGGTCATCCAGGAGTGTCTCACCTTCACGAAGAAAAAGTCTTTCGCAGGGGGCATCCACATCCCTTTGTAGTGCCTTGCTACTCAGCGGAACCACACTTCCAGCTCGTGTTCTCTTTCCGGCTTTTCAGATGGCGGTACCATGGGGAAACGCGATGGGTCCTTTGGCCTTACCACATCCAGTTCACGCGCTCCCTCACGGAAATCGAAAGAATTTTCCCAAATTCGACGGGAGCGGAAATCAAAGCACGGATTCCCACATATCTGCATTCATCATGTCATGCAGTATTTTGGATGTGACTCACGAAGATGTGTCGGTTCACCTTTTTCTGGAAACCCTACAAGGGCCTGCAGCTGAATGGTTTCAGCATTTGCCGGCCGGATCTATCACCAGTTGGGCCACCTTACGGGATGCTTTCGAAGACAGATACAAGCCTTCAGAGGATGCATTTGCATTATTATCACGAATCACTCACCTGAAGAAAGAGGCAAATGAGACCATGCGTGATTTTATCACCCGGTTCAATGCACTAATCAACCGTGTCCCTGTTGCCATGCTTCCAATGCCGGAAAATCAAAAGTGTTTCTTCGTAAACGCTATGAGTTCGAAAGTTAGTTTCTTGCTCCTTCAAGAGCGAGTGGCTACCTTGATTCTCGCCCAAGCTGCTGCCATTCGGATAGAGGATAATCTGATAATATCTGGCGAATTGAAAAAGGAATCAGCCAAGCCTAAATCTTTGGGCCCTTCGCCCACTACTTCGTCTGATCCAGCCTTTCAAAAGATGGCGAATGACTTGCTTGCATTGAAGAAGCAGTTGGCCCAGGCCTCCCCCAGTTCCTCATACCGGGATATTCCGCGGAGGAATTTCGTTCCCAACAATGTTTCACAAAGGCCGCGCCTACCTACAGCTGCTCCGCGGTTGGCGCTTGAGGCTCCTCCGGTCAATGCTCTGGCCGAAATCGAAGAAGAAGAGCAGTATTATGAAGAACCTTCGTCTCAAGGCGAAGATGATCAAGATGTCAGTGAACCGGCTGGCGACTCTAGTATCGGGTATATGGAATTTGATGAGGAAGAATCTGATGAAGAAGAGGGTACCCAGGGATATGCAAGCGGACAGTCATATGCTGTTTTTACTCGCTCGCAAGGAAAAGAAGCGGAAGTTGCTGCCCATGTCCAGCAGGAGAAGGCCGTGTCAAACGCGCCTCCGATCATTGCTAAAAGAGGTAATCCTCTTCCTACTCAACTCCCTGGCAAATCTTTTACAAGGAAATCTTTTCCCCCTATCTCTCCTCCAAATCAATCCTCTCACATTCCTACCAAGGCCAGTAATCCTATTCCATCATCGCGAGGTGAGGGACTCATTCCTTCACCAACGCAACCCTTGGCCGCATTTGATATCATAGATCATGCAAAAAAACCAAGATCCAAATGTCTGAAGCTGAGTACCTTCAGTCAAACCCCGAACAGCTTGTAAGATTGACCAAATATATTCAGAGTCAAGCTGTTGCATCTAAGCAGGTTTCCCCAAAAGGAATCCTTTCCACTCCCCCTGAATCCCACATAAATGTTACTTTAACATCTGCATCAGGTAAGATAGAGCCTTTTTATCTCTCTCTCCTAATCAATGGCCACAAGTTGAGTAACTGCATAATTGATTCCGGGGCTTCTGATAACGTCATGCCGGCAAAAGTCACCCATGCTTTGGGCCTCACTCTTACCAAGCCTTTCGGCAGATGTTATTCATTGGAAACCAAGCAGGTTCCGTTGGTTGGCCAAATCAAAGACGCGCAATTTGCATTTGCGGCTTTCCCAGATAAAAGAGTAAAAATGACAGTCCTCGTTGCTGACATTCCGGCAGCCTATGGAATTTTGCTGGGAAGAAGTTTTTGCAGCGAAGTTGGTGGAGAAATTCATATGGACTGGTCTAAAGCTAGAATTCCAGTCAAAGGCGTAATGCAGACTTTGGAGCCGGAATCACAAAAGAAATACTTGGTTACCAGCTCTGAAGACCCCAAGGCCCAAATCCTTTTTGAATCATCAGGGATGGGGAACTACTTCTTATCTACCGAGACGGATAAAACGGGTGTTCTCGTTCAGGAAAAGGATCTTAATGAGATCTGGACCTTGCAGTTTGATGGCAGTTGTGCAACTAGTGGATGTGGCGCTGGGGCTGTGCTGATATCTCCCGAAGAGGAGGTAATTCCTCTCTCTTTCAAATTGCAGTTTTTCAACACTAACAATACTGCTGAGTATGAATCTCTGTTACTCGGTATGCAAGCCGCAAAAGAAAGAGGAATTAAAAATCTAAAAGTACAAGGTGATGCAGAGCTAGTTGTAAATCAGGTCAAAAGGATTTACCAAGTAAAAAATGAAAGGCTCAGGCATTACCGTAATGCGGTATGGGACAGCATTGAAGAATTCGATGCTTTTTCAATAGAATCCATTCCAGGGCTCAGAATGACATGGCCGATTCATTGGCCGTTTCAGCGTCCCTCATGCTCCCACACCCAGGTTTGAAAACAAACAAGTACACCATTGAGGTGGTTTTCCGCCCGAGCGTGCCAGACAATTCTCAGCATTGGCAGGTGTTCAACGACGATAATCAACTCATTGCTTTTCTGGAAAAGGCAGAAAATTTTAAAGAATTGCACTTTGAAGGATCTACTTCCACTTGCCGTGAATCAGTCACCGATCAAGGCGACGAATCCGAAGGGAACGACGGCATATGTCAGCTCAAAGGAAATAAAATTCCAAAGGGCCTGGTTTCTCTGGAGCGCCTGTTCGACAGGCATGACTGTTTTGTAAAAAAGAAGAAGCGGGATGACCCTAACTCATCCTCAGAAACCGAACCGGTCAATATAGGTTCGATAGAGCACCCGCAATTTGTGAACATTGGCAAATGTTGCACGCCTGAGGAGAAAGGAAATTTGTCAAGTTGCTAAAAAATATATGGACGTGTTGGCATGGTCCTATGCCGATCTAAAGTCCTTCAAGCCAAAGGACGTTCAGCATGACATTCCGTTGAAAGAAGATGTCAAAGCCTTCCGCCAGAAGCAGAGGCACTATAATCCTAAGATCTCGGGTACCATCCAGGCCGAAATTCAGAAGATGCTGGATGCAAGAATCATCTTTCCTATCCATCACAGTACTTGGGTAGCAAATATTGTGCCAGTGCGCAAGAAAAACGGTGAGATACGCATATGCGTAGACTTTCGCAATTTGAATCAAGCTTCCTTGAAAGACAACTACCCTCTTCCGATAATGGATCAAGTTCTGCAAGCAGTAACTGGATCAGAGATGCTGTCCATGCTTGACGGTTTTTCAGGTTACAATCAGATTGAAGTTTCACCTGAAGATCAGTTTAAAACAGCATTCACTACTCCCTGGGGTACATTTGCCTACAGCAGGATGCCTTTTGGCCTAACTAATGCTGGTGCCACTTTTCAGCGGGCCATGGATTTTGCATTCAAAGGTATGATGGGGAAAGTCATTGTGGTTTATCTAGATGACTTAACCGTGTTCTCTAAACAACGAAATGATCATTGTGATCATTTGGAGCAAGTGTTGGCCAGGTGCCGAGAACATGGGATTTCCCTAAACCCAAAAAAGTCTGTTTTTGGAGTCACGGAAGGGAAGTTGCTAGGGCATGTGGTTAGCAAAGAAGGAACAAAGATAGATGCCGAAAGAGTTAAGGCTATTCAAAGCCTTACTCTGCCTACAAGCAAGACTGGTGTTCATTCTTTCTTTGGAAAGGTGAACTTTCTCAGGCGTTTTGTTCCTGACTTTGCTGAGAAGACCCGTCACATATTGAACATGATGAAGGGGTCACCAACTTTCAGATGGAGTGAAGAGGGAAAAAGGTCATTTGAAGAAATAAAAGCTTCCGTTGCTCATGCACCAGTCCTGGTATGTCCCGATTTCTCCAAGGACTTCATCATGTATAGTTACGCATCTGAGCATACTGTGTCCGCAATCTTAATGCAAAAGAACTCGGAGGATGTTGAATCTCCGATCGCGTTCATGAGTTCTCCCCTCAAGCCTCACGAACTAAAAATGACTCAACTGGAAAAGCATGCCTTCGCCGTTGTCAAAGCAGTGAAGAATTTCAGGTATTACATTCTAAACTCGCATACGGTGGTGCTGGTCCCTGACACGGCGGTGAAATCAATTCTAACTCAGCAGGAGTTAGGAAGCTTGCGAGGAAATTGGATCGCAAAGGTCCAGGAGTATGACCTGGATATTAAACCAACCAAGCTGGTGAGGGGCAAGGGCCTGTGTCAGCTAATGGCTGAAAACAAAGATTCAGAAAACCCTGATGATAGGGGTGACTGCACCGACGAGACACAGGACCGGCAGGAAGAGCCTGATTCTCTGCCTCTGGTTCTATTTGTTGCAACTAGTGATGAGTGGTACTCCGACATTGCTTTCTTCCTTACCTACGGCGAATGCCCAATGCACCTAACTTCAAAGGAGAAGCGCACTATAAAGCTCAGAGCGGCTAAATATGTCATCTGGGATGACGGTTTATATAAACGTGGGATAGATGGCATCTTTTTGCGATGTGTTGACAAACCCCAGCAAGTAAAACTACTGGAAAGTTTTCACAATTCAGCCTGTGGAGGGCATTTCTCTTCCTCCGTAACTGCACACAAGATCATTCGAGCCAGGTACTATTGGCCGACGCTCTTTCAAGATACAGCCATCTGGGTGGCAAAGTGTGAACCCTGCCAGCAATTCGTCGGCAAGCCCAAGTTGGCTGCCTTTCCCCTAAGGCCGGTCATTATCAATGAACCATTCAGGCAATGGGGAATTGATTTTATTGGCGCACTCAATCCTCAATCGAGTGCCGGACATAGCTATGTCCTTACAGCAACGGATTACTTCACCAAGTGGGTGGAAGCCATACCTGTCAAGCATGCCACTTCTGAGGTGGTTTGCAATTTCATTAAAGAAAATATCATTGTCAGGTTCGGCGTTCCAAACAAAATCGTTGCTGATAATGCTTCTAACTTCTCCTCACGAGAAGTTATTAGTTTTTGCTATGAATATGGGATAACTTTGGCTCACGCCTCAGACTATTACCCTCAGGGAAATGGTCAGGCGGAATCCAGTAACAAGAACTTGGTGACCATCATACGGAAGTTAGTAGATGAGAATCAGCGAATGTGGCACAAGTCTTTGTACGACGCTTTGTGGGCCGATCGTATTACTCCCAAGAGATCTCTCGGCATGTCACCTTTTCAAGTGTTATATGGCACTGATGCCGAGCTTCCCATTTCTGCGGAACTTCCTGCTCTGCGCTTGGCACGAGCCATCGAAGATGAAACTTTCCAAAATTCTCTTGAAAAGAGAATCATGTATCTGGCAGAACTTGAAGAAAAGAGAGTAAGGGTGGTCGACAGGATCACTGAACATCAGAATCAAGTTAAGAGGCTTTTTGATAAGAAGGCCAAGCAAAGAGATTTTCAAGTGGGAGATCTCGTCCTTTTGTGGGACAAGCGAAGAGAGCCAAAGGGCATGCACGGAAAGTTTGATTCCCTGTGGAGAGGGCCCTTCAAGATCAAGCAGCTCAACGGAGAGAATAGCTTCTATCTCTCATATCTGGATGGAACCGAACTCCCGCTTCCTTATAGCGGGCAGCATCTGAAGATCTTCAGGAAGTAGAGCTTGCTCTCTTCTTTGTACAGTTTGCTTTATGTTGTGTGTTTGCTTTCGTCGTGTGTGTTTGCTTTCGGTTTGTTGTGTGTTTCTTTTGCTCCCCCTCCGGTCGCCCTTGTTTTTGACTCTGTTACCCAATGGATAGGCACATGAGAACTGGGATTCTCTACCCCCGAGTTTGCTCAGGGATAGTCCCCAGAAAGAGCCAGCTGTTATCCCGTAAAATTGACAAGGGCAATTTTACCGATAACCATACCGAAATTTTGTTCCGATCCCTCGTTAGGGATCCCTTGCGTTCGAAACGTTGTAAAATCCCTTCCCGGGAAATCTGGTTTTTCGAACTTAGTCTTTTGAGCCTTTTTTGGCTGGGCGCATGAAATTGCTATGTAACACCAACTTTTGGTGCGCCCCCTTTAAAACCTTTGGCGCATGATTTTCAGTGTCAACACACCTTTTGGTGCGCCAAAGTATGTTGAGCCTTCCCTGCGTGCGCCAAGGCGCATGCGCCTTTGTGTTGGCACAACTTTTGTTGCGCCATGTTTTGGTGCGCCAAAGGGCGCACATAACTTCATGTCGACATAGCTTTTGGTGCGCCAAAGGCGCGCTTAATTTCTTGCTGGCAAACGTTTTCATGCGCCAAAGGGCGCACGCTTTTCCCTGTCGACAGCAACTTTCATGCGCCCTTTAAAAAGTGGGTGGCGCATTTATGACCAGCTCACCTATATATATGTGTTTGCGCGCCCCAAATGTCATTTTCACTATTCGCAGAGCACGTGATTTTTCTGAGCCTGTCAGCCCCTGCCTCGTCGTTTTCAACGCGTTGTGGACCCGTTTTCAAGATTTTTGCTATTTATCCAGGTAAGTGTTCTTTATCTCTTTCCATGTGTTTTGTTTTGGTTTTAGTGTTTTCTTGCTTGCTGGTTTGGTTTTTGAATGCATGTGTTGAGCTAGCCCCCCCCCCCCCCCCCGCTGCTTTCTTTCTTTCCTTATTTTCCTCTTTCCAGATCTGCTGGAGGAGGATGTTATTTGAGGGCATGGTTTGTAACCCCTTTGGTTTGAACCATTTCATTCCCAAAACAACCTTGTCAAAAAGGAAAAGAGGAGAAGGGTTGAACCATGTAAAACTCTGTTTTTCCCTTTTGAGCACCAGCGCGTCATGCAACATTATAAACAGTTGCGCCCCCATGGCGCATCTGTCCCCCTGTTACATGAACAAAACCCGCGCCAATGGCGCACCCTTTTTACCTGTTGCATCATGAACTCTGCGCCCTCAAGGCGCGCCTCTTTCACATGCTGCAAGTGCTAAACTTGCGCCCCTTTGGCGCACCATCCTTCCTTGCTGCATCACATTTCCATGCGCCAATGGCGCACCCAGCATCCATGCAACACAAGCTTTATCTGCGCTAAGTACAAGTCTTAAGGCGCAGGCGCATCCCTCGATTACAATAACATCATGTTGTGTAAACCCTTCGTGCGCCGCGCCATATCCCTTTGGCGCACGAAAAGTTCTTGTTACACGAACCATCCATGCGCCAAAGGGCGCACCAAATCCAATGTAACATGAAAATTCCATGCGCCTTTGGCGCATCCTGTCTCCATGTAACACGCAAGTTTTCATGCGCCCTTTATAAAATGCACTCTGCAGTATGCATGCGCCATGCGCCTTTGGCGCCAGTTTAACCTTTGCAACACCCCCTTCCTGTGCGCCTTACCTATTTAGCCCTGTAAGCTGCAATTTTCATGCGCCCTGCGCCCTGAGCCTAAAAATCTCTAACTCTTTCTTCTGCTAACATTCCAATGGAAGATCAAATGGCTAATTCAACCTTTTCGGATTGGGTCTCGCTTCTTCTTCATGCAGATCAGCAACTGAGTTCGAAATAACATATGTCTACATCCAGCAAGAGACCCACCAAATCGAAAGGAAAGGCTAAGCTTACAGAGGAAGAGATGAAGTACAAATATCAAAGGGTCAGAATGCCCGAGTCACAGGCCGAATGCAGCATGGACGTCAGAGACTCAGAATTGGGGCATATCGACATGGAGGAATTCTGGGCCAGAACTCAGAAAGTTACAAGGAGTCCATGGATGGACAAACTAATAGGCAGTGCCCTGCACTTCGCCGGAGGAATCCCCGTCAGCGCCGTCAACAATGAATTTATGATGGTGGTTGCCCAGTGTTACAACAAAGACACAAGGTGTGTCGAAAACAGCAAGGGCGAGGTAGTCATTAACCTCACTGCCCGTCATTTTGAGATCATACTCGGCATCCCTCACCACCGGCACTTTGTGGCCGTTAGCCAAGCAGAGTGCATCAAGGCCTGGGAAGACAATGAAGACCAATGTATGCAGCTAATGAACGAAGTATATCTAAAAATAAGAAGGTGGTAACCCGGTGGCCCCAAATCATCCACCGCAGTGACTTCTCAGAAGAGCTCAGCGATACCATTACCTTCCTGAGCAGGGTCTTCGGGCTTTCTGACGCCCATTACTTCCATAAATGGATGCTGCGCTACTTGGAAACAATGAACAAGAATTTTCCTGATCAGCGCTTTTGCTGGGGGGAAATTATAAGCAGCACCATCTCCGAGCAGCTACAACAATTCGACACAACGGGAGTATTCCATATGAACTCCTACGTGGTCTATGCTGCAGCGTCAGAGAGGGATTATCCAGGCCTAACACGGAGTGGAGTTTGGCCTCAGGTCAAAATATATGAGTATTATCTAGAGTTGAGGCTGGAAAATAGCATCTCCCAAGTTCACAAAAGTTAACGATGTGTTTTTCTATCACATCATCTGCCTGCTGAGGCCGAATATGACTCATGGTCGTACGACCAAAAACATAGTGGCAGCCACGGAGAAATGGGGGGCCCTGTTCACCCAATTTCCCACATTCACCTATTTTAGGGCTGCCAACTTTTTGGGAGAGCCAACCAGGCTACCAAGGTATGCTGGGCCTAAGCTGATTCTACTGGAGCTATCAAGGCAGCTGGTCACATACCACGAAAAATGCCTTAAAAGAAAGAAGGGTGGAACTCCTTTCCCCCTCACAGTGGGCCGATACACATGCTCTACCCACCACAAGGCGAAGGAAATGTTTGCAGAGCTGGAGTTACTCAATTTGAAACATGACTTCCCAGCCAGGCCTACCTTCGACCCAAGGGGCTGCCTGCCAAGAGCAAAGCTTGATCCAATCCATGTTCCTCAGATCGAGGATATTTATATTGACGTCCTCCATGAGGTAGAGCTCAGAAGAAAGGATCATTCTCGCCTAGCATTGGCAGAAATCATCCAATATGGGGTAGCCATTGTCCCCAAAGGCTTCCAAACTACGGAAGATGAAATATACAAGGTATATACTGATACAGATGGGGACGATTGGCCCTTTCCGGCCATTGATAGAACTAAAGCTCCTCAGACAATTGAGGAGAGGGTCAAGGAGACTTTGCGGAGGACAGAACATTGGTGCCGGATGAACGGCCTAATCTACCTCGGGGTAGATTTCACAACCTCCCCATTGGGCAACGCACCTCCACGATCCAAGAAGCAGCTTAAAGGCAAAGGTGTAGAAGGTGAATCCAGCACCATTCAGGAAGAAGCCCCTGAAAGTCCTCCTTCCACAGCGCCAGAACAGGTAATAACTCTGGATTCGCCAGAGAAAGAAGCAGCAGAGGATAGTCCCATAGGCCCATCCACTCAGGATGTCGGCATTGCTACCACAACAGAGGTCCCTTCTATCCCTTCTTCTTCTCTTCCTTCCCCTCCTCGAGTGACTCAAGCGACCATCCCTTTGGTCGTGTCCTCTGTCCCTTCTTCTACTCTTTCCCCTGCTTCTTCGTCTATCTTCTCCTCCCTCGCTGATCTGTCCTCCTCCATTTCTTCCCTCATCTCCGGGCTCCCTTCCCTTCCTATGTCTTCCGCAGCTGCAGTTTCCCTTCCTCCCGTGGACACTTCTTCGGCTATTCTCTCAATGCCGCCGCCGCGTGTCTCCACGTTTTTCCCCTCTTCTACTGTAGCTGCCTCCTCCTCTGTCTCTGGTCCTTCTTCCATAGGACCAGCCTGGATCTCTCAGCAGCTAAGCCAGCAAAAGAGGAAAGTTCCCATCGCTCCGATGGACTTTTCAGTGATCCCAGCCAAAGGGGCGAAGAAGCAGAAGCCTGTTACACGCTTCTCTAAAAGTGCTGCAGGTGAGAGAATCATGGAAATTGCATACCCCGATCCCCTCAAAGAGAAAAAGGATCTGTCTCCGACAGATTTTACTGTGACCCAAGTCACAATGGGGACATCTTCTGAAAGTCTCCAGGGGGAAGCTCTTTCCGCGGTTGACGCCCTCTGTCAAAAGCTTCAAGAGACAAAAGAAGAGAAAAGGCTACTAAAAGAGCAAAACAAATATCTGCTCCAAGCCTTACAGAAGATGGGTAGTGCGCCTCCCACAACTGCCGCCGAGACTTCTGAGCTTCTCAGCCAGGAGAAAATCAACGAATATGCAAAGATCGGTGAGCAGGGTATGGCCGTTTCCGCTTGGAGGAGCCAAATCCTCAAAGACAGTGAAAAAGTGATCGCCGAGTTCTCTGACTTGTATCTGAATATCAGTAAGGCGAACAAAGAGCTCCAAGCATTAGCAGGGCCCATATCAGAAGAGCTGGAACATGCTAGACTGCAGCACGAGGCCTTCCAACAAATGTTCGACTGTTCAGTCGAAGATCTGGTCAAGTTCGGCGTCTTCGGCCATCCAAGGGCCCTCAACAAAATCATGTCCACTCTGGACTATCGGGTGGATCAGCTAGAATTTATTCTAGAAAAGATTGACAAAGTAAAGGAAGAGGCCCTGGATGCAATGCATCAAATGGAGCGAATTGTTCTCAACATGTCTCCAGGGTTGCTCACTCCTTCCTTTACCTTAAGGTCAGCTGATGAAACCATCCGGATCTTCAAGGAGATCGCTTCTCAAGGAACGGGGCCAGAGGTCACATTTGACACTGAATCTATCAACAACCTGCTGGCCTGTAGGGACTTCGTCGGGTTCCTCATTGAGGCGGAGAAGGATTATTCCAAACTCCCAGAGAAGCTCATAGATGAGCGGGAGACTTGTGAGGCGATAAGCGATAGGCACAAGGATCCTTCTCAGGATCAACTTGGGCCAATGATTAACAAGTTTTTGGAATACCGCGCTCAGTTCCATATCTCATCACCTGAGCAGCATCAAAAGCAGGCTACCCCCTTTCGGCCGCAGGATGATGACGACGAGTAGCTGCTTCTTCTTCTTCTTCTTCTTCTTCTTCTTCTCTCTCTTCTCCGACTTTCTTGTTGGAATGTCTAAAGTATGTTGGCACAAATGATGACATCATCCATGTTGCGTCATGGGATGATGTCATCCATCAAGTTGTCAAAAGTCAACATGACTTTTAGATATTTTGTAAATATCTTTGTAAATAGGTGGTTGGCTCCTTTTTGCCTTCTTTCCTTCTCCTCTTCTATATATATTGGAATACTTGTTGTATTCAAGGGGTGAACATTTTTTAGATGAAAATAGAAGTGAGGAGAGAAAGACTTTGAGCTTTCTTGTAACAGAAGAAAACAGTAATACAAATATTGAGACTTTGTGCTGAATACCTGTGTTATGCATCAGAACTTTCTTATGTTAGATCTGTATGTGTTTATTCTGTTAGATTCATATCTACTTTTCTGTCATTTGCTCATCAGTATTGCTTTGTTTATTTATGCAAGTAGGTTTGGCTCTGTTTACTACCAACCCAAAAACATAAATCTTCTGACCTTTCTGCTTTGGAATTCATTTCTTTTCTCCCTTCGGACCTGTTCTTTCTTCCTCCTCTCTTTCATTCCTTTCTTTTCGCAGCCGGAAACACTCTACTGGGATGAGATCCCAAACCCCCGAAGGCACAATCTGTGAGACTTGCATAGATTCCTGCTGGTAGAATAGCAATAAACCAGTTTCGCTTTGCTGACTCAAAGAGGGGCTATGCCCTGCACACTGTTGGCTCGTCTCAAGGAGGCTGAAGCCCCCTAGGATGACTAAGAACTAATGCAGTCAACTGAAAGAATTTTTATCTCTGATTTTTCTACTACCAAAACTTATGAAGATCACTTAAATTCATCTCACAAACCCTAGGTCAAACCATACGTCTTTAATCTTGAACAATCTTCTTCCCTCTCAACTTGTATTTCCTCTAATGTCTTACACACATGCTATCAAAATATCCTCAATCTGAAACAAATATGACCAGCCTTCAAATCATGCCTTCATACCCAAAAATAACTCTCCTCTAGGTTGTACTTTCCCTCTATGAAAGACTAGCTCTCAAATGGAACTTAAACTTCACTTTTATAGTGCAATTCTTCTTTTCTCACCCAAAAGAGTGTCGGTAACTCATGATAAATTCAACCCATTAAACATTATAAATTTTAATATAATTCACTACAGCGGTCACACATGATCCAAATTGGTCAGCCTAGCCAAAAACCACCTATCATGACAAAAGTGTCTCAAAACTATGGCATGTGACCACTTCTATGGAAATTAAAATCCCTATAAAAAACATTTAAGAATGTTATATCCTTTCCTGTGGAAGTGATTCCAGATTTCATCCTTTCTGACCACTTCTTTATTAGATTTTGTATCAATTGGCTAGATAAGAAGGATTTTAATCATAATGGCCATTTTTTTCTCAACACGACCTTAATGGAACATGGCCCCACTCTCAATCACATCAAGTGAGTTTGTGGAACTTAATGCCCTAACCACATCACCTGTAAAATTATCATCCACCTCTATGTTGTCTAGTTGGACTAAATAGTGGGAGGATGCAATGAATCAGAAAACCATATTCTTTAGAATCTATGGTCGATGACTGGCAAACATTTGAATGTCACTCATACTCCACTACCTCCTTCACTCTCAGCTAGAGTAGTGGTAGTGCTTGAGTAAAATTCCTTCTCATAAGTTTTGTAACTTCAGGTGGAAGAACTTCATCAAAAAATTCAAATTGTAGACAACTAAAATTCTTGGGGTGTGTAAATTATATGCCCACCTACATTGGCTTAAGGTTGGGGATAGAGTTTCAAAGGAATTTGTCTTTCCCTTAAAGCCAAAAATTCCTTTCAGTAAATCCAAACCATTTGCAATGACGGCTCTCATCTCATGGATCCCCAACTCATGTTACAAGCCTTTGTCAATCATTACAAGTAAAATATTCCAAGCCCAAGCACCCTCGTGGAGTGGAAAACTACCTTGGATCAATGCTTGGACATAGTGCCATGCAAGATCTCTCAGGAAAAAAAATTTGCATGTGATCATTTGCTCTCTCTTGAATACTTACAGAAGCGGTCATGCAAATGGCCAATGATAAGGCCATGATCTGCGATGGATTTCCCTCCAAATTTTACAAGTCACTGTGGGAAACGATTGGCCCTGACTTGTTTCAAGGTTACTTGGAAGGTTTTCACAACCAGTCATTTAGCCCCTTTATCAACAAAGGGAACATCAAGTTCATTCCCAAGCCTGGAAATCCCAAGCTGATAAGTAATTGGCATCCCATAACCTTGCTTAATGTGTCTTATAAAGTTATTCCAAAGCTCTTGCCATTCGATTGATGACACCATTCTTCCTACCATTGTCTGAGAAAAATTGGTTTTATTCAAGGGTGCTATATCCTTGACAATATCATCATGATCTAGGAAATTATGGAAGAAAAAATCCAATCAACAAGACCTCTTCATCAAAAATGACTTTAAGAAATCATATGACCAGATAGAGTGGTCTTTCATCATTTTCATGCTTCAAGCCTTGGTATTTGGTACCAATTTCATTCAGTTCTTTTAAGATGCTTTTTTGCACATTTTCACTCAGATCACCATTACAGGGACATAGCTCAGCCCCCTTTTGAATTTTTAGATCCATATGGCAAGGATGCCTGCTCCCACCTTGTATGTCCTTGTAGTGGAAGGTTTTGGTTATTTGTTAACTAAAGCACAATCACATGGGCTTGTTAGGGGAATTATGCTTCCTCCTTCCAATAACTCCCAACTACTTAATGGCCATTTCATAGATGACTCCTTCCTTATGCTTATTGAAGAAGAATCCAACATTACCAATTCTATGCAATTCCTCAGAAACTTTTTTTGCTTAGCATCAGGTTCCTCTATTCAATGGTGTAAAACTCAATGCTAGTCATTCCTTCCTCCCTCCATCCCCTTAGATGGATGGTTATGACTAGAAAATGTTAGGCCATGGTGAAATGTTTAAATTTCTTGGTATTCCCTTTGCTTTTCAAGCTTCACCTACAGATCTTTGGTAGTATGTCATTCAATAGGTGGCTCAAAAGTTAGACTATTGGCTTATTAAGCCTTTGTCTCTAGGAGGAAAATTCCATATTTTCTCCAAAGTGCTGGCAGCTACGCATGTTTACTACTCCTCCTATTGGGTTCCCTCCAAACAATCAGTGCAAAAATTAGAATGATTTCTCAAAGTTTTCCTCTGGACCAATGCCTCTTCTGGAAAAGGTTTCCACAAAGTTGCATGGGAGACTTGCTTCCTTCCCAGAGATTTCGGAGGGTTAGGCCTCATTGACATCTTGCATCAAGGACAAGCTCTTTGCGCCAAATGGATAATTCGTTACACTGAAGGAGAAGAAGCATGGAAGGTTCTACTGTGAAATGGCATTGTAAAAGGTTCTACATATGGTTGTTCGGCTTGGAAAGACATTGGCTTTGTCAACCTTCTCATTTCCCCCATTCCTATCAAAGTGGTTGGCACTTTTGTGCTCAAAAGCATTTGGAAAGCCTGGGAACATATCAAACCATGGCTTCAGTGGAAGGGCAATGGTTTTTGTGATGGACTTCCATTCAATTATCACTCCTTGTGGTGGTCTCATGTCATTCAATTCTAGGATCGATGTCTTGTAGAGGTTTCTTAGATTCATGTGCTGCACCTTTTCAAGTGAGGCATTCACACTATCTGAGACCTTTTCTGTAAGTGCACTCAGTCTCGGTATCCCTGACATGAGCTCAAGGCTCAATTCAAGCAAGCCCTACTTGACCGGGTTGTCATCATCGACATTATTTCCTTTATGTTAGATTCCATGATCCATAAGATATTTGTTCTCCCGTCTCGTCCTTGGTGGATAGACTGGAAGTGGTTCATGGACAACCCTTTTCAGAATTATTCAACCGGTTAGGGATATGCCTAGATTTCACCCCACTTTCCTATGGTGGGCAAGCTTAATTCACATTGAGGGTTACATTCCTCTCCATCCAACTAGAGAAGGAGATTCAATATTGTTTTTTTTGCCTATGTTGAACCCAAAATTCCTCACTTTTTGTGGTACATCCTCCACCAAGGTCTTTCTATTGGTTCATGGTTGGTTCATCTTGGTGTTTTAGCTCCCAGGTGTCCCTTCTATAGTCACTTGGAAACTATTTCACATCTTTTCTGGTATTTTCGTACAACACAGAAGTCCTAGAATTGGATTCATTCTTTTTTCCTTCCCTTTTGTCCTGAATACTTCACCTGACAACATATTCTCATAGGAGATAATCTCTGGATGCCTCACAAGTTTTCCCAAATTTGGCAGTCTTGCAAAGGGAAAATTGTCTTCTTGCCTTTGGAAAGAAAGGAATTCTTGTTTATTTTCTGATGTTGAAGCTGACCAGCAATTCTCTATTTATAACAAGTTTGTGGATATCGTGAATGTATTGTTGAACATCCAAGTGCAAGTGAAAAAGGTTGCATTTGAGGTGGAGCATCTCCAAACTCTCCTTTGGCACTGGGGTGATGCCCCTTTCAATGTTTCCCATGAGCACCATCCCCCTCTTTCCGCTCCCCGCCACCTAGTGGTGTCAACATTCATCCTCAAGGTGGCAGTTGATGAAGTGGCTCACAATGTCACTCATTTAGTTGGGGCACATTGGTCCCTGCGTAGTCAGGCTCTGCGGAGGAGCTTCTCTCCTCTGCTTTCAGCTTACCACATGGGTTGGGACGCCCCTCCTTTGCCTAGTCATCTTGGTTGGGGCTCGTTGGTTGCCCTCGAGCCACACACTTATGATGGTTGGAGCCTTCCACCCCTTCCTAAAAAATTTCCTAGGATGGATCTCTCCATCTTGCCCACTCAGGTTGATGTTGAGGACACTGAAGAAGGAAGCCAACTTAGCTCTGGATGGGATGTGCTAGATAGTGGCAAGGACTGCTAAGCAATGGCTGACATGATCAAGATCTGCCCCTACTAGTCAAAAATTTGTAGGGGCGACTTAATTTCCTTTGCTTCTCTGGTTAGCATTATTTTGTAATCAAATGTATTCCTAGGATTTTTGTTTTCCTAGTTTGGACTTGTAGCTTTAGGGCGTGCTTCCATATCATTAATTTTTTGTGTGAATAATCTTGTATCATTTTACTTGTTAATTTAATATAAGATCCTATTCATCAATATCAATATATATATATATATATATATATATATATATATATATATATATTCATCTTGAAATCATGATGGAATTTGCACTGGTTGACTATATACCCTTCATATTGAAATTTTGGCCGAAGCCCTTCAAATTTGAATCCCTCCTCTAAAAGATATGGAGAAATTAATCTATTATATATATTTCAATGGTGGGAAGCGCTTTACGCCGAAGGTTTCTATTTGAAACGAAGCCTCTTAGCTCTGAAAGATAGGGAGAAATTAATGGCGCAGACTATTAACCCATACATGTGTCGAAATCTCAATGGTGGGAATGCTCCACATGTAGGCAATGGTGGCAAGACTTCTGCCAGGTCTGATCCTTAGTAGTTTCCTATTAGAGAAAATTGAACCCGCGCTCAATGGTAGAATAATTCATCTATGCGATTCTCTTACAATGCACATATATTTGACCTGTGTAACCAAAAGGGTTATCTTTCAATACTTCAAATTTAATATGTTTTCGAATCCTCAAGATGAAATCATTTCTTAAATGTTTATGAGAACTATAAACGTTATCTTGTCACGAGATTTCCCTTCATTCTTGTCAAAAATGTCTAAGTTCCCCGCTTTTCTGCAGTATTAAAATTTTGGATCTCTAAAAGCTTTTGACACTTTTAAGGATGGTTTATTTTTATGTATGTGATTTTATCCTACTTGCTTGAGTTTTGTACTAAATTTGATTTTATTCCATTTGCACTATTTTTGTGGAAAATGAGTTACTACAATCAAATTTAGGTACCTGTTCGACCTCTTCCTGCACAAGGCATTTCTCGGTCTTGAATTTGGGTTTCTCTTCTTTGGAACTATGTGGTTTTGGACCAATGTTACAAACGAAGTTCCTTTCATCTGTGAATTATGTTACTACTTTCCCATCATTAATATAATGATTGTGACATAAATATTTTAGAAATGAGTTATCTTCCTAATTGGATGCATCCACCTTTATTAACATGATCACAAATATCTTTTCTTCATAGTGTTGTTAAAACATGCTGTAGATAGAGTGATAAATACCATATTTTTTTATGTTGACTTTATTCTTTCCCCGGCAATCATAATTCATTTTTCCTTTTTTCCCATGCGAACAGGGTATCCACAGGCATATCCTCCTCCACCACAGGGATATCCTCTAGCTGGGTATCCATAGCAGGGTTACCCTCCTCAAGGAGGACCAACGCGTAAGAGACAATCTAGAAATTATGATGGTTTTTGGAAGGGATCGTGAGTTCTCAACATATATAAGATAAATTATTAATTCAATTCAAAGGTAGGACTATAGGGCTTCTCTTTTGACTATTCTTGTCATATTGGGGTGTGTTACCTGATTTTTTTAATTTGTGATAGTCCATTCAAGCTCCATCCAAATCATTCCTACAATACAAGTGGTCTAATGGTTTCAAATACAATACGATCATAAACTGTATGAAATGATTTGGATAGAATTCAAATTGACCTTCACAATTTAAAAAAATTCTTGAGTGCCTTTTTTTCAAGACATTTAGCTGCTTCCCTGAGAAACATGATATTGAAGGAATAACTAGAGTACAAAATACTCTACTTGTGTGTAGTCATATTTTTTTAAATTATTTTTATTTCTAGTCTAGGTACTTATTTTCTCTGTTATTTTTGTGCAGGTGTGCTGCCCTATGTTGTTGCTGCATGTTGGATGCATGCTTTTAAATTGGGACACCCATTTGCAAGGCCTCTGGATCTACTCAGATGATGTAATTGAATTCGAGGATGTATCATTGTGTGGATTGAAATTCATTCACTGTATTTGTAATACTTTAGCCTCTTCTTAGGGCCTATAATATAACCATATTCATTTTATGAAATATTGTGTTTGCTCCTCTTGGAAGGATTGTAGAAGTCTGGTTATTAAGTATAATATATTTCCAATTGATGTTTAGTAAACAAGTGTTAAATTGAAGAGATTTCCTTTCTCATCATAAATTTTGTTACAATTTGTTGATTAAGATTCCAGTAAGGCAATGCCAGGCAACACAACCACTGCCCCTATCTAAAATTCTATTTTAATATGTTTGGTCTATATTAAAATTATGTTAACTTTTAATATCTATTTATGTTAAATTTTAATACTCTGTTTTTTTAGAGGGGCATTAGTCACTCTTTTTTTTCGTTTGTAGAATTTGGTCTCTTTGGGAAATTGCAAAAAACAGAAATGTTGCATCTTAGTTTGCAACATATCCTTTTTAAAAACATGGTTTCTCAATTGCGACAATTCGATTGAATCAGAACTTTTATGGAAATTTTTAGGTAAAAATCAAATTTACTCTTCCCCAGTGAAGAATACATTTGTTTTATTCATTTTCAGACTTCATAACTAGATTTTCCTTTATAATGGAGGAAAACTACAGCTATTATAAACTATTCAGTTTAAAATTCCCATCAGTACTTCAAATCAGAACATTCTGGGCCACCACCATCATTCCCTGAATGAGATTGGTTTTCAACAAGCTTTATATTCATATGTATGGTATCCACCTTGAAGTGACTTCAATTTGTTGTTTGATCATATTTTATAAACTGTGATTTGGCTTTTCAATCCCTCACTCCTAAGTTCTATGAATGGACTTTGAATTTAACAACTAATTTAGTGCAAACCAAAATTATATTCTATGAACTAAAAAATGAGATGGTATTACATATTTATTAAAATGTAAAATGATGGTTCAGTTCATCTCCAAAATCGCTACTCACTTCACCTTTAGATGTCTCTTGAGATTCTACAACAAGACAAATGCTTACTCTTAGGATTAATAATATATTATGTATGATAATATTACATCTACCTGTAAATTGTACGGGTTATATTGAGACCAAACACGGATATTAATTTTTTAAATTTCATTCTTGCAAGTTCTTTTGTTAAGATATCTGCTTGTTGCTATTTAGTTAAATAATGTAGCAATTTGGTGTTATCGTCTTTCACATAATGTTGAATCAAATAATATTTGGTGTTTATGTACACTAATAAATATTTTTGTATTTGAATACCACAAGCAGTACTAATCAATGATGTTGCTATGAATAAATAATTTTTTTTTTACATGTAAATCCATTGTCACAAATGAATGAATCAATTTTGTACACTAATAAATATTTTGTATTCTCCTACCACTAATGAATGATGTTACTATGAATAAATAATTATTTTTCAACATGTAGATCCATTGTCACAAATGAATGAATCAATCCATAGTAACTACTATTATTTATTTACAATAAAACTGAATTCAAATTTATATTTAATAAAATACATATTAAGTACAATTATTAACAATGTAATACTTTTAATAAATCCTTCTATATACCTATCGACCTCTCACAAGCACCTATGACAACAATTGTAATACTATTTTACCTGGTAGAGTTTAATTAGATTGACTAGAATAAAGAATTTAATTGTCACTCTTTAGTCAACTCAACTAAGCTTTCGGTTCCTTGATTTCCTCCGCAGAAATAACACGAGCTCAAAAATATACTTGCCATTTTGTAACTACTGCATCGATATTGAAATGATTTTATTTTATCTACCTATCTAACAAAGTAAAATGACTATCTTAACCGGATTTGACACATTTCAAAGAGTAAAACACAATAAATTGAAATGAGATAGGTATTTTGTAAACATTTGCACAAGATTTTGGGCAACAAAAAAACATATATACTTGGATGGAAAACTTAATCAATTGCATACAAGAATGTAATTAATCTCTCTTACATGTTGGTAATTCTTTTCTTAATCAACTACGACATGGATTCAGAGCTGAAATTTGACGCTCATTTTGAACATTTTTTGTTGTTTGGACCGTATTTGACTCTTTTAAAAAGTAATAAATCGTCAATGATTGACATGAGCATGTGGGTTTTCTTATTTTCCACAAGCCCACGTAAAGTTTTTGTGTACTAGGCATGTAAGGTTTTTCATAAAATTAGTGATGTTATTTGCATTGTATGCCTTCATCTTTCGTTAGTGTTTCCTTTGGCTTGGCATGTCCGAAACATAATCCTAATTTATATTAATTTATATTAAGACACAGATAGTGAACAAAAATATTTTGTTATTTTACTAGGTTTAACCTTGGCCATGGAAACACCTTCTTAACTAAATCTAAAGTATTTGATTATGATGAAATCTTTGTTCCCTGTCTGTATATTTTACTTATGATTAGTTAAATAACTCGGCTGCAAACCGCCCCCTTGTGAAAGATAAAAGGCGTACACCTGCGATCTACTCAAAAGTTGGATGTCGTTATTGTAAACCACAATAAATTGAAATGAGATAGGTATTTTGTAAACATTTGCACAAGATTTTGGGAAACAAAAAAACATATATACTTGGATGGAAAACTTAATCAATTGCATACAAGAATGTAATTAATCTCTCTTACATGTTGGTAATTCTTTTCTTAATAAACTATGACATGGATTCAGAGCTTAAATTTGACGCTCATTTTGAACATTTTTTGTTTTTTGGACCGTATTTGACTCTTTTAAAAAGTAATAAACCGTCAATGATTGACATGAGCATGTGGGTTTTCTTATTTTCTGCAAGCCCACGTAAAGTTTTTGTGTACTAGGCATGTAAGGTTTTTCATAAAATTAGTGGTGTTATTTGAATTGTATGCATTCATATTTTGTTAGTGTTTCCTTTGGATTGGCAAGCCCCGAAACATAATCCTAATTTATATTAATTTCTATTAAGACACAGACAGTGAACAAAAATATTTTGTTATTTTACTAGGTTTTACCTCGGCTATGGAAACACCTTCTTAACTAAATCTAAAGTATTTGATTATGATGAAATATTTGTTCCCTGTCTGTATATTTTACTTATGATTAGTTAAATAACCTGGTTGCAAACCACCCCCTTGCGAAAGATAAAGATGTACACCTGCGATCTATTCAAAAGTTGAATGTCGTTATTTTGGCACGCATAAAACATATATGGTAAACATTTCCACATCCAAGTATCAGTGAATTGCCTTTTAAGCATCAAGGAAATAAGATGTTGTGAAAAATCTATTACAGTTACTGATTATTAACCTCCTATATTGTAAGATTATTTGATCAACAAATATTGGAAAATAACACAACTTTAACTTCACAAATACAAACACATAAGAAATACCCAACAAGGTGAACACAATATTTTCAGACAATTGTCCTTAGAAAAAAACCCGATAGGGAAAACCAGTACTACATATGAGAAATATATTAAACTTCAGCAAATCAAGAGATACAAATACTGCTTACCTCTCACTGAAAAAGCTCCGACAATATCCTAATCCTCTTGTTGATATTCCTCCATTGGTATCTCCGACGCTATCACTGCGCCCTTGCTAACACTGCAAGACTACTTGCTAACACTGCAAGTTTCTCTAAAAACTTCCTTGTTACAAATGACCCAAATGACCCCCTTATATACTACTCTCGTTGAAAATCAACAGACGAGATTAATACAAATGAACGGCTGAGATTAAGACAACTCAATAACCATAACAACCTTGGTTATGAGGTGTCACCTAAAAGGAGTCAATATTAAATAGCATTTGTTCTTATCCTAACAATATTTGTTTGACAAAAACAACTCTTTCTCTAAATTCTAGGCTGTCCAAACTACCCATAACAAATGGATGAGGACAAACAACTGTCCAAGCTACTAACTACTAAGATTAACACTCCCTCTTAGTGAGGAAGCTGTTCTGCATGACACCCAACATCTCTTTGAAGATGATAAATTTTTCCTTCCCCAATGCCTTTGTCAGAATGTCTACTACCTGCTGATTTGTAGGTACAAACTGTAGCTTAACAACCCCGCACTATACAAAATCTCTGATGAAGTGATACTTGATGTCTATATGTTTTGATGTATCATGAAACACAAAATTTTCAGTCAACTCTGATTGTCACAATGTATCACCGTAGTCTCAACCTTATGACCAAACAAAGCTACTAGCAACTTCCAAAGCCATATAGCTTCACATGTTGCCATGCTAGCTGCTATGTAAGCTGACTCTGCTGAACTCAGAGCCATAGACTTCTGCTTCCTGCTGAACCAAGATACAACTCCTGATTGTAGACTGAAACAACACCCTGAAGTGCTCCTCTTGTCTGTTGTACTACCTGCCCAATCTGCGTCAGTATAGCCCATAAACCTGATTTCTTCACCTCGAGCATATCTAATTCCATAATTGACTGTCCCTCGCAAATAACACAACACATGCTTTTCCACAGTCCAATGCACTCTCTTTGGCTCAACCATGAATTGACTAAGAGAGTTAACTGCAAAAGCTATATCTGGCCTGGTATTGACCAAATACATGAGAGAACCAATCAACTGCCTGTATAAGGTGGGGTCTACATCCTTCTCCCTGGATGTGTCTACCTTTCTCCAATTCATGATCATGGGTGTAGACATGGCTTTGCAATCTTCCATCCTGAACCTTTTCAAGATTTCCATGCAATATTTCCCTTGCCCAAGGAAAATATCTCAATTTTTCTGCCATACCTCCATGCCTAGAAAGTAGTGCATGAGTCCCAAATCCTTCATCTCGAACTCCGCTGCAAGATCCCTCTTGCATTCTTCTATGAGCCCCAGTGAACCTGTAAGAAACAAGTCATCTACATATAGAACAAGAATGAGAATCTCACCTCCAACTACCAAGTAGTAGAGATTAGCATCTGCCTCACTCTTCACAAAGCCCATTTCCTGCAAGTAACTATCAATGCGCTCATACCACGCTCTGGGAGCCTGCTTGAGTCCGTACAACGCTCTCTTCAATCTACACACATGGGTCTCTTTACTTTGTGCTACAAAGCCTTCTGGTTGTTCTATGTATACCTCCTCTTTCAACTCACCATTAAGAAACACTGTCTTGACATCGATTTCATGGATCTGCCATCCCGTCTGTGCTGAAATTGAGGTTACAGCTCGTATAGAATTATACCTGGAAACTGGAGCAAATGTCTCCTCATAGTCTATTCCCTATTTATGAGAGAAGCCCTTTGCCACGAACCTTGCCTTATATTTCTCGATGCTACCATCTGCACCGTGCTTGATCTTATAGATCCAGCGTGATCCAACTACTACCCTATCTGTTGGTCTAGGCACTACCTCCCACACATCATTCTGCATAATTAAAGTATACTCCTCAACCATTGCTTCTTGCCACACTTGATGTTGTGCAACCTCCTTATAGCTAGAAGGTTCACTATCTACCAACTTACTAACTAATGCAACATAGTCATCATACTTGGCTGGTGGTTTCCGTTGTCTATCACTCCTCCTAGGAGTACCCACTAACTCCTGAGTATTCTTCTGTGTATGTTGAACCTCACGGTTCTTGCTGCCAACTGTAGAGGATGAAATATCAACCTCCATGTCTTCTTGATGCATCTCTTCTTGCACCTATTGCTCCATACTTTGAAAACTCTCTCCTCCTGAGTCTATGCTTGTACTAGTAACTATACTCGAGCTTTGCTGCCCTTGACTCGATTGAGTGATCCTTGGAGCTTCTGTTGGCTGCTCACTCTGATCATCTACTGGCAAATCTCTAGACCTTCTAAATGCCTTGTCCTCCATGAACTTGACATCACGTCGAACAATAATCCTCCTAGTCCCTGGAATGAATATTCGATATGCCTTAGAGGTTTCACTGTACCCCACAAAGTACCCTCTCTCTGCAGTCTGATCTAACTTGGTACGTGTATCCTTAGGAATGTGACAATATGCCAAACTCCCAAAGATCCTAAAGTGACTGACATCTGGCTTCTTCCCAAGTACCTTATGTGGAACTCTATTCTATATTTATACTTCTCTATTACATGCCTCTGCCCACAGGTAACAAGGTAAATCCTGGTCATGCAACATAGCCCTTGATGCCTCCGTTATAGACCGATTCTTCCTCTCAGCAACTCCATTCTGTTGCGGATTGTAAGGAACAGTTCACTCTCTCTTGATTCCTTCTCTGGTACAGAACTCCTGGAACTCATTTCTTTTGTACTCGCCTCCATTTTCTGACCGAAGAACTTTTATTTTCCTTCCTGTCAAATTCTCCACAAGATATTTGAACTCTTAGAAGCGACTGAAAACCTCATCCTTGGTCTTCAAGAAGTATATCCATGTCTTCCTGGAGAAATCATCAATAAAAGTAACAAAGTACTCATACCCTCTAAGATACTTCGTTGACATTGGTCCACATACATCTGAATGTACTAGATCAAGAACGCCCTTGGATCTGGTGTCACTCCTTGGAAAATATGCTTTAGCAAACTTCCCCAACACGCATCCCTTACATACATCATCGTGCTCTGTACTCACCTCAGGAACACCTGTCACTGTCTCATGAAGTAATTTAAGGGCTCCATGATGGATATGGCCCATCCTTCTATGCTATAGCTCTCCCTGATCTCTAAGATTACTGTTGCTCATGAGTGCCTTAGGAATGTCAAACTGCAGCCTATAAAGCCAGCCGCTCCTAACTCCAATAGCTATGGGTGATTTCCAATCCTTGTGCTCGATCAACACATGTGCCCCTCTAAAGAGTACATTGTACCCTTTGTCCTGAAGGACAGATATAGAAATCAAAATCATCCCTAAGCCTGGAACATGCAACACATCATGAAGGGGAATCATCTTACCACTCTCCCTCTGAAACTGAACAGTCCCTTTCCCAACTGAGTTGAGTTTGGACATGTTCCCCATAGAGATCTGGATTCTGGTGCTCTCTTCCTTATAACTAGAGAAGTATACTCTAACTCCTATCATATGATATGACACCCCACTATCTATGTACCAAACACTCTGTGAGGTTGAGCTAACCATACATGCTATGAGTGCAAACTCATCTTCCATTCTACTAGAGAGCTCATCTGCACTTGTTGAAGCCGCAACTTGCTTCTTGCCTTTCTTTTCATTCTTCTTCCTTTCTGGGCAATCGCTGACATAGTGGCCAAACTCGTGACAGCCATAGCACTTGATCTTCGAAGAATCTTTCTTCTTCTTTTCACCTTGTGAATTTGATCCTTTACTAGACACCTTTTTTGCTTTCCCTTTACCCGCTAGGGAAACATTTTCTTGTTCCACCTCACTTTTCTGACTCTTATTGTTGGCTCCATTGACAAGATTTAGTCTAAGCTCCTCCTGAGTGAAATCACTCCATAGTCAATCCCAACTCGGTAAGGTGTCTCGTCCATTGATGACTTGAACAAAGACATCCCACTACTTAGTAAACCCATTTAGGGCTATTCTCACTAGCTCGTCATCACTTGGTTTGTCTCCAACAGCTGCCAATTCATCCTTGACAAGTGTAAGTCTGGTGAGGTAACTTGTGACGTCTTCTCCCTTATTCATCCGGGTATTCCTCAACTTTTCTCTGAGAATCAGCTTCCGGTTAGTGGTAGCATTCTGGTACAGATTCATAATGGCATCCCACATCGTCTTCGTTGTATCTAACTCTGCAATATGCGGAACAATATGATCCTTGACACAAGAATCAGCCTCCTCGCCTTGGCATCTTCCTTCTTATATGCTAAGAGTTGTGTTGCATCTGTAAGTACAGGTACAACAGTGGTCACATATTCCTTGATACCATTCTCTTCCAACAATAGAGAAATTCTGGCTTTCCAGACACCAAAATTCGAGGCTCCATCCAATCTGTCTTGATCTTTTAAACCTGCTGAGGCCATCTTAAAGGAAAATAATAATAATAATTTTGAAGAGGATAAACTGGGTCTTATAAACCCTCACTTTCTTTCACCTAGGGTAAATCTCTTCTACCCAAACTTAGCTCTGATACCATGTGAAAAATCTATTACAGTTACTGATTATTAACCTCCTATCTTGTAAGATTATTTGATCAACAAATATTTGAAAATAACACAACTGTAACTTCACAAATACAAACACATAAGAAATACCCAACAAGGTGAACACAATATTTTTGGACAATTGTCCCTGGAAAAAACCCCGTAGGGAAAACCAGTACTACAGATGAGAAATATATTAAACTTCAGCAAATCAAGAGATACAAATACTGCTTGCCTCTTACTGGCAGAGCTCCGACAATCTCCTAATCCTCCTGCTGATATTCCTCCACTACTATCTCCAATGCTATCACTGCGCCCTTGCTAACACTGCAAGACTACTTGCTAACACTTCAAGTTTCTCTCAAAACTTCCTTGTTACAAATGACCCCAATGACCCCCTTATATACTACTCTCGTTGAAAATCAACGGACGAGATTAATACAAATGAACGGCTGAGATTAAGACAACTCAATAACCATAACAACCTTGGTTATGAGGTGTCACCTAAAAGGAGTCAATATTAGATAGCAATTGTTCTTATCCTAACAATATTTGTTTGACAAAAACAACTATTTCTCTAAATTCTAGGCTGTCCAAACTACCCATAACAAATGGATGAGGACAAACAGCTGTCCAAGCTACTAACTACTAAGATTAACAGATGGCACAATATTTTCAGTTCTCCCTCCATCTTCTGCTTTGTTGCCCTCCTCATAAACTTATTTCCGCCAGGTTTAACTTGTTCAACACATCCCCTTCAACGTTTCTATCGCACATTGGATGTGGGGTTGATGTTTAGGAATCAGCCAAATGAAATATTTCTACTTATACTCTCTTTTAATATAATGTAAAAAATATATTTTAAGGAACAATATTTATATAATTAGCTACAAAAAAAATTAAATTAATTTTTAATATTATAATTAAAAATATTATTATAAAAATATAAACTATTTTAAAAATTTAAATGTAATAAATTTAAATTATATATTTTTCATAAAATTGATTTATTATATTATAAAAAGATATTTAATATTAAAATACTATATTAATTATTAAAATCTAAATGTTGGAAAAATTATATGGATTTACTTAAGACTTTCTTATTATAGTGGAATATAACACAATATTGAAATTGTGGATTTACAATATCATTTAAATTGTTAAAATCTTTACAATTTTTTCAGTTGTAGATATGCAACAATATTAGAATTGTGACAAATGCTACAATAATATTATTATAGAATTTTCACAATGTATTTCATTGTAGGTTTTGTCACATGAATTGCCGACATTGATATTTCCACAAAATAAATGTAGGTGGAGTCCACAAATTTGGAGTCACAGTTTTGAACAAACTATCTACACTAATATTGTGAAAACTTTGTGGATACTGGGCCCATATTCTTGTAGTGATTAGATTCTTGGATTGTTGGATGTCGAGTCTCTATAACCTCAAAACATACATTTGATGGATACAACCACTAGCGCAGGCTTCTGATATTGGATTTTACAGATTTTTTTTCATTTTACTCATTTAATGAGAAAACAACAGAAGCCCACAAATAAAAAATATCATTGCAAATCGTAAATTTGTAATGCATCGTAGAAGACATAAACTTCATCAAAGACTCAAAGTTCAAGTGTGTCGGAGTGACACTTGAAATGCTGGCAACGACAAGTGAAAAATGGCCATTAACAAGTGTGTATTAAAATTTGTATTGTTTAATTCACAGTGTCATTTTGTGGTTCATGTGCTCAGTTGCCAAACTCGTCATTTGCAGTGGCCACTTGCAGGTAGGTGCTAGCTAGCCTAAGTTTACAACTTTTTAGTACGAAAAACTAGCACTGAATTGCCACATTTTAACACTAATTTTCACTAGCCCAACACTTTAGGATTTCCATGTCCACAGCTCCATGCTATTACCATTAATATATTATTAATAGTATTAACAATGACTTATATAAAAATATTAAAAATGGATTATTTTAAAATCCAAACGTTAATATGACAGGTTCTTAAAAACTCTTCCCATCCTTTGTTATGGTTTAAAATTTAATGTGGTTGTATTTTATAGTTAAAAACACAAAAAATGTCTAAACGGGCATAAAATTTGACCCCTGCTCCTTGTCATTCCTTTCTAGAAGATCATCACCAAGGAAACATGAGAAGTTTCAATCAAGCAATAAATCCCGTCAATATGTGAGAAGCTTCAATGAGCAATAAAGTCAGTCAATACATGAGAAGGTTCAATCAAGCAATAAAGTCAGTTCGCCATGTGGAAAAAACTAATTTTACTATTAATAATTGTTAATATTAATGTGGAAATATTGTAATAATGTAAATTATTGGAATATTTTATGTTGTAAAAAGGTTATAAATTTTTTATGTTGTAATAATGTTTATAGTTTTTTCTTATCTAAAATATGACAATGTATACAAAATTAAATATTTTTTAATAGGTTATTAAAATTTGAAAGACATGTAGTCTGCTAACAACTAGAAATGAAATATAAAATATATCTAAGCGATGCAAAAAAAAATTCTATTGATACTTCCCCATTTTACATATATTTTCTAAAAATATATATACATTAATAATATTTATATTTATAGAAATATATACAATAATATTTAACAAAAAAAATTATGATTCATAAAAACAATAATATGTATGATGTAAAACTAGGTGAATTATTCATGATTAGATGATAAAATTGTAAGCACAGAACCAGATTTAATCACAACAAAAGATATTCTATTCCACACATTTGAATTACATTCACAGGCTATTATATAGCCATATACATAGCCAAAACAACCTCCAACAAAATAGGTAGGTGTTACAACAATTAATCCCGTAATATATATTGTTATAACAATATATATGTATAATAAACTAACATGTAACAAATACTAACAACCATGTTAATACTAATTCCTAACATTCCCCCCTTAGTGTTTAAATGGTAGAAAAACATCCACACACTCAACTGCAGTATGCTCACCCATGTGGCATGTCCAACTCTGTGACTCATGACCTTAATCCAAAAGAAAGGCTCTCTCCTTCCATGGTTTTAAACAAGCTTACCACAAACCTTGACGTGACAGTAACCTCATCAACTGTCCACCTCGTGTGGTTTTCTGGATCCTCCCACAAACCCTTTCAAGATCCATGAACTAACTTACTCTGGTGCTACTGTTCATCACTATGCTTATACATTAGGGAATTATGTAGGAAACACAACTTGCATATCACAAAACTGCACAATAGAAGATATATTGAAAAAATTTCACATTACTTCCTATAAGAATTGTAATGTGTCTTAATCATAGTATCTGTCATTGATCGCTGCCACTCGATCTCAAATAGCATAGAAAACTGCCACTGCCACTGGAAGCTTTCCTTGACTAAGTCGTTTTGGGTGTAGAATAGGAATGGAACACTGGTATGTATTCCCCCCCACAATGTGAAATTCCACTCATATAGATATTGAGAAGCAAAATGCATCGAAGAACATACTCTTGAATTGATCTTGCTAGTTAGGTCTTACTGCACATGGTCACTAATGCTAGTGAACGTATTCTTCTAGCTAACCATCTTCCATAGAAGTACGGAAGTCAGAGGACCAAGTCAGTCAGAGGATCACTGACAGTCATCTGTGCTCCAACACAACTCACTTTCCAACATCCATCAAATACCACATAAAACAGGAACACTGCAAACTGAAGCACACTGAGAAAATGGAAACCACACTGAAAATCATATACTCACACCATACATATGCCACCACAACTTCTGTGCGGCCCCGTCGTTGGTGACTGACGAGAGGTCTCTATTCGACCTCCTTCCTCTGATGCCTCCTTCCTCCATTAATATGCTACTTAACTTAGCAGATTTGGAATTTGAGGCTCAAAAATTACACACCTTACCCGAACGTCGGATTCCACCGAAAGTGCGTTCGTAAGGATTTTATTTTTATTTTTCGGACTTAATACAATGACACGACTTTAACACTTGACAATACAATAATCCTAAAATCACCTATTTAACATTGACTACCTATATTCACCTAAACACAATTTAACAATGTTGACAATACAAATTTTGAGAATTTTGACACAAAAAATGACTAAATACACAAACACTAAAATTCTACCTATAGAATAAAAAATAATATTTAATTACTTTTTACGAACTTATAAAAATAATGACTCATAGATTTAGTATTCTAAATCTAAATGACTCACCATAAATCTAAAAATCCTGACTATTATAACTCAAAACCTTTGGAAATCTGTAGGCTTTGGTGACAAAACGTGTCAAGGATATTTGGACCAAATGTACATTTGCAAACATTGACACATATCAATCTGGAAACGCAAGCAAGAAATTCTTTACATGAATGGATGGACTGCTAGTGTAGATAGATCTACGCATTATTAAGTAGCCCTGACCACGTCCTCTTTTGCAGTCAACTATGATCAGATATAGATTGAAGCTGGAATCTCTCTTTCAAATCAATTCGAATTGCCGGCTCCTCAATGTAGAATTCGTGCCTGGTGGATCAGA
Source organism: Taxus chinensis (assembly GCA_019776745.2). Lineage (NCBI taxonomy): Eukaryota > Viridiplantae > Streptophyta > Pinopsida > Cupressales > Taxaceae > Taxus > Taxus chinensis. Next base: position 310,348 of record JAHRHJ020003288.1, read on the forward strand.
CTCGATCAGTCAGAGCAATGTATGTGATCTGCAATAACATGTCCATTGCAAAAACTTGAATGCCAATTTTTGTCTGCAAAAACAATAGATGGTGCTCCTCTATTCCAATATGTCTGCGAACTTAGGGAAAATTTCATTTGTTGTTGACAGGTTGGCGTAGGAACAAAAACGGTTTAGAAGATGCACAGTCACATTGCTCTCATGGAATTTTCCATTGAGTGAAGCGAATGGAATTACTGAAGGCGTCAATGTATGTGTGGCTGCGTGAGGTCTAATTATTTACGTTTTTTTTTTTAAATTTCATATTTCAATACAAAACTGCTCACTCATACAAAAAAAATTTCAAAAACCATTTCTGGGTTTTGTTCCTCACATCTCTAGCTTTCCAAAACACTTGATGATTCTCAATTTTGTTGAGAATTGAGAAAGTTATGAGTTTTTAACTAAAACATGAATTTGTAAGGAATTACACGTCTTAAACCGCTCTGATGCCAAATGTAAGCACAAAACCATATTTAATCACAACAAAAGATATTCTATTCAGTACATTTGAATTACAATCACAAACTATTATATAGCCATATACATAGCCAAAACAACCTCCAACAAAATAGGGAGGTGTTACAACAATTAATCCCGTAATATATATTGTTATAACAATATATATGTATAATAAACTAACATGTAACAAATACTAACAACCATGTTAATACTAATTCCTAACAAAAATCACCTTCCCATAATGCAACATTCTAATCCCACCACTTCCTTACGCAACACAATATGGGATGCGGCTTCACAAAATTACATTTATCTATGATAAGCAATAAATGCAGTTTGGAGAAGAAATAATATGTTTCGGTTCCGCAATAATTTTCTTAAAACTATACATAATTTTTTGTCATAATATATAACAACAATATTGAAAACAAAAACATGTGTGTGTGTGTGTGTGTGTGTGTGTGTGTGTTTGTGTGTGTGTGTGTGTGTGTGTGTGTTTGATGTAAGCATATGCACAATGTGAAAACCTACACTTGTAAAGATGTGCTTCATTAATATAGTGGCATAAAATAGTAAATAATAAATGGAAATTCAAACACTTAAGTCATAGTCAAATAATTCTAATTCTGTATAGACAATAAAACCATATAATTATATCAAAAACAACTTTCTATTTCAAGGAAACACATCAAGACCAACTTTGTAATGGATGGAAACACATCAGATCCAACTTACTGACACGAAAAAATTAACAAATGAACATATAAGAACCAACTAACTAAAAATATTTAGAAAATGTGGGCGTTACAAAAGATAGCTCATATAAAAAGGAGAACACTTCCAAATCCATATAAATTTTATTATTTTCTTAACAAACATCAAGTTAACTTTCATGTATCTCGTAACAAAAATTTCCTTCTTATGGAGGCATTGAGACCATCATGCACATTTTTTACTTTTACTAGAAACCTCAAACTGTATTTTCGTATATTCATTATTTTTTAATCTTTTTAGACCAATTTTTTTAAATTTCCAATACATACTTCTTCGAGATTATTCTACAATATCTATGACATTTACCCGTATTTTAATATTCTTTCAAATTGATAATTCTATTTTTCATTTCAAAAGGAAAAATTAATTGTTTATAGTCCTAATATTGTTTATTGCAATACTTTCACCTTATAACAAATATATGTTGTTTCTAATGTATTTTTATAGATCCACGTACAATCAAGGAAGGTGTCTCTAGAGTTGTCCCATCTCCATACACTTAATCATTGTAACGCCCACTATTTTAGACACACAAGACAACAAAGAAAAATACAAGATAATTTTTTTTGACTTCGAAGTATAGAATGACATTACAGGAGGACACAAAGGTTACAACAAACTTTTCGAACAACCTGAGACAACTATGACCACATAGGCAACACGGAACATCCAACACCCAGAAAGGACAATTTACTTTTCTCTTGACAAGACACCACAAAGTACCCAACTACAGTACATAGTTACATTTCAGGACAACCCACTGTGAACATCTTCTTAAGGTTATTTATTTTACTGAAACACACCCTTCAAACTTTATCTTACATTCTAGGAGATTCAGGTTTGATTTGAGAAAATTCTTCTTACAAGGGTTATAATCCTTTCTTTTACACTTAGAGACATTAGGCTTGGGTAAAAATTTCTGAAAGAGGATCATCTTTAATGTGAAAATTATTGGATTGATCAGTTATTAGGTTAACACTAGAAGGGAGGTGGGGTGAACCAATCCCCACAAGATTATCTTAAACCAACACAAGCTACATAATCTTGATTTAGACCTCCCTTGCACAAGGCGACGAGTGTAAGGTCCAACTGAAGTGGAGTGCCATAAGGTTTCAGAACTACAACCTCCTTGTGCAAGAATCAACTATTAACCATGCTTAAGAGAAGATTACAATATACTATGGCAAGATTTAAAGTGAGAAGGTCAATTTATTTCATCATCATGATCTCTTTAGTTATTAACCGGTCTTTTAATGAGACTTAAGAGTTCAACTGGATTTGGGTAAAAAAATCATTTAGCATTCTCTTGATTAAGTTCACTAAAAGATGCACAAGGGGTTCCCAAAATGGAAGCATTAGACTTAAAGTGTTCTTGTTCAAACTCCCCTACTAACTAAGACATAACTATAACCCCAAAAAACCAACAATGATTTTACGTGTTTGTAGAATACTTATCATTCACAACCAAGACATTACAGTTTAATTCGTAGCTTAAGGTTAGTGAGGGTAGATTCTTTTACACCGATAGATAACAACTTTCTTTCCAATTAAAGACTCTTAATTTCATCAATCAAGTAAAACTTCATTATTATCTTATTTATTTATTCATCTATGTATTCAATTTATTTCATTATATTGATTATCTTTAGAAAAGGATTCCCAACCACTAAAACATGCCTAGAATAGCATTGGTACTGATACCATGGAGGGTTATTAAACATGAAAGTTTTATGACCAGAAAGAAGAAATCACCATTACTCATCGAGAAAACTAAACATGGTTATAAAATTTTTACTCGACATGCCACACAATCCGAAGGTGTCAAAAGATTCAATAGAATTTGGAAGATAATAAGAAGGTAATAAAATTAGTCAAGCCACGCTACAACATTTTCATGACTGTAGAATAATATAAACCACAAGAATACTCATAACAATGTCAAGATTGAATATTATTTCTCACAAAGGTAATTACAAGTTTAACTACAAAAGAACAAGACAACTTTATTTCACAATTACCGAACAATCCAAGGGAAGAGGCTTTCCAAACTCCATTACAAGCACCATTGCAAGAATTACAACACATTTGACTTTCGTACAAGGAACCACATAAAACAACCCGATGAGACCTTCACAAATATTTCCTTTATCAACACGCACAAGCCATCTGCACAAATATTAACTCAAGTCAGTTCGCGAGAACTTAGCATGTTAAGACTACCCATTGCAACATTAAGCTAACATTTAACAATATCATGAAAGGAATGTTTTAATTTGAGAATGAATCAAAGCACAACTCACTAATCAAAATTATTCACACGAGAAAGAGATTTATACCAGCGAACAAGGAGGAGCCAAAAATTCAAGTATGAACAATATCTCAATGGTCAAGGCAATGCCTTATAGGTTAGAAAACACAAGGTCAATAGTATTGGGATTTCAATCATGTAATCCTATGGATCACGTGATTGAAATCTAATACTCAATTCATCCATCTCAAAGAAAACTTGAGGAGTCAAAACGTACTAGCTACGACCATAGATGCGAAACAAAACAAAGTTATTCAATCCTTCCAGGAGGGAGGTTTCATAGCAATATGGGTTCGTCGCCCTAACAAAAATAACTATAGTTTCAGTTTTAATCAAGGAGTTTACCACTTCCTCCTTACAAGATCTCTTAAAAGTAGTACTTGTTAACATAATCAAATCCGTCTTCAAAATCATACAAATGAGACACAAAAGGGCCATTATTCTACCAACAAACCTCATCATAATCGTCAATTTCTCTAAATAATATAAAGGAAGGGTAACCCCAAAAGTCATTAATAATTTTTACAAATTTCTGACAATATCATATATATTTGAAAACTGATTGCCTTAAACGAAGTCACAAAATGGGACATTTAGTAACCAAGTCTGAAATATAAGATATTCGAGTTCGAAAACAAGGGGTTCGATACATGGTAGGCAATACACCATCGATACCCCAGTCTCTACAAGACCTTACCATGAGTTGTAACCACAAAAATAATTAGCACATAACCATCTTGGGTGGTTACCCGATATAATCATGATTGAAAACTCCAAGAGTTTTGAGTCAATGGTGAAGTGAATAAAATATTAACAATCCACATGGCCCCTCGAAACATGGAAATCATTTACCAGATACTTGATACCATTAGCCACAAGGGAAAAGGAGATTGGACAACATTGGATTGAACAATATATTCCTAGCTGAATTCAGAAGTAGAAAACTTTAATATACGTTAGTACAGAATCTCATGGTTCTCCCCTTTCTTCCAATACTACAGAGAGCAACTCTTTGTTCTAATATGTTGACAAGGCACATAATGGAATACTCTCAAAAACACATTTGTACAGAAACCATGAGTTTTTCCTTTTATTCTATTGTTATAGAGAACGATATTCCATACTAAAGGCATTATAGATGTTCGTCATTATTAAGGTAAAACTATGTTTCCTCAATCGAAACAAAACAAAACAAATTGAGAACAAGGGTATCGACTTGATATCCTGAGATGGGTAAACATACTACCCACCCAAAGAAATTTTCTTGGAGATCTCTTCTTAAACCCATAAGGTAACAACGTACAATGATATATGTGTATATATACACATTTTCGAACTCACAGGACACTCCCCTAACTTCCCTTACAGACAAACATTATTGCAGGTTTGTATCAAGTAACAGATATAAAGGAATGCCTTTACTCACATCCAAGTGATTGGATGAAGGCAGTCGAATAAGATAACCGATTCCCATTAAACCCATAGGGGGTTTGGTGTAAAATGTTTATAAAGTCTGATATAACAAATCAACATGTAAAGGGAAAACAATAAAACTAAAATACCACATTTGCAAGAAAACCAAACCAGAGATACACCCATTATCTCAACAAGTTACAACGCATACCTAACGAGGGTATTGGCACAATATCACACTGCTTCAATCATTTGGGTATGACCTAGTTTTAACCAAATAATTTGCATAAGGTAATAATAGAAACCTAGAAGAATATTTCCCATTACTTCAATCAGAACAATAGATTACAAACTTTCACAGTTATTACCATAACCATCGAAAACACTTTCATGCCCAGATTTTTTTTTTTTTTAGAAAAAAACCAAGCAACAAAACCCAACAATATTTCTTTTCTTACAATTTGGTTTGATTTACATAATAATGCAGAAGCCCATTTATACAAATATGAAATAGAATAAGCCATTAAAAGGGGAAAGAGAGCAATTCATGCAAAACCAATGAATTTAGAAGGAGATACAAAGGGATAACCAACACACTCAGGCAGTAATTAAACCACCACGAAATCCTTTTCTAGGCTCCATTTCAGGAAGGAAGAACATTCATTTCAAGATACTAAAAAGAAGGTAGCAAAGTATTGCAAAGTGTAGATTTAACATGCCTGAAATGCATTCTTTAGATTCACCTAGCCTACAATTTCTCCTTCATCAGCACATGTTTCTTCCCCACAAGGCGCTCCATTCTGCAAGGGGTTTCTAGCCCAACAATACACACAACCAGCGACCATGGGAGGAGCAGCCACAAAACTACAGAGTAAAAGGTATGCGGCCAACAAGGGAATGGAAGTTTCTTCCCCAAAATGCATCCCAAAAGAAAAAACGTGCCAGGAAGACCACTACCAATACGCATTGAAAGAATTAAAGGAGGTCATAAATTCCAACCACTTCCAGCTAATACATAAATTTTGTAACGTGAGGCAAGAAAGAAAGTGGTGCCCAACAGAGGTAAAAGACATTAGGATAAGGCCACACAAATCAATGACCAGGACACTGCTAAGATGGTGAGGGGCGGTAGGTGGAAGGAAATTAAGTTTTTCATTAATTAATTCATGGCCCCCATCAAAGCATGCATACCACATACCTTCCTTTAGACACACGCACAAACACACAACTATTGTACACACAAATATATATATTTAAAAGAATTTTATTTGAACTTTTAACAAACGTTACTATGAAATTGAAAAAAAAATCAACCGATGATGATCAGAAAGAAATATGGTGGTCCTCACAAGGCGTTACAAAATTCCGCCAGAAAAGGTAAATGCATTAGCGACAGAAACAAGGTGGTATAACGGAAGGAAAGGAGTCGACTTTACTTCGAATGGGGATCGTGAGCACAAATGAATATGAGGTATGCCTTGGATCATTGAAATTGATCCAAGGCATGACCATCGACACAACAACAACAAGGAATGAGGTACAAATAATGAATTCGGTTGCTATGGTAACTTTCCCATAGCGCCAAAAGCCGCACCTACACCAATTACTTGGGTTCGCAAGGTGAGCTTTGAAACTCGACAACATGGTACAAAATGACAAGGCATCACTGGAAACAGGGTTCCATGGCAAGGAAAGGAGTCTGCACTGAATGGGGCATTAATGTATTAATGGATGGTGAGGACCCATACTTACCATCATGGGGTCTTTCTCCATAGCAACCATAATCATAACTCTTCTTCATTTATAAACCAATCATGGCGATGGGACAGGGTGTGTAATCTACCTCCCAACCCCAAATTCTCTATATTCTTGTATTTTCCTTCTTGTGTATCAGGAATGCATAGGAGGCGCCTGCTTTCCCAAGCCCTACTCTAGCTCTAATTTGCTAAAAATAATTAATTAGTTTACCTTTTGTTAGTTATTTAAGTGCCTTGTAAATAAATTTGAAAACCTGCGAGAATAACTATTCTTTCTATAAACAAATTTGAGATCTATGTTATATGCATAATGGACTTGTTCCTTATCAATGACAAAAATTTTTATGATTTTGGTTATCAATGGATGCATGCATGAACATAAAATTAACTCACTTCTTCTTGTATAAGACTTCCATCAACAACTCTTCCTTTAATGAAATTTGTAGTTTAAATGCTTCATCTCGCTTAGGCAGGTTGTGTACTTGCCTACATACTTGATTATGTTCTTGCAGTGCCTTTTACTCCTCTTGTTTCCATTTCCACGAGTATAATATGCTCGTGGGTTGGATACTTGATGTGATCATGCAAAGAAAAACCTTTTTGTGGCATGCATGTTATTGTGATAATATTTGCAAAAGGTCCTTCCTTTATGTCATAGAAGACAGTGATGTGGCATATACTAAGTAGTGGCCAATGTGATTAGTTCCTTGAGTAAATTTTGTAAGATGATGCTAGGTGTGTCCTTATCACATTGTATGGTAATGAAGTTTTCATTGACTCAAGGGACCATTGAATAGGTATTCTACCTTTACTTGTGTGAATGTTGACATTTATTATAAGTTAAATGACTTACACTTTTTTATGTAGAAGCATTAGAAGAGGTGTCTACGTTGTGAGTCCCACACACATGAGAATGCACATACGACAAATCCTTGACGGACTTGAAAGTAAGGATCTCATCTAGCTTGGAATGGTCATATGACACAGCCCTTGATGAACCATTATTCTATCTAAAAAAGTGAGAAAGGAACTCATATAGTTGATTAAGCGTTGAAGTAGGTGAAGGAATCAATAGACTCTTACAAAACATATGTTGTTATTCTTTGGCACTAGTGCTAAAATTTTATTTAATATATTTTAGCCGTAAAGAGAGTAACATAAGTTTGGATGGACTCTTTAGTTTGTTGTCGTACATTCTCTAAAGTATCAAAATCATCATTGGTATTGTCATGTGGTCAAAAAATTACAAGAAATTGATTTTGTAACATAGGAGAGTTATCAATACATATGGCAGGTAAGCCATCAAACCAAACTAAGGCAAGGCCTATGAGATTAGATGTGAAATTTTAAAGCAAAATATGATCATTATACACATATGATCGTAGGCATGTTGTAAAATGAGAGATATGATTAGAATCAACCTCTTGTCCCATGACTAATATGAATTTGAGCCTGTGGAATCTAAGTGGGAAAAGAGCATGTAGATTTTTCTAGCTATTGGTTGGTTAGGAATACTATTATTATCAATCCATTAAGTAAAATACTTAGAGGAAAGGCATGGAGTTTTGACTTCATGTTGTAATTCACCTATGGCTTACATCATGAGTTGCAATTTTTGTTTAGGAGTGGTGATATATTGAGAAGATGTGTCACCTAGTGGTGTTTATGTGTTTGTCATGGTATGATAATTACATAACATTTGGGTATCTCTTGGAGGTATATCACTATCACATGAATTAGAAACATGATTTCTATTCAAATCTAAATTTGTAACTTGAAAATCTAAAGAGCTATCACCATGATTCACACAAGATGCATTCGTACTATTTGACAAAGATAAAACTTTATGCTCTAAAACATGATCATGACTTATAAAGGAAGCAACATTGTCATTTGTAAAAGAAACATTGTTAGAATTTGTATAAGGAGCATTGACACAATAAACACTACTATCATTTTTATCTACATCCTTATGAGGGCCCAATGGCATGCTCTATATTATCAAAAGAAGTAATCTCATTTGTTTCCCAAATGTTAGCACTATTAGGTTGAGCCACCTCAACAAAATTAGGAGAAAGCGAAAGAAGATGGCTAGTGTCACCATTGTTTCACATAGAAGGGTCATTGTAGTCTTCCACATATTCCTCATCTAGAGTAGGATTGGGTTTCTCACATATTTTATCCTTATGTTGAGTTCAACTATAACATATATTTCATTCGTGAGTTCATTGAATAAGTCATCCTTGGGTGGGGGTACCTAACGAGAGAAGGAAGATGTGGTTGTAGAGGTATTTTAGGATAAGAGTAATCCAAACACTAATAGATTGTGGGGTAATATCAAGAAACCATAATGAAATCATATTCCTACATGTGATAAGTTGAAATGTTAAGGGTGAAGAGAAAAGCCTTAGGTTATCATGGTCAATAAATAAAACAAGTTCACCAAAATGTAACAACAAACTTAGGGTTAATATAATTAAGACTTACTTAAATTTTTATACTATGATTCAGAATGGCAAATATAATAAAATAATAAATACAACAATATTAAATCATGTGAAGATAAACATTGATCAACATATACTTCTAAAAGTAGAATTAGGATTATGATCCGAAGGATGTTTATAAGTGTATATGATCCCTAAATCTCCCTAAACCGTTATAGTGTTGAAAAACGTCTTGAGAGATTTTCATTGATATAAAGAACTTGAAAAACAAATCTCGTATGTGCAAGATATGGTCCTCTGAAATTTTCAGGCAACTGGCAAAAATTAGGGACTGTGCACAGGTTTGCTGACATGGACGCATGCAAATCCACCAAGTGAACCTATCATGAGATGACATGTGGCACAATGGATATGAAGTTAATTTTTTTTTGGTTTTAGACGTCAGTCTTCGACAATTAGTTGCAGACAGGTGGGCCTTGCTATTTGTTGTTTGGGGGGTCTCAGCTAGGGTTGACACACTCTTTTTTCGAAGGGGTGCTTTGGCCTCCGATCTTCATTATATCATTGTAATGATATTGTTTATATTTTCCACTATATGCTTCAGCATCCTACATGTGGGATTATTGTTGCAAGGTATTTGAATTGTAATGCAGGGCTTCATATTATATTGGGACCGAATTGGATTGTATTTGGTCTAACTTGCCCAGGCTATGAAGTGACTCGATGCATTGGACCCAACTCAGCCAATACATGACTCTATTTACCCAGACCGATCAACTCTCCCACAATTTTTACCTAGCTCCACATTGTTTGGCATTATCTCCATACGACTCAGTGGGGTGATCAACTCCCCACTATTTGGCTCAGGTCCACGACAAACTTGACGAACTATATACTAAGACATTCAACCAATAACCAACTCAACCTCCTCACTATATAGCGAGCCAACCAAGTGTATGTTACCTTATTACATGCAAAAAACAAACCTCGTGCCCGGTCTAATGGATAGATGAGCCAACAGTGTGCAGGGCATGGCCCCTCTTTGAGACAGCAAAGCGAAACTGGTTTATTGCTATTCTACCAGCAGGAATCTGCGCAAGTCCTACAGTATTCTGCCTTCAGGGGTTTGGGATCTCGTCCCAGTTGGGGTATTTCTGACTGTGAAAAGAAGGGAACAAAGAGAGGAGAGGAGATAGGATAGATCTGAAGGGAGAAAAGAAATGAATTCCAAAGCAGAAAGGTCAGAGGGTTTATGTTTTGGGCTGGTAGTAAACAGAGCCAAACCTACTTGCATAAATGAACAAAGCAATACTGATGAACAAATGACAAAAAAGTAGAGATAGATCTAACAGAATAAACACACAGATCTGACATAAGAAAGATATGATGCACATAACACATGTATTCAGCACAAAGTCTTAATATTTGTATTAATGTTTTCTTCTGTTACAAAAAGTACAAAGCCTTTTCTTCTCACTTCTATTTTTCATCTAAAAAGTGTCCACCACCTTGAATACAACAAGTATTCAAGTATATATAGAAGGAGAAGGAGAGAAGAAGGCAAAAAGAAACCAACAACTAATTACAAAATATTACAAAATATCTAAAAGTCAACTGTTGACTTTGGGGCAACTTGGTGGATAACAACATCCCATGGTGCAACATGGATGATGTCATCATTTGTGTCAACATACTTTTAAATATTACAAAAATGAGAAAGAAAGCCAAGAGGAGGAAGGCTATTCGTCGTCGTCCCGCGGCTGGAAAGGAGTATCCTGCTTCTGCTCAGGAGAGGAAATGTGGAATTGAGCCCGGTACTCCATGAATTTGCTAATCATCGGTTGAAGTTGATCCTGGGCAGGACCCTTGGTGTGATCACCGATGACTTCACAAGTCTCCCGTTCATCTCTGAGCTTTTCTGGGAGTTTGAAGTACTCATTTCCTACCTCCATCAGGTAACCCACGAAGTCGCGGCAAGCCAGAAGGTTGTTGATGGATTCCGCGTCAAAAGTAGCTTCTGGCCCTAACCCTTGCGAGACGATCTCTTTGAAGAGCCGAATGGTTTCATCTGCCTTCCTCAAGGCGTATGATGGAGTGAGCAAGCCTGGAGACATTCTTAGGACAATTTTCTCCATTTGATGCATTGCATCCAAGGCTTCCTCCTTGACTTTTTCTATCTTCTCCAAGACAAATTCCATCTGATCGACCCGGTAATCCAAGGTAGCAAGAACTTTGTTGGGTGCTTTGGGGTGATCGAAGACCGAATTTCACTAAGTCATCGACTGAGCAGTCGAGCATCTTCTGGAATGTCTCATGTTGTAACCTAGCATGGTCCAACTCTTCGGAGATAGGTCCCTGCAATCACCTGGAGTTCCTTGTTAGCCTGACCAATATTCTGATATAGCTCAGTGAACTTCACGATTACTTCCTCACTATCTTTGAGGATTTGGTATCTCTAGGTGGATACTGCCATGCCCTGTTTCACCAATCTTGGCGTATTCGTTTATCTTTTCCTGACTAAGGGCCTCAGGAGTTTCAGTGGCAGTTGTAGGAGGTGCACTGCCCATTTTCTGCAGGGCTTGGAGAAGATGTTTGTTTTGTTCTTTTAGTATCCTCTTCTCTTCCTTTGCTTCCTGAAGCTTCTTGCAAAGGGCATCCACTGCAGATAAGGCCTCTCCTTGTAGGCTCTCGGAGGACGTTCCCATTGTGACCTGTGTCACTGTATAATCTGTAGGAGACAGATCCTTTTTATCCTTTGTGGGATCAGGGTACGCGATCTCCATTACTCTTTCACCTGAGGCACTCTGAGAGAAGCGGGTTATTGGCTTTTGCTTCTTAGCTCCTTTTGTTGGAATGACAGAGAAGTCCATAGGTGCAATGGGGACTTTCCTCTTGTGCTGGCTCAGGTGTTGGGAGATCCATGCTGGAATTAAGGGAGTGGGACCAGCGGGAGAAGAGGGAATGACGGAAGAAGAAGGGGTAGCTACAGTGAACAAGGGGAAATGGGTCGAGACGCTTGGTGGTGGCATTGATAAAGAAGCCGAATCTCCAATGCTCACAGGGGTAGGAGTCACTATAGGAGAGGAAACCGTGGGGGTGGAAGGGATCTGAGAGATGAGGGAAGAAATACTGGGGGACAACTCCGCGAGGGAAGAGAAGATGGAGGAAGAGGAAGGGGGAATAGTAGAAGATGGGGGAGAAGACACAACCAAAGGAATGGTTGCTTGAGTGACATGAGGAGGGGAAGGAGGAGCGGGAGAAGGGATGGTGGGAACCTCAGTGGTTACAGCAGTGGCAACATCCTGAGTGGATGTGCCCATTGGAACACTTACCGCCGCTTCTTTCTCTTGAGATACCAGGGTTACAACCTGTTCCTGGGTGGCGGAAGGAGGACTCTCGGGAGCTTGCTCTTGAGTAGCACTTGATTCCCCTTCCTTATCTTTCCCTTTGCCCTTTGGCAAATGCTTTGGCCTGGCAGGTGCATTACCTAAGGGAGACGTGGTGAAGTCTACCCCAAGGTAGATGAGGCCATTAAATATGCACCAATGTTATGTGCATTGTAGAGTGCCTTTAACCCTTTCCTCAATAGTCTGAGGTGCCCTTGTTCTGTCTATTTCAACAAATGGCCAGTTGTCCCTGTCCGTATCTAGATAGACCTGATCAACTTCTTGATCAGTCATTTGGAAACCTTTCGGGACAATGGCCACACCATACTGGATGATCTCTGCTAAGGCCAGGTGGGAGTGGTCTTTCCTCCTGAGCTCGACCTCGTGGTACAGGTCGATGTAGATATCCTCGATCTGTGGGACGTGGATCAGATCGAGCTTTTGCCTTTGGGAGGTAATTTCGTGGATCAAAGGTCGGCCTTGCCGGGAAATTGTGCTTCAGGTTGAGCAGCTCCAGTTCTGCAAACATTTCTTGGGCCTTGGTGTGAGAAGTGCAAGTGTACCTACCCACTGTGAGGGGGAATGGAGTTCCACCCTTCTTTCTTTTTAGGCACTTCTCATGATATGTGATGAGCTGTCTGGACAGCTCCAATAGGATCAACTTAGGGCCTGCATATCTTGGTAACTTGGTGGGCTCCCCCAAGAAGTTGGCGGCTCTAAGATAAGTGAAAGTGGGGAATTGCATAAATAACGCCCCCCACTTCTCTGTTGCAGTCACTATGCTCTTGGTCATCTGACCGTGAGTCATATTGGGCCTCAATAGGTAGATGATGCCGTAGAAGAAGGCATCGTTGATCTTGCTGAACTGTGGGATGTTGTTTTCCAGTCTCAACTCTGGATAATATTCATATATTTTCACTTGGGGCCATACCCCGCATCGGCTCAGTGCTGGATAATCTCTCTCAGAGGCAGCAGCGTAGACCACGTAGGAGTTCATGTAGAACCTCCCCGTTGTTGAGAGTTGTTGGAGTTGCTCAGAGATGGTGCTGCTGATGATCTCTGCCCACTCAAAACGCTGATCAGGCACGTTTTTGTTCATTGTCTCCAGATACCTGAGCATCCATTTGTGGAAGTAATGGGCATCAGGAAGCCCAAACACCCTACTCAGGAAGGTAATGGTGTCGCTCAGCTCCTCTGAAAAGTCACTGCGATGAATAACCTGGGGCCACCTGGTTATTACCTTCTTATTCTTTAGATATACTTCGTTCATGAGCTGCATACATTTGTCCTCATTCTCATCCCATGCTTTTATGCAGTCTTCTTGGCTTATAGCCACAAAGTGCCGGTGGTGGGGGATACCCAGCATGATTTCAAAGTGCCGGGCAGTGAGGTTGATTATAACCTCACCCTTCTCATTCTCGACACACCTTGTGTCTTTATTATAGCAGCGGGCCACCACCATCATGAATTCATTATTTACCGCTTACGGGAATTCCCCCAGCGAAGTGTAGACCACTGCCAACCAATTTGTCCATCCAAGGACTGCCTGTGACCCTCCTGGTTCTGGCCCAAAAATCTTCCATGTCAATGTGGCCAAGTTCAGCATCCCTGATGTCTAAGTCACATTCTGCATGGGACTCGGGCATCCTGACCCTTTGATACTTATACTTCATTTCTTCCTCTGTGAGTTTGGCCTTACCCTTTGACTTGGTTGGCCTCTTGCTTGATGAAGACATGTGTGAATCTGAGTTTAGTTGCTGATCTGCAAGAAGAAGGAGTGAAGTCCAACGCAGAAGAGCCATGTTAGCTGTTAGATTATCCATCAAAGCTTTACAGAAAGAAGAGTTAGCAATTTAGAAGCCTTTGGGTGCAGGGCGCAGCAATACTGCAGGCTGCAGGGTCAGAAAAGCAAGGCGCACTACTAAAGAGTGCTGCATGGAAGAAAACAACGCAAAGGGTGCATGGCGCAGATGTATTACACACAACATTCAGTGTTGGTGTCGAAGGATGTGCGCCTGCACCAAGATAAAGGATTTTGAAAAGGGCGCAGATAATTCTGGTGTTGTAAGGCTGCAGGATGCGCCATTGGCGCAGGTATGGAACATGTTGCAAAAGTTATGGTGCGCCAAAGGGGTGCAAGTTTAAATGATGCATCATTGAGTTAAGGTGCGCTAGTTTTTTAGCTTTCGCGCGGTGCAGGGAGAGTTTGCATGACATTCATGTTGGTGTAGCCGGAGTTGCGCTTGCGCCTTGTTTAGGGTTTTGAAAGTTTTATAAGGGTGCAGGGAGAAACGTGCTGCAGACAGGGATAGTGCGCCCCTTGGCGCGACTGTGTTTTATGCAACAGAGATGGCTGTTTGCGCCAAAGGAAAAGGCCGTGGCTTTGGATATGTAATAACTTTAGATTTTCTCCCTTTTGGATAGGTTTGTGGTTTTCGGCCTCTTTCAACATAGATTTTGACAGTAAGGGGGAACAGAGCAAAGAGGATCTTGGGTTCATTTTGAGACAAAGCCCTCCAGGCCAGCAGATCTGGAAGGAGGGTAAAACTGGTTTGGGGGGAGAGAAGATTGCAAAATGGGCTGGAGGGTGCATATTGTTTCTTTAGATTCATTTCTTTGTTTTTTAAACAAAACAACCCCACAGACAACCAAACCAAAACAAAAACCATAAGAAAAGCAAGGACCACTTACCCGGAATATATAGAATGGAAAGAAATGATGTGGGGTCCACGAATGTGACGTAAAGTGACACGGGGATGACAGGAGCGCTGACAGGTGCAGAGGAATAAACTTTTTCACATGTTTTTCAATTGTGAAAATGACAGGCCAGATGTGCCTATACATAGTAAAAGGTGCAATAAATGTGCCACCAACTTTTTCAAAGGGCGCACAAAAATGAATGCCAACATGAATTTATTTGCACCTTTGGCGCGGTTATGCGACATGAAATCGACATGAATTTTCAACAGTTTTTAGCCTTTGGCGCACCACTTAAGGGCGCAACATTTTTAGTGTCGACAGGGTGGCGCATGCGCCTCGGCGCAGGTTAGAAGGGCGCAACATGGGGAGGCACAACAATTTTAATGTCAACACTCCAAAGGATGTGCCAAAGGAATAAAAGGGGGTGCAAATTCATTTGATGTTGCATGAACAAAATCTGTGCCCAGCCAAAAAGGACCGAAATGACTAAGTTCGAAAAACTAGATTCTCCGGAAAGGGATTTTATGCCATTCCGAACGCTGAGGGACTTTGGCGGGAAACCGAAACAAATTTTTGGTATGGTTACCTACAAAATTGCCCTTGTCAATTTTACAGAAAGTTTGAATTTTCAAAAAATAAGGTGGTGGCGGGTGATGGGGCTTTTGTGCCGAGGTGTCGGGGTCCTCACAGGTGCAAACAAGATTCAAATGGGCAGTGGTAGGGGTGAAGGCTATCGGGGTCAAGCTCGGGAAATCGAGGCGGAGATGGCAGTGTCTGAATTGGTCAAAAAGTTTGGTGCTAGCTTGGTTGTTAAATCTCTGGTTTCTTTGTTTGGAGAATTGGTGTTGGATAACATGGCTGCGGAGAAAAGTCTGGTGTTGGCCAAGCCCCTTGATGGAGTGCCTCAGGAGGTCCCTTCCAATCCAATTCCAATGGAGTGTTTCAGGACGCAGTGTTCGGAGGAATTCAAGGTCGGGGGAATCAATTTTAAAATTATTGCGGAGAGTCTTCAGTTTTCTCTTCTAGCCCCACCCAAGGAAGGCTTTTCAGATTCTCGGGTGAAACGGGTGATTTGCTGCAAGTTTTTGGAGCGTGCTTCTCTCGGGGAAGGATTTTGAGCTGGGTAGCATGGTTCTGGGGCAATAAAGCTAAACCTAGGGTCAGCTTCCTTGCCAATGGTTTCTTCCAAGTATGTTTTCCTTCCCCCGATTTGTTGGATCATGTTTATAAATGAGGCCCCTGGTTCATAAATTCTTCCAGCCTATACTTTTTCCCCTTGTCTCCAAATTTCGACCCCTAGAAGGAAAAAATCTCCCGGGCCCCGTTATGGTTAAGCATACATGGATTTTCCTCTGATTTCCAAAAATGGTATGTCCTAAAGCCTATTGTGCAAACTCTCTGGGTGTCTTTGTGCCCATTCGAAACCCTTCCTTGAATTTTTGGAGGAAATCTCATGATGTGTCTTTGTGTGGATATGGACTTGACTGCCCCTTTGCCGATATCTTTGTGCCTCCAAACTAAATTAGACCCTAAGTGCTTCGCCATCGAGTATGAGGGTCTGAATGTGAAGTGCTTCTATTGCGGGAAGTTGGGGCATTTGAGTAAGGACTACACTATGAAATTGGTAAAGGGTTCCAAGGCAGTGGGTCTACAGATGGCAGCTTCGAAGGAGGATTGTTTGTTGCTTGGAACTGATCCTTCTCTGGGTCAAGATCTGTCAATTTCTTCTCTGGAGATTGCGAGAGGATTGGAAGCCCCTTTGGTAGGGGATTTGTCCCCTCTCTCTTTGCTGAAGGAAACACAAGAGGTGCGTAAGAATTTCAGGGAACTAATGTCCTTGATCAAAGAAGGGTTCGAGCAAGGGCAAGAGGAATCTCTGAATTCGCTTCAAATTTGGCTTTCGGATAAAGTTGAGGCTAAAATGCTTCAGTCCCTTTTAGGTGGTGGCGTTTTGGAGGATGGGGAAATTGAGCCTGATATGTTGGTACCAGCTTTGGTTCCTTCAAAATTGGCGACAGTGCAAGAGGGTTTGAAGGAGGCCAATTGTGGCTCTGCAGGTAGGAGGGGTAAAAAATCTAAGCAGGAGATGGCCCAAAAGGAAGTGGATGCGGGGAAACAGAGTGTTCTGAATTTTTCCAAAGTATGTGTCCAAGAAGGCAAATGCCCTTCCCTCCCCTAAATGAAGATCCTCTCTTGGAATGTCAGGGGTCTTAATACCCCTGACAAGCAATGCTTGTTCAAGCGTTATCTCTTTTCTTCAGAGGCCTGTGTGGTGTTGCTTCAAGAAACCAAGATGGTTGTTGGGGAGGTGGCTGAGCTATGGGGAAATTTTGTTAAGGGTTGGAAGTATTTTTTTCAGATGCCGCTGGTGCCTCTGGGGGTTTGGGTTTCTTGTGGAAGGAGTGTCAGGTGCGGGTTGATCTTATCTCCCATAATTTCAGTTGGCAGTTAGGGCATGTCTGTCCTAAGCGTTCTCAATCGGTCTTCTACCTCTTCAATGTGTATGGTCCAAATAGCATCATTGGAAAAAGAGAAGTGTGGCAGGATATCTCCAGGTCTTTGCTTCCTTTGGAGGAACATCTTCTCCTTCTTGGGGGAGACTTCAATGCTATTACCTCGGAGAAGGATAAGAAAGGAGGTCTTAAAAGGAATCTGCAGTCCCAAGTAGATTTTTGTTCCTTCATTAATGATAACTCTCTTCTTGATATTGAGCCCAAACAGGGGTGGTTCACCTGGAGCAATCGTAGAAGGGGTTTCAGTAATATTACTGAGAGGTTAGATAGGTTCTTAGTTGGCCCCAATTGGTCTCTTAATAATGTTGTTTTAGAGTGCTCGGTTTTGCCCTGGTCTGGTTCAGATCACTTTCTGGTTTCCCTCTCGGTTAATATCGATTTTGCTCCTCGTAAATCCCCTTTTAAGTTTGAACTTATGTGGTTGAGGGATGCTTCTCTGGAAAATAATATTAAGCAGTGGTGGAATTCCTATAAGATTGAAGGAACAAAGATGTTTGTGCTTGCTCAAAAACTCAAATTTCTCAAAGGGGACCTGAGGAATTGGAATAAGTACTGCTTTAAGAATATTTTCCAAGAAAAGGCTAGAGTGGAAGCTGACTTGAAAGCTCTGAATGAGAAAAAAATTGTTTCTGGAATGGGGGAGGAGGAGTTTCTGCAGGAGAAATCTCTTCTGGCCGAGCTCGGTGAGCTGCTCCTGAGAGAGGAAGAATACTGGAAGTAAAAATCGAGAGAGCAATGGCTTAAGGGAGGGGACAAGAATTCCAAATTCTTTCATTCGGTGGTCAAAGCTAGGAGGTGCTCGAATTTCATCTCTGAAATCAGGAATAGTGAAGGTATGGTCCTCTCTGATCAGAAGCAGATTTCAGATGAAGGGGTTTGGTTCTTCACCTCCCTTTTAGGTGGTGATATTACATCCTTTGAAGAAGAGCAATCCTCTTTTCTGGATAATATCCCGTCATTGATCTCTGATGCTCAAAATGAGGCCCTTCTTAAGCCTTTTTCCATGAGTGAAGTGGAGAAAGTGGTGTTTTCTATGGCCAAGAATAAAGTGTCGGGCCCGGATGGCTTTCAGGTGGATTTCTTTCAGAAGTTCTGGAGCATTGTTGGTTATGATGTATGGGCGGCTGTGGAGGAATCCCGAAGGTCTAGATCAATGCTTAAATCTCTGAATTGCTCCTTTATAAGTATTTTTCCAAAAATGTCTCAAATTTCTTCATTTGTGGATTTTAGGCATGTTTCCCTGTGCAATACATCTTACAAAATCATCTCGAAAGCCATTGCTTCCAGGCTTAAAGGTGTGTTGGATCCTCTTGTTTCTCAGGAACAAACTGGGTTTGTGCCCGGGAGGTCGATTTTCGATGGAATTTTTCTTTCCCATGAGCTTATTCATTCTCTTTCCAGCAGTAAATCTTTGGGTATGTTGTTAAAATTGGATATCAGCAAGGCATATGATAAGATCAATTGTGGTTTTCTAATTAGGGTTCTTAGGAAGTTTGGTTTTTCGGATCAGTTTTGTAACTGGGTGTTAGCTGCATTTTTGGTCCTTCTTTCTCTGTTTTGATCAATGGTAATGCAGAAGGTTTCTTTGAAGAAATCGGGGATTAAGGCAGGGGGACCCTCTGTCCTTCTTTTTATTTATTCTAGTGGCAGATTCTCTGGGTAGGGCCATTTGCAATCGAATTCGGGAGGGAGAATTACAGGGCCTGAAAATAACGGAGGGGGTGAATCCTATTTCACATCAGAAATTTGTGGATGACACCTTCTTGTTCGGTAAAGCCAATATTCAAGAGGCCAAAGAGCTAAAAGGGATGTTGGATGCGTATGCGGTTGCTGCAGGTCAAGAGGTTAGCCTTATTAAATCCTCCATCTTCTTCTTTAATGTTCCCCCTCTTCTGGAGGCTAGAATTTTGAGAATTTTTGGCTTTAAAAAAGGCTCCCTTCTGGTCAAATATCTTGGTGTGCCCCCGTTTGGTGGCTCGGGCAGGGCGTCCATGTGGAATGATCTCCTTTCTTCGGTTAATTCGAAGCTAAATTCTTGGAAGGGGAAGTGGTTGTCACTGGCAGGGAGATTGGTACTCATCAAATATGTTCTCAGTGCCTCCCCTCTATATATGCTTTCCATCCTTAAAATCCCCAAAGGTGTTCTTGCGAAGCTGATTGGGATTATGAGAAAGTTCTTATGGCAAGGATCGTCTGAGGAAAGAAAAATTCCTTTGATTAGTTTGGAAACTTTGTTTAAACCCAAAGAGTTGGGTGAAGATGGCATCCTTAATTTGGGCCTACAAAATCTGGCCCTGGCACCAAGCTGGTTTGGAAGCTCCTCTCGAAACCGCTTAGTCTTTGCAGTCAAGTGGTGGAAAAGAAATATCTGGGTACCCATCTTCCTGAATCTATTCTCCGAATAGCTAACCCCCCTCGTGGTTCCCACATTTGGAATTTCTTGGTGGAATGCAGAGAGGTATTTCTATATAATGCGGCCTGGAAAATTGAAAAAGGTGACAGGGTGCTATTCTGGGATGATCCTTGGAATGGTTTTCCTGTGCTTGGGGATAATCCTGAGTTTGGGGAAATTAAGAGACTTTTGGTGGAAGAATGGGGTCCATATGTATCTAATTATGGGCAGGCTCCAGAAAATACCCCTACTTTGATGGAATGGAAAAGTATCGATCACTTGGACATCTCAGTGGAAGCTAAAGATAGTTTCCGTTCGGTCATGTAGGAGTGGTAGATCATGCTTTCCGAGGGAAAGGATGAAATTGTTTGGACTGCGGCCTCTTCTGGGAGATACTCCCCAAATTGTGGTTACAAGTTGTTGCATGCAGAGAATGGAGTAGAGAATCTGATTTAGAATGTTTGTTGGTCCTCCTCTTGCCTTTTTGCCTGGATGGCCTTTAAAGGAAAAATCCTCACTCAGGAAAGAAGGAAAAGATATGGGATTCATGGGCCCTCAATTTTCTTTCTGTGTGAGAAGCATGAGGAGGATCGGGACCAAATATTGTTGCATTGCCCCTTTGCAGCGGAATGTTGGAACTGGTTGTGTGCAAAGCTCAATCTACCTTGGGTTCAACCTTCTACCCTTCCTGAGGCCATTTTGGCATGGCCAGTCAATTTGCATCATGGCGCTCTCTCCTCTATTTGGTTGTGCAGTATTGTTCTTCTCCTCTGGCATATTTGGTGGGAGTGAAACAAGAGAATCTTCTGAGAGGAAAAGAATCTAGTGGAAAGGGTTATTCTCAGGCTGGAATGGGCTATCTCTGAGGTGGTCTCTTCTAATTGGTCCCACTTTCAACACTTTTCTAATTTTGACCGAGAGCTAGAGAAGTCATGGCCTAAAATTGTTAAACCTGGGGAGGGGCCCAGTGCCCTGCAATTCCTTCAGCCTCTCTTCACAGGCTGGCTAAGTGGTATCCCCCCACCCCGGGGTTCCACAAGCTCAATTTTGACGGAGCGGCCAGGGGCAATCCGGGCACCTCGGGTGCTGGTTGCATTGTGAGAAACGAAAGGGGCCTTGTGGTTGGGGTGGCTTCCTTCAAGCTTAGGGATGGTACTTGTAATTCAGTAGAATTACAGGCTCTAAGCAAGGGCCTTGACTTGGTTGCCTCCCTGAAAGTGGATAAATTGGAGATAGAAGGGGACTCGTTAGTAATTGTGAATGCAATCATTAAGAAGAAAGATTTGTCTTGGAAATTGGATTTAGGAATCAAAAAGATCATATGGCAACTCGAGAAATTTAATACCTGGAACATTAAGCATGTGTTTTGGGAATGTAATCATTGCGCAGATAGGTTGGCGAATGCGGGGATCGAACAAGTACAATTGGAGAAAGTGGCCTTCAATGCCAAAGCATGGGAAGGACTGGAGTTAATGATTTCATGCAAAGCGGCCTTAAGTGAATTCGTCGTCTGATTGTGTGCTTATGTGAGGGACTTTGCCTATTTAAGGCGGGTGTTAAGGGTATCTCCTTGCTTCTTTTTCTTTTTCTACTTGCTATGGCCGCCCCACGTCTTCCGCATATAGCCTTGAGCTGCGAATTGAGGGAGATGGCATTTCGGTCCAGGATCACGGATAACTGGTTGAAGCGGATTTTTCTAATTACCAATGTGGAAGAGCTAGAAGCCATCAAAGCCATTTTGGGGGGTGTTTTTCTGTCTGCGGAAGGATGGCCATGCGTGTCAACAGTGGTGTCACCTCTGTGTTTGTGGAAAATTTGTTGATTATCCGACCTTCAAAATCAGGCATGGTAAATTTGGGTCTACATTGGCTTCAACCTGTGTTCTGTGGAAATTTGGCCTCTACAGTGGTGAATTGTAGTTTGGCATTCTGGGCTATGGAGGATTCACTGCAGGGCACGACTGGGGTGGATGTGGGCATTTTCAAAGAGCTTGAGAAGAGGTTCGGCATTCTGCTGGCATTTACTGAGCAGTTGGTGGTGTATGCCCGGGACCATGTTGCAAACTGAGTCTGCCTCATGCTCCTGAACATACAGGCCCTCAGTGCTCTGTTGGAACCAGTCCTGACTGGGTGGGCCGAGTTGAGGGAGGTTGCGGGGGGAGCTTATGATTTCCTTTGGTTGGGTTGGGTGAATGTTGAAGTTACCGACACGGTGAAGGTGGAACTGGAAGAAGAGGACAGTTTGGGTCAGGCGTCCCTGGACAGCATATGTTGTTGTCTTAATAGAGCTGGGGGATTGATTCCTTGCTTAAATGTATATATAGTTATAGTGTAAATCGATAGGTGTTGGCTTTTGTTTGTAAATACCCATCTATTTTTGGGTAGCCTGTTGGGTTTTTCTAGCTCAATTGCATGGAAAACACACTGTGGAGACACTACAGAGCCACAAATGGATTTGAGGACGTGTTTCTAACAAATTGCAAAGTTCTACAAATATGAATCAATTCATTTACAAGTGACAGTGATCTATTATTCACTTCGGAAGGTAAAACTATACTTCAAGTGATATTTAATAGATCAATTCACAATTAAAGTGAATCTGGAGATGTAGCCCATCTAGGTGAACTCCATTTTCAATTTTGTGGGTTCTTGGTGATTTTTATTTGTTGTTTAGTATCATTTTTAGTTTTAGTATCAGGAATTTAATGAGTCAACACAAGGCAATTAATTGAAATTTGGTTTAAGTTGAATTCATTGGCCAATTATCCACAATGAACAAAAATGAATGCACAAGTCAATTTTGGATTATAAATCAGATTGATATGCATACATAATCAGCTTGTGATCAGATTTTAATGGTATTGTAATATTTCTAATTGAATCACGAATGTTGAATTAAAAGAGAAATTGATCGTTAAGAGAATTTGGAAATAGTGGATTTAAAACACTTAAAAGTGAGTCCATAAAAATCTCTTGATCAATTTGAAATCATATTTTTAAGTAGCCTGTAACATTTTAAAACGGTACCCATGGGGTAAAAACCATTTACGAATCAGATTAGGGTTTGGAATATATTCACCCCAAAATGGATTGTGATTGTATGATATTGATCCGAATATATAAAAGATGGATTGTGTAGAGTTTTGTGATAATGCATGCAAAAATTGGAGGTTTATAATTGAGTTGAGGATAAAATCTACTTGATGGGTGTTGATTAACTAAAACTAGAGTAGACTAGGGGTAATATGTTAATATAGTTAATCTAATCTAGGAGGACATAAACACAGTAAATAATTATTCTAAAGCACTATAAAATGACTAAATAATTAAAACTAATGGGAAATGAAACCATAATGTGGAAGAATAGAGTGAGGAAAAAACTCAACTGGTTGTAGATGACTGTCACAGAGTGTCGCAGGTCTGATAGGAAATTCCAGAAGCAGGAACGACTGCATAGAGGTCCCAAAAAGGGTGGATCTGGAAGATCTGAGT
The DNA here is from genome assembly GCA_019776745.2 of Taxus chinensis. Classification (NCBI taxonomy): domain Eukaryota; kingdom Viridiplantae; phylum Streptophyta; class Pinopsida; order Cupressales; family Taxaceae; genus Taxus; species Taxus chinensis. The sequence continues at coordinate 334,030 of JAHRHJ020003288.1, forward strand.
AGATTGGAACGCCCAACATGGTACTGGGGCACCGTAGTCTCTAAAAAAGTTTAGAACTTGATTCTTTCAGGGTTGGAAGATGACCTATGTTCTTCGTTGTTTGTCGCACTGGATTTTTCAAACTGTGTCGAATGTACTAAATAATGTAATGACGATCTGTAAGAAACAAAAGGAGTATCAAACCCTAAAAAATAAAAGATGCAAATGAATGGGTCGAACTAACCTCAGCTGCCACAACAATGGACTTACTAAACTGAGCATTGCACTACATTTCAGACCCAAATGTAGTTCCAGTGTGTGTGTGCATGTTGTGCCATAGGTGCTCTTGTGCCAGTCGTACTATGTGAAGTATAAAACAATAACTAAATGTGGATAATTTAATAGCATGTTTACATGGAATATAATAGAATCCCTCCCCCTATGAAGTTTGATGTAGATTTCCTAGCCTTGTGCCTTGATGCATGGAGCTATGTGGATGCAAATGATCTCCAATGTAATGCATATGGATGCAACTCTAGATGGAGTGATAGTATTGAATGACACTTAGGTCATGTATGGTTGTTAACTTACACCCATAGGGTTCTCAGATCTAAGTAATTAACTCCAACATGGCCGACTTTTTAAAAGATAATGATGAACCGTGCTGCAAGTTTTGGGCCTTGCACACTTGAGATGGAAGATCCAGAGAAAGATAGTTCCTTTAAATATTTCTACTGCTACTACTAGGCTTATAATGTTGAGAAGTGGAAAACACTGGAAGCTAACAATGATAAGGGACCATGAGATAGAAGGATAATAAGATGTCCAAAAACTATTAACTATGGTACTTTGATAGCACAAGAACCTTCTAAATAGTGGGATGAGACACTATCTAATTCTAAAGTGCGTGAGTTATCCTATGTGTCCTCCTCTCATGTTGGAGGGTCATCTCACATGGGTTAGGTTTAGGGTTTCATATGTGTCATGCACTAGGGTTACTCAGCACCCTATATGTACCCCTTTTCTATTCATTTATGAGCATGCCAAGACACTCCGCTGTCTTTCCTCTATGCAAGCTTTGTTTCTGTTGAGCAAGTTCTTCCATTACTGATCATTTTTTCCTTGCTATCGCTGGAGCTTTCACGATTCCGTTGGAGTGCAACTACTTCGTGGTGCCTCGTTTCTGATTCGATTCTCGCAAACTCTTTTCATGGTATCAGAGCTGAGATCGGGTAAACGTGCACTCGATTTTTTTGTTGCTATTACTCCTTGGTTTCGTTATTTTACTCTGCATGCAAGTTTTTTGATCACTATTTTTTGGAAATTATCTTGCTAATATCTCTAACAAGCTTTCTCGGAAAGTTTTTTTTGTGTTTTTTTTTCTTGTGCATGTGCAGGTTTTTCAAAATACCTTGAGAAATCAGAGGTTTTTCTGCTTTTTTTAGTTGGATGTAACTAAATCCAAAATAGAGATGCTTTTCATTTTTTGTTAATTTATTCAAATAAAAGTGAAATTTTTTTAAGATCTCTGGTTTTTGTAGGATATTTTTCTATGCATTATAGTCTGTGGTTGCAGGATCTTTGTGTTCTTCTGACGTGGTTGCTCTAGTGGAGGAACTTTTGACTGTGCATCTGTAATCTTTTTTTGTTTTTGCCCACGCATCTGCCAACAAGCATCTGTAAACACCACATTTTTTCAACAACACACTTGCCAATTTTTTTGCTTGAAAGGGCTGTTTTCAAACAACAACACTCAGCCACATTTTTTTTTTTGCTTGCAAGGGGTTTTCAACAACACATTGCACATTTTTTTTGCTTCAACAGGTGTTTTAAACCCTCATGCCACTGTTTTTTTGCTTGCAAATTTTTCCACAACACAGCCACGTTTTTTTGCTTGAAAGGTACATTTTTTTGGTGCTGGCAACAAAAAACGTGACTGTAACTTTGGCAGGCCTGCAACTCCACCTGTCCCTGTTTTTTCTCCATGTTTCACCTGTAAAAAGTCCAACTCTACTGTGCTTTTTTTGGTGGCTGTGGCCTTGGTACCTTTTTTTTGGTAATTTTTTTTTTTAATTTCTTTCTTTTTTAATCTTACTAAAAACAAAAAAAACCTCTGTTTTTTAAAAAAACGGCCCGTGTTTTTTTTTTTTTTAAAAGTTTTTTTTTTAAAACAAAAAAAACTTTTTTTTTTTGGTAAGTTTTTTAAAAACAAATATTTCTTTTTTTAAAAATACTTTTAAAAAAAAAAAACGCATTCAATCTTTATTTGTTTAAAAATCTTTTTTAAATTCTTTTTTTAAAACGTTTCCTTCTAGAAAATTTAAGTTTTAGAAAATATTCAAAAAAAGTGCTTTTTTCAGTGATTTTTTAATTAACTTTTAATTTTTTAAAATTTTTCAAAATTAATTAGATTTAATTAATTAGATCTAATTTTATTAATTTCACATTATTTAAACAATATATTTCTTTGGCATTATAAAATTTGGTTTTTGGCTTGTTGTATTTTTAACCTTCCGTCGAGTGCCGAAGACGAAGGGTGAGGTCCGGGATTGGCAGGTGGCTAATCCCCCCTCGCAATACAAACAAACCCTATCTCAAATTCCATGTCATTTCCAACGAGCATACATACGACACCTTTTGCATGCGTTTAGGGCACTTTTTTAATCCGTTTCAGGCTTATTAAAACTTTTTCTCATCAATTGCGTAAAATTGGTTTTTGCTATAACTTTTGACTCGTTGCTCGGTTTTGAGCACTTCTTTAGTCAAAGTTGCATGCACTCTAGATGATGGATCATTACTTTGTAAGCACACTAATTTTATAAAGTGCCACATTCTGGGGGGTGTCTTTGTATTGCTTAGTTCAGCTCATTTTTTTGAGCTTTGTTCTATTCCTTATTTTTTCTTGGACTTGTGAGCGCGTCCGCCACAGTCTTAGACAAGGGGATTCTTTTACGACGTGAGACATTTTTTCTCACCACCAGGGTTGGCTTTCACCTCCTTTCTATTTTTTGCTTGTGCTTGTTTACGGTGTCCTTTTTTGTTGTTGCTCCACGAAACACTGTTGTGGTCTCCTCTCTTGCGCGTTATTACGCTAATTGCAAGATGAGTTACCAAGTGTTTCAAACCACACGCACGGACCCGATTGTAATCAATGCACTAAACTATAAAGTGCCGAAAGCAGGGGGGTTGTTATTGTCCTGGGTGGTTGTGTTTCTTTTCTGCATTTCTCTTCTCTCTCTCTCACTATGGATGCACTTTCAATTCCTTTGCTTACGCCGTTCAAATTTTTCGAATGGAGATCGAAAATAATAATGAAACTAAGGGGTAAAGGGTTATTCCGCATCACCATGGGAACTGAGACTGAACCAGATGGCGACCCTGAAAAATCTAAGTGGTTAAACCGTAGTGATGAAGCTTTAGGTCTTCTGTGCATGTCTGTTTCTCCTGACTTGCTCTTCCACATTGAGGCATCTGAAACACCTAAATCTGCGTGGAAAATGCTGGATGTGATGTTTGGACAACTAGATGACATGAGAGCGCATGAGTTGGAAAATGAACTACTAGGGTTAAATCCTAGTGACTTTGAAAACCTACAAGCCTTCTTCTCAAAATTTGTCCACATTAGATTATTGTTAAAAGGATGTCAAGTAGAAAAGAAAGATTCTCAACTGATCTTGTCGATTCTCTCTAAGCTAGGTCCCGAATATTCTGTCTTCGTGTCAACTTTCTACGCTACAAAAGCTGCTTTGGGCGATACTTGGACAATGCCCTCCTTTGACTATTTTTCATCCCAACTCATTCGAGAACAGGACAAACTCATTCAAATGGGGTCTCTCAAGTCCAAGTCACATGCCCTTGTAGCAAGTACTAGCAAGGGAAAGAAGACTGAAAAGAAGAAAGAAACAAAGGATCAACCTAAGAAAGAAACCAAGATCAAACCTAAAAATGACACAAACACTTCGACTTCTGAGCCTAAGGCACAGAAAAGCAAGTATTTGTGTTCCTATTGCAAGAAGACTGGTCACGACGAGCAACACTATTTTAAGAAACAGATTGATCACTTATCTCATTTACTTGAGAAAAATAAAATAAGTGTTCCTGAATCCATAAAACAAAGTGCTCCGAAGGCCGGGTCTTCTGCTGCAAAAGGTGCTAAAAATGATAAGAAGAAAGGAAAGGCCCTTGTAGCCAAAGTTGCTCCTTCATCGACATGGATTATAGATTCTGGTGCCTCGCACCACATGGGTTCTTCGCATGTTGAGTTTTCCAACATCGAACCTTGTGGAATGTCCCAAATCACGATGGGTAATGACACGACAGTGTCGGTTTCTGGTAGTGGATCGGTAGAGATGGATGGGGGAACATTTAACCAAGTGTTGAGTGTTCCTGATCTCTCTACCAATCTCCTATCAGTTTACCAAATTACTCACCTTGGTGAAGGAATGCGAGTGGAATTTGGTCCTAACTCGGTGATTATTCGTGAGCTTAACAATGACACTACAGTGGCTGAGGGAAAGGCATATCACCATTCATGGTTGTACACCTTCTCCCACTTTACTTCTGATTCTACGCCCACTGCCTTGCTCACTCATGCAAATGAGGTTAGTAAGCTATGGCATGAGTGTTTTGGACATCTAAATTATCGCTACCTTGAACAATTGAGTCAAAATGAAATGGTCAATGGGTTGCCTCGCGTCAAGTTTTCTAAGGGTCTTTGTGAGGGTTGTACCCTTGGAAAGCATCCTGAAAAGAACTTTGACAAAGGAAAATCCTGGAGAGCCACTCGTCCTTTGGATCTTGTTCACAACGATGTTTCTGGTCCATTTCCTTCTCCTTCATTTACTAGAGCTCTTTATGTGCTAACCTTCATTGATGACTATTCACGATATACTTGGGTATATTTTCTTAAGCTTAAGTCTGAAGTCTTTGAACATTTTCAGGACTTTAAGGCTGTTGCTGAGAAACAGGTGGAACGGTCTATCAAGGTTCTTCGAACTGACAATGGAGGTGAATATGTAAACAATAGGTTCATGGATTTCTGTACTTCTGAAGGGATATCTTTGCAGCATATGGTTGCTTATAGCCCTTCGCAGAATGGAGTCACAGAAAGAAAGAACCGTACTCTGAAGGAGATGGCTACTTGTATGATTCACTCGAAGTCTCTTCCTCCGCAGTATTGGGCCGAATTAGTGAATTGTGCAAATTACATTCAGAACCATGTTCCACACAAGGCAGTAAGAGGGATGACACCCTTTGAAGCCTGGTTTGGATGCAAGCCTGATGTTGAGCACTTTCGAGTCTTCGGATCCAAGGCTATGGCTCGGATTCCCAAGAAGAAACGCAAGGCCTTGGAACCACAATCCAAACCTTGTATCTTTGTAGGGTATCCTGATGGCGTGAAGGGATATCGATTGATGAATCCTACTTCTCATGAGCTATATATTGAGAGAAGTGTTAAGTTTGATGAGTCTTCTTCGACTTCTACTTCTCCACCTATTGAGGTTCTTCAGCTCACTGATTCAGATTCTGACTCATCAGATGATGATACTGTTGAGCGTGCTCCTCTTCCGGATCCTCCTGACCATCAGACCTTTGAGTCTTCTGATTCTGACAGTAGTGATGATGAGGACTATGTCCCTTCTCACTCAAGTGAAGAATCTTCTGACTCTGAGCCTGATCCTCCTGGTCCCCTTTGGGCCAGGAAAACTTTGCAAAGTGCTGGAGATTTAGTTGGAGATACTTCGGATATGAGACGTACTCACTCAGATTTCATTGGACCCCACTCTTTCTTCACCTCTGCTTCTGATCCACAGTCTTTCTGGGAGGCTTCTGGTATTCCTGAGTGGGATTCTGCCATGGATGAGGAGTATTCCTCTCTCATGAAGAACGATACTTGGGATCTCACCACTCTTCCGAAAGGAAGAAAAATCGTTCGGTGTAAGTGGGTGTTCCGAACAAAGTATGGAGTAGATGGAGACGTCAAAAAGTTTAAAGCGTGATTAGTAGCTAAGGGTTTCTCCCAGATAGCTGGGGTTGATTATACAGAAACCTTTGCTCCGGTTGCGAAGATGACTTCTATTCGACTGACCCTAGCCATTGCCGCAGCGAACAGATGGAAAGTCCATCAAATGGACGTTAAGAGTGCCTTCCTTCATGGTGACCTAGAGGAAGAGATCTATATGGAACAACCTCTGGGTTATGTCCAAGATTCCTCCCTCGTTTGTAAGTTAAAGAAGTCTCTTTATGGCCTTAAACAAGCCCCTCGGGCTTGGTATGCCAAGATGGACTCCTTCTTACTTACATCAGGGTTTACTAGGTGTCACTCTGATCCAAATGTTTATATTCTATGGCAAGATGACTCCATACTCATTCTTGTTCTATATGTTGATGACTTGTTGATCACAGGCAGCTCTTCCTCTATTATTGATTCTGTGAAGATCACCTTAGCCAACAAGTTTTCCATGACTGACTTAGGTCTGCTTCATTACTTCCTTGGGATCCAGATTTCACAATCTGACTCAGGAATCTTGATTTCACAACCTAAGTATGCTCTTGATTTGCTAGCTCAGTTTCAGATGTCTGATTGCAAGTCTTCTCCTACTCCTTTTCTTTCTGGGGTTAAGTTGGTTTCAGATTGCTCTACTCCCTTGGTTGATGGTACTCTTTATCGACAGTTGGTGGGGAGCTTGATTTACTTGACTCACACTCGACCGGATTTATCATATGTTGTTGGGATCATGTCCAGATTCATGCAGGAGCCACATGAGCTGCATTGGAAAGTAGCTAAATGGATCCTTCATTATGTTCGTGGCACTTATGCTGATGGCATTCACTATCATGGAGGGGTTGATATTGACTTGATTGGATTCACAGATTCTGATTGGGCCGGTGACTTAGATCATCAGAAATCTACTTCTGGCTACAGTTTCTCTCTTGGTTCGGGTCCTATTAGTTGGTCTAGCAAGAAGCAGAATGCAATTGAGATATCATCTACAGAGGTAGAATACAGAGGAGCAGTTAACGCTGCCACAGAAGCTATTTGGCTACAGGGTATTCTGACAGAGTTTGGCATCCACTTTCGGTGGCCTACCATTATCTACTGTGATAACATGAGCACAATCTCTATTTGTAGAAATCCAGTTCAGCATCAGTGGACGAAGCACATTGAGATCCATATGCACTTCATACGGGAGCTTATTCATGATGGTATCATCGACATTCAGTACATTCAGACAGCTGATCAGATTGCAGATTTATTCACCAAGCCCTTCACTGAGATGAAGTTTCTTCACTTACGGTCTCTTCTTGGGGTGAGGTCTTCTGCAGCTGCCCATCTTCTTAGGGCTATGTAGTCCTTCTTTTCTTCTTCTTCTTCTAGGAAGATTGTGTTTGTATATGGGCACCTTATCAGGCCTTTAGTTGTCGGGCCCCATTGACACATCTTTCTTAGTTGTTTAGGAGTGTCTTCCTCTTCCGTCTGACTCATCACAGCCGCTACCCCAGCTTCGATGAAGGGGGGGTGTTAGTGTGAGTTATCCTATGTGTCCTCCTCTCATGTTGGAGGGTCATCTCACATGGGTTAGGTTTAGGGTTTCATGTGTGTCATGCACTAGGGTTACTCAGCACCCTATATGTACCCCTTTTCTATTCATTTATGAGCATGCCAAGACACTCCACTGTCTTTCCTCTATGCAAGCTTTGTTTCTGTTGAGCAAGTTCTTCCATTACTGATCATTTTTTCCTTGCTATCGCTGGAGCTTTCATGATTCCGTTGGAGTGCAACTACTTCATGGTGCCTCGCAGAGTGTTGTAGAATGCCCAAAGGACTAGAATTAAGTGTGGAATGAAAAAAAAAAAGATGGAGGAGGTGGAATCTAAAGATGAAAAATGTGCAATGTTGAAAAAGTGATGAGAGTGAACCTAAACCGGAACATGTGTGTAGCTACAGAGCGATGTGTAGTGATACATGCATGGTTAGTAAAACATGTGTTGTTAATGAATGTTGTCATTTTTGTTGCCCCCAATTTGACAATTTTTTTCTCATACAATCAGACCTGTAAGGAGAAAAAATCAAGTAGTCAAATATGTATGTATGTAAAAACACTATGTAAAATACCAATGTATGTAAATAGATGTAAAATAAATTATTTCAAATACGCTAAAAATGTAAATGTAAATGGAACATGTGCATCTGATCCATGTTGAGAAAGGGTGTAAAAGGATATCATGTACTGCTGCGAGTTTTTTGGGAGATCTCATGCCACCTTGACTGAAGAAGTGTAGGGAGGAAATGCTATGTGTCCTCCAGCTCTAACCACTTGATGCATTGAAATTGTGTGAAGAGATATCTGTATGTACGATCCTATTTTTTTAGTTGATTCCCCCACTAATGAAAGTAGTGTAGAGAGAGGCACACCCACTGTAACCCATCACATGGGATGCAACTACTTCCCATAAATGCTAAGGACACCATGTCTGTAAAAATTGTGTATGGGGATAAACTATTGAACCCACTTGTTGTATGTAAACCCACAATGCCAAGGGCTTAAATGCATGTACTAGAATCTCTTGATTGCGATGTGTTAGTATGTAAACCCCCAAATGATCCCCCCTCTTTGGGAGTGCATAGTTGATCGTCGCAGTTGATAGGAGATTATGTGGCCCCAAAAGAGGACCAACCACACTGTTAAACTGTGTACCCTAAGAAAGTGATTGGTAGAAAGGGAATGCAACACAAATAAGAATTTTAGCCAAAGACAAGTGTAAGCTACACAATGCAAATTTAGTAAATGTGAAATCTATGCACAATGTTGTAAATGTACCAAGAAAACAATGTAACCACACAAAAAAAGCTTAAACATGGAACATCACTTACATGATGTATAAGACATGCAAGGCCATCATGGTATCAAACAACAAACAAGTGTACACACAAACATAGGGAAAAGGCCCACAAACAATAGAAAACAAACAAGACAATGAACAAACAAACTTTAGTCATGGACAACCAATAATCCATGTAAACAAGTGTTGCACATGGAACACCCATTTACATGTTAGAGAAAAAATCAAATGTCAAATAGTGTAAAAAATGTGGAAAAGTTTAAGTACAAAATGAAACAATAACACCTAAAAAAAAGATGAATGTGGATGCCCTCAGTGACCAATAAAATATTAGAAGGTGAGCATCATTATGTAAGAGTCGATGTATCTATGATCACACTAAGAAAAAGGTGTGAATGCGCATGTGTGGATGATATAGATAATGACATATAAGATGATCATAATCTAACATGTGTGATAAAGTGATCATGTGAAATACTAGTAAGAAAGAGTAAAGCAACTTAACAATGCAGTATGTTGTGGATGGATGGAATAGAATGCAAATTGAGTGATAGAAGCTGCGTTCCCCCTGAGTGAATGGAAAGTGTATGCATTGAGGTTCATTTTTTTCCCCCTCAGCAATCAAGAATGAACCGTAAAAAGAGTGTGTCATCGGGAAATAGTCGAGTAGTGTGTGTTGTTCTATGACCGCTGTGATGAATGTGTATGTGTAATGGTGATGATATGTGACATAATGTGAAATGATGTGTGCATGAACCTTATAGCCAAAAGTGTATATCACAAATGTGATGAATGGATGAGTGATGATTTAGCCTAACTTATATCATATAAGATGAATGATTAGGATGAGTGATGATTTAAGCCTGTAGGTGTATATCAACTATGATGAATGGATTAATGATAGGTGCACTAAAGTGTATACTACTACATGGAAATGATATAATTTAAATTGGTGATTTTCACATAAGTGTATATTTCACTACAAAATAGAAAGATGATGAGTGATGATTTAGCCTAAAGCATATGTATATTGTAAGGTCCATTTGATTTGTGAAACAAATTAGTATTTGATTTGTAAACTAGACATACTAAAGTGGATGTCAGGAATAAAAAACATTGTGGTAGTGCATGTAGAAGAATAATGTAGTTGGTAAGGTGTATATCACATAAATGACCATGTTAGACCATGTTTATAATGCACGTGTGGTATAAAAAGATGTTAGAATGTGTAAATGTGTTGTGTATGTAACATAGAGTTTCATATTGATGTAAACATCTTGTAAATAAATGATACGATGTGGAACTATGTATGTTGCATGTTGAAGTAAAGTATGAATGGTAACATAGGATGAATATGTAAATCTAAATCATTGTATAATATGCTAGTCCAAGTATGTATAATGTAGGAGGATTACGAAATATCCTATGATGCACAATGTATATATGATAGGTATAGCAAGGGTATATGTATCTGGATAACTAATGGATGTATGTAATGTGTGTATCTCCTATGATAGTATGCAAATTGATAAATGTAGAATATGATGTGTAAATATGTCAAATGAAAATAGGTAATCCAAGATATGCAAATGTAAAAATGGTAGAACCAGTGAACATTGAAATGTAATGTATGGTGTTTGACAGAAATGTAATGTGTAATGCCTATGTAGAAGTGTGTGGGGTTCATGATGTAGTCAAATAATCCCTCAATAGTCAAGTGTGAACCGAAGCACAAGAGTGTGTCATTGGGTAATGGATGCTAATAATGTTGATTAGTATGCCTAATGTAGGAAAATGGTTGAATGGATGAGTCAGAATGTAAGACTAGAGTTTGGGGGTGAAGATTTATCCCATATAAGACTTTATTCATGTGACATGCCCCTCAGAGCCATATAATAAAGTTAACCAATGAGGGTGAAGTATGAAGGTCCCTTATGGATGCTGATTGATGAAAGATAGTTTTATCATGCTCAAGTAATGGTATGGGTAGATTATGCCCTGCCAAGAGAGTGAATGAACTCTAGATGCGTGTGATGAAAGATGGATATAAGATGGGATACACATCAATGTAGTAAAATGTGTTGAAATAATTTATCAGAGTGATGTCATTCATAGTCGAAGGGTAAAGCCCATTTGACCAATAAAGCGAGGCAGTGATCGGTTGAGAGTAGAAGTAATTATCCTAAGGAATAGGCAATTACGAAACTAATGTGTAGGACTATGCCCATAATGACTTCAATGATAGATGGTATGTAATGCTTTGTTATATCTAACTAGGTGAGTATTACTTGCCATTCTTTAGGAAGTAACATAGAATGAGAAGTTGAAGGGTAAGTTGACAAATGAGTAATTGTATAGGAAATGACAAGAATTGGAGGAGATGGAAGGACACCATTAAGTATGGCCATCAAAATGAACTTACGAGTTGTGAATGAATTTAATCCACAAGTGATTCATAGATATGATGGATTGAAATGATAGGAATCTAATTAAGGCCGAGCAAAAAGATCACATCCCTCAACTGTTTCCAAAAAGGAAAGTGGATAAACATGTAAGAAACATGAGTTGAATGTGACATGTAGCTTAAATCAAATCAAAGGTCATGATGGATACTCGAGCTGCGAATAGGATTGTAAGTTCAGTGGCCCTGCATAAGATTCTATAGAACATGCACTAATCTGTGGCATGATGCCTCAAACTTAAGTATTATTAATAGATGATGTGGTTACTTTTGAGAATTGCATCTTATATGTAAATGAATATGATGTAAAAGCACATAGATAATATATTCCTATATAGAACAATGGATGATGGTGGCAAAGCTTTCAGTGATGACTCACTATGAAATTGGAAATCCTAGATTCATGAGGTGATATAGATAATACCATTATTGTAAGAAGATTGAGTATTTTTCCTTAGTTGTTAGATCCACTACCCCTGAACTTAAGTTTACAAGATGTGTAATTGAGTGGAGCAGAACTTGATTCAAACATGATTATTGGATAAGTAGATCTTGGATGAATTGTTCACAATAGAATGCATGGATTAATTATGTCTAATGTGAAGTACGAATAATCTGTGCAACATAGTTTTCATTCTGTATGTTCCTACCTTTGGGTTGCTATGTCACAAACTCGACTTCTGGAAGTGTGCTACGCCCTTAACCTATTGCTTGTATTAGGATATGAGTAGCCGACTTGTGGCTTACCATATCATTTTATTATATCATTTATACTTTCTCATGCTTAGTAGGTCGGCCTTGGTGATGGCCATAACATATGAATAGTATATATAGGGGATTGTAGGTAGTATTTCATCATCATTGGAGCATTTGAGTCTTATTGTATGGTTTGGAGGTTGCCCCCTCAAAGTGGCGAAGCTATTATAATTGCATATTGAGATCATTATTCTGGAATATTTTGTTATTTGGTGTTATATTTCTGCTCATGATCTGAATTATACAAGTAATTTCATTACAAGTGGTATCAGAGCTGCGATCTGGGCCAAAATTAGGGCAAAAACCCTAATTTTTTGTTTCCACCATATATTGCGAACCAAAGCGAATTGGTGGGAGATATTTTTACCAGAGTTGTGAAACATTTCAAGTAAGGTTCCCTAAAAATTTCAGACTTTTTTGATTTATTTTGCAAAAGTTATTACAAATTTAGGGTTTTTCATAAAATTGCTCCCTAGGGTGCAAATTGTGGAATTTTTTCAAATTCGTTACATTTTCAGAAAGAAAAAAAAATTTATTTGGGGTTTGTTCTTTAATTTTTTTATATTTGGCCGAATTCTTATCGAAATATGAAACCCTAAAATTTGACCATGATCCCTACATCCTACTATTTTGGGGCATCATGGCGGGGCCTTCCACAAGAGGAAAAAAGAATCCCATCACTCCAGGTAAAACACCAGAAAAGGATGAGATAGTAGTTGAGGAGTTGGAGACAGAAGATATAACTACAGATTCCTCAGGGTTAGGGTTTACTTCGACAGACCATAAAGTAAGCCAACTTGAGTTTAACCTGAGAGACCTCGAATCTAGGGTGGCCAACAAAGAAGATGTGGATAGGATTGGACAAAGATTGGAGGATTTCATGCAAAAATTCAGTACGCATATGATGGGTAATCATACTTATGTCAATCAAGGTGGATCCTCAGGTCAACATAATAGACACATGAGCCAGAGTGGATCTTCGAGTGTGCACAATCCAAATACGAGCACTCTGCAGGCCCGTACTATGTTTCCAAAAGTGGAGATGCACAAGTTTGATGGAAAGGATGCACTCAATTGGATCAACCAAATGGAGAATTTCTTTGAACTATCCATCAGGACAAAAGGTGACCATGGCATCTTTGTATCTCGAACCTGACCAATTCATCTGGTATCGATGGTTATGTGCTCAAAGGCAGAAGAGTGGTCTCAATGTTACATGGACAGTCTTCACTGAAGAGTTGCAATTACACTATAGTTCTAGTGTGTCAGATAATTACTTCAGCCAATTAGCAAAGTTGAGACAGACAGGATCTGTTAAGGATTACATTCATCACTTCCAAAACCTTTCTCTACGGGTGGAAAATATTACTGAAGAGAATCTGAATGACCTATTTCTTGGGGGTCTTAAGGATCACATTGAGCATGAGGTGCATATGTTTAATCCTCATAAGGTTTCTGATTTGATGATTATGGCAAGAAGGGTAGAGGAGAAATTTGTTTCAAGTAGGAGACAACATTTCACTTATACCAGAGATCGCAACACCTTGGCCCCAACACTCCCTCAGCCAGTTAGATTGACACCTCAACAAATTGAAGAAAAAAGAGAAAAAGGGTTATGTTTTAACTGTGACAGTAAATTTGGACCCAGACATAAATGTGCTGAAAAGAAGTTGTTCTACATTGATGGGCCTAGTGAAGATGAAGAGAATAATGAAGATGCAGAGTCAGAGGTCTTGGTTGAGCCAGAGGAGGAGTCAGGAGATCCTCAACCAACAATCTCATGCCATGCAATTTTAGGTATTAGCACCCCCAAACCCTAAAGGTGGTTGGATTCCTAAAAAAATAGAGGGTCACAGTGTTGATTGATTCAGGAAGTACTCACAACTTTATCAATCATAAGTTAGCAGTGCGCCTAAATTGTTTCATTTATCCAGCTCCTGAATGTCAAGTAATGATTGCTGATGGAGGTACTGTTACTTGTTCTGGAAAATGCCATAGCATTAAGCTTTCCATGGGAGATTACATACTAAATAGTCCCATGTATGCCATTTCTATGGGAGGAGCAGACATTGTGTTAGGGGTTCAATGGCTTACCACTTTGGGAACCATTGAGATGAACTTCCAAGACTTGTTCATGCGATTTCACTTTGAAGGAAGGACTTTTGAGCTAAGAGGCTTAAGAGAAAAGTCTCCACAAATAGTAAGTTCTCATCAGATGCACAAAATGCTAAAAAAGGGTGCAGAGGGATTTGTGGCACAACTCTTTTCATTGGAGGCTCATCATTCTAAGGACATTATACCATCAGATATGCAAGCAGTGTTGGATGCACACTCTGTTGTATTTGAAAATATACCAAAGGGCTTACCTCCAAAGAGAGATCATGATCATGCTATTCAGTTATTACCAGGAAGTCAACCACCTAACATCAGACCTTATAGGTACCCATATGTGCAAAAGAGTGAAATCGAGAAGATTGTACAAGAGATGTTGGAAGCAGGAATCATCCGCCATAGTCAGAGTGCTTATTCTTCTCCAGTAGTGATGGTATGGAAGAAAGATGACATGTGGCGCATGTGTCCTGATTATAGGGAACTTAATAAGTACACAATCAAAGATAAGTTTCCTATTCCTGTAATTGATGATTTGCTTGATGAGTTACATGGTGTTGTTTATTTTACAAAGCTTGATCTTCGTTCGGGATACCACCAAATCAGAATCAAGGATGAGGATGTTCATAAAACCACCTTTTGGACACATGAAGGCCATTATGAATTCCTGGTAATGCCTTTTGGACTCACAAATGCACCTTCTACATTTCAAAGTTTGATGAATTCTATTTTTAAGTCATTCCTACGGAAGTTTGTCTTAGTGTTTTTTGATGATATATTAATTTATAGCAAAACATGGGAGGAACATTTGCATCATGTAAATAAGGTTTTGGAAACCCTTGAGCAACATCAACTTTATGCAAAGCCCTCTAAGTGTTCTTTTGGACTCAAGGAGGTTGAATATTTGGGTCACATTGTCTCTCATGAAGGGGTTAAAGTGGATCCTAATAAGATCAAAGCCATGATGGAGTGGAAGGTTCCAAAAACCCTAAAGAATCTACGAGGATTTTTGGGGCTTACAGGTTATTACCGAAGATTTGTAAGGCATTATGGAAGCATAGCTGCACCTCTCACAGCTTTATTAAAGAAGGACTCCTTCCATTGGAGTGAGGATGCAACCAAAGCATTTGAGCAACTAAAGGAGGCCATGTGCACCACTCCAGTCTTGGCTACTCCAGATTTTTCCAAAACATTCATTGTTGAATGTGATGCATCAGGGGTGGGTATGGGGGTAGTTCTCATGCAAGAAGGCCATCCTATTGCCTTTTTGAGCCATCAATTCAAAGGTAAGAATATTTCCAAGCTGACTTATGAGAAGGAAATGCTAGCCATACTTCATGCAGTAAAGCAATGGAGACCATATCTCATAGGAAGACACTTTAAAGTGAAGACAGATCATGATAGTCTGAAATACTTCTTGGAGCAGCGTTTATCATCTGAAGAACAAAAAAAATGGGTCTCCAAGATGTTGGGATATGATTTTGAGATTATCTATAAGAAAGGGAAGGAGAATGTAGTTACGGATGCTCTATCACAGAAAGATGACTCAACTGCAGCCTTGTTATGTGCCATATCCATATTACAAGAAGATTGGATAGATGAATTTGTTAAAGATTCAATAAGAAACACTTGTGTGCACAGATTTACTACTTTAATGTTTTAGCCAAGCGGCTTGTGTGTGAGTGTGTGTGTGTGTGTGTATGTGTGTGCGTTCCTCCTAATATCTACGAAACACATCATAAAGTGAATAGAGCTATGTATCATAATGAAAATAGTGCTACATGTGGAAACATTATGAGTGGAACAACATGATGTTGTGACAAAATCTCATACAAGAGTTGGAGGGCCTCAAACATATCAATATCATGTTGTGGATGGTGAAGCCAATAGATATGATGCATCCACTTTTAACCCAAAGATAAATTGTTAAAATGATGAGAGCATTTTTGTTGAAAACCTGACCGTACACATTGAAAGGGGTAAGCCTCAAATTGTCTTCTGATTTGGTTCATCTTCTTATGCTCTCAAAGGCCAAGGAACCTCTTTCAGGCATTGAAATTGAGATCAGGGGAACACTGAAATTTGTGGGTCTGTGAAAAATTATTAACCTCCATGTTGGATGAGATTGGTAACTGCCATTTGTAACATCTTGTTCAGTACCACTTATAGATGACGAAACTTGCATGTGTTGGAATCCCACATGCTTCTACACTTATCGACCACACCCTCTACAAGCTCTTCCTACATTTTAGTTTAGGGATCACGGTTCAATATAGGCTGCAACTTGCTTCACCCAGTTAATAGTGTTATCATATTAGTTGTTTGGAATATCATTTCATGAAAACCATTAATAAATGAAAAAGTGTGACCAAGAATCAATTTGTGACCGAGAACAATGAAAGTAGAAAATATAGAAAAAATAAATGAAAAATATGTATAAATGAACAGTTAACTTTCACGATGACGACATCGACCATATGCGTCCTTGTCGTGCGTCAATGTTGTGGGAGGTGCACCCCTTTTCCACCGCGGTTTACACCTATCGGCAGTTAAAGAATGAAGGTGTATCAGAATTCTTTAATTCTCTAACGTAATCAGAATTCCTGACCATTCCGATCTAAATCTCGAACAGTCATTTACAAATTACCATATTTTTTATAGATACAAATTTCCTGTAAGGTTATCAGTAAATATTTCTATGGAATGTATCATTCAATGGATTGTAAGCCAGCATTGAAATAAAATTAAGCTTCACTTTGAATGTCGTTTGAATATTACGCCAGCAGTATCACATATACTTAGATTCATGCCGTGACGTTGTGACAAGCTTATTTTGTCTCATTCTTCCGCCCGGTTTTACGGGTAGAAAAACATGACTGCCGCTATTTCTGACGAAATGCCGCTTAAAGCAAAGTTTTAGAGAGTTAGTGGTCCCATGCTCCTAAATTTTCTTAGCTGGTTTGGAGAGGAATTTTAGGATAAATTTAGTTAGCTTAAATGTGGTTCAATGGTATGCAAAAGTTTTTTTGAGAGTATGCTAGAAATTTTTTAGGGAAAATTTAACTAATCTGTTAACTTATAGTTTGCAATACACAAATTCACATATTAGATTTACTCATTTATGAGTTAGGATTTGGCAGAACTTTGTTCCTAGCAAAATGGCTGTGACCGGTACTGAACAACATCTTTTTTTCTCAACTGAGGATGATCTATATTTTCTTAAGATTTTTAGTTTGCAATAAAATTCAATATTAGTTTTCATAATTTGTTCCTACAAAATAAAAGTGGGTGGTGCACCTTAGGAATCCCACGGTCAATTATTGTCATGGGACCACCCCTCAACAAAAATAGGAGCATAGCCCCCTCCATGAGAATAATAAGAAAAGATTTCGGAGGGTTTTGTGGTATCCGTACATGTGACTGTATGAAATTTTGTTAGTCAAATGAATCTAAGCGAAGTTACAAGGAAAGATCAACCTGACCAGGAAACATTTCTCGTTGGAATACGACTGTTATAATTATGTTTTCCGTCGATGGGAAAGAAGCCTTCCATTGACACAACATGGCCAAAAGAAAGATGAAATCCCCAGCATGCGCGGCTTGCAGAATGCAGCGAAAGAAATGTGCAGAGAATTGTCCGCTGGCTCCTATAAATGTTATCCAGCAGATGATCCTGCGAGCTAAAATTTGTAGAATCATGCTCGCCATTTCTTCGAGTGTTTGGAACTATGGCAATATTGTGAAAAATATATTACAGTATGGGGCACACTGATTTTTTACCTCCTGTTTTGGAAGATAAAATACGATTTGATCCAGGTTTTTAAAGTATTTCTCAATAATACAATTGTATCCTTGCTTTGATTGACATTTACATAAGTAATACCCAGTATGGTCCGTTGGCTTCTATTTTAATTAAATTATCTCTGCAAGGAGTCGACTCCGCCGCTGAATTTCTTTTCAGTGTTATCAATATTACTTTTATAGTGTTTTTTTAAATGCTCGGTGTAATTCAGTATGTATTTAATTACGTACTAGCTAATTGCTCGTTCTTGTTTTTTAATTTGTGTGAGTTGTATCACTAGACCGTTGAATTTTTAATGTGTAATGGTTTATTGAGTTATTCATATGATACGGATGCAATACCATAAATTTGAGGGTGTGTTGTAACTCCATTACATAGATGAGATGCTTATTACCCTGGTTCATACATACAAAATTCTAATAGACCATTAACATATTCTTGGTTATAGGTGTCACCAAAAACAATCAATATTAGAACCTAACCTCTTTTTCCATTATACTCGTAACAATATTTGTTTGACAAAAAAAACTATTTTTCTAAATTCTAGGTATAGAGCATCATAAACGAAAAATTTAGTGGATGTCCTTCCGTAACAGGTAATATTTCATGTACCACAAAGTACCCATAAACATATTTTACTTCTATTTTTGTATTATATATTCGCATCACGGTCATAATAAATTACAATTGTAGAGAAATTGTGAAAATTCTATTGCAGTCACAGATTATTAATCTCCTATCTTAAAAGATTATTTAACTGCCGAAAACTAATTCATAGCTAATAGCGAAAAATAACACAACTGCATCTTCACTAATAAAAATATGGAAAGAAATGAGTAACACAAAGAACATAGTATATTCGGACAAATTATCCCTGGAAAAACCCTAAGGGAAAACCAGTTCTATAGATGAGGGATTATATTAACTTCAGCAAATTAAGAGATACAAAGATTCCTTGCCTCTTACTCGCAGAACTCCGACAATCTCCCAACTTGTCCCACTGATATTGCCCCACTGCTAAACTCAGAGCCATAACGTTATCACTGCGCCCTTGCTAACACTGCAAGATACAACTGCTATCACTGCAAACTTACAAACTCATTTGCTAGCATTGCAAATGCTTCTCCAAAACTTGTATTCTCCAAATGCCCAATGACCTCCTTTTATACTACTCTCATATGGTAAACCAACGGCCGAGATCGATTCTCAATCGACAGCTGGGATACACATGCTTGGCCGCTGTCCAATGCACTCTCTTTGGCTCAACCATGAACTAACTAAGAGAGTTTATTGCAAATGCTATATCCAACCTGGTGTTGACCAAATACATGAGCGAACCAATTAACTACCTATATAAGGTGGGATCTACATCTTTGTACTTAGATGTATCTATCTTCCTCCAATTAGTGATCATAGGTGTAGACATGGCTTTGCAGTCCTCCATCTCGAATCTCTTCAAGATTTCAATGCAATATTTCCCTTGACCAAGGAAAATATCTCCATCTTGTCTGCCACACCTCCATGCCTAGAAAATAGTGCATGAGTCCCAAGTCCTTCATCTTGAACTCTTCTGCAAGGTACCTCTTGCAATCCTCTATGAGCCCTAGTGCACCTGTAAGAAACAAGTCATCTACATATAGAACAAGAATGAGAGCCTCGCCCCCAACCACCAAGTAGTAGAGGTTAGCATCTGTCTCACTCTTCACAAAGCCCATTTTCTGCAAGTATGTATCAATGCGCTCATACCACGTTCTAGGAGCCTGCTTGAGTCCGTACAAGGCTTTCATCAATCTGCACACGTGGGTCTCTTTGTTGTGTGCTACAAAGCCTTCTGTTTGTTCTATGTATACCTCCTCCTTTAATCCACCATTAAGGAATGTTGTCTTGAAATCCATTTGGTGGATCTGCTATCCCATCTGCGTTGCAAATGAGATTACAATTGGTATAGAAGTATACCTGGCCATTGGAGCAAATGTCTCCTCATAGTCTATTCCCTCCTTCTGAGAGAACCCCTTTGCCACAAACCTTGCCTTGTATTTCTCGATGCTACCATCTGCACCGTGCTTTATCTTGAAGATCTAGCGTGATCCAACTACTGCCCTATCTGTTGGTCTAGGCACTACCTCCCACACACATCATTATGCATTATTGAAGTATATTCCTCAACCATAGCATCTTGCCATACCTGATGTTGTGCAGCCTCTTGATAGTTGGAAGTTTCACTATCTACCAACGACTTGACTAATGCCACATAGTCATTGAACTTGGCTGGTTTTTTCCTTTGTCTCGTACTCTTCCTAGGAGCTCCCACAAACTCCTGAGTATCCCTTTGTGTGTTTTTAACCTCACGGTTCTTGTTGCCCACTATAGAGGATGAAAAATCTACCTCTAAATCTTCTAGATGCATATCCTACTGCACCAGTTTCTCCATACTCTGTGAATCTTCACTACCTGAGTCTATGCTTGTACTAGTAACTGTACTTCAGCTTTGCTACCCTTGACTTGGACTTGGAGCTTTTGTTGGCTGCTCACTTTGATCATCTACTGGAAAATATTTGGACCTTCTAAACGCTTTGTCCTCCATGAACTTGACATCACGTTTGACAATAATTCTTCTAGTCCATGGAATAAAAATCCTACATGCTTCTGAAGTTTCATTGTACCCAACAAGGTACCCATTCTCTATAGTCTGATCTAACTTGGTACGTGTATCTTCTGGAATATGACAATATGCCAAACTCCCAGATATCCTGAAGTGACCTACATCTGGATTCTTCCTTGTGAAAGCTTCCTCTGGTGTCATCTTCCCTAGTACCTTGTGTGGAACCCTATTCTGAATGTATATTGTTGTACTACATGCCTCTGCCCATAGATAACATGGGGCATGTCCTAGTCACATAGCAACATAGCCCTTGCTGCCTCCGATATAGAATGGTTCTTCCTTTCAGACAAATCCATTCTGCTATGCAGATTGTAGGGAACCGTCCACTCTCTCTTGATTCCTTCTCTGGTACAGAACTCCTGGAAGTCATTTCCTTTGTACTCACCTCCATTATCTGACTGAAGAACCTTTATCTTCCTTCTTGTTGAATTCTCCGTAAGAGCCTTGAACTATTGGAAGCGACTGAAAACCTCATCCTTGATCTTCAAGAAGTATATCCATGTCTTCCTGGAAAAATCATCAATAAAATGTAACATAGTACACATATCCTCTAAGAGACTTTGTCGACATTGGTCCACATACATCTGAATGTACTAGATCAAGAATGACCCTCAGATCTGGTGTCACTCCTTGGAAAAGATGCTTTCGCAAACTTCCCCAACACACATCCCTTACATACATAATCATGCTCTCACCTCAGGAACACCTGCTCTCATGAAGTAATTTAATCATGATGGATATGGCCCATCCTCCTATGCCATAGCTCTCTCTAAGTTCTCTAGGATTACTGTTTCTCATAAGTGCCTTAGGAGTATCAAACTGTAAGCCTATAAAGGTGACCGCTCCTAACTCCAATAGCTATGGGTGATTTCTAATCCTTGTGCTTGATCAAAACATGTGCCCCTCTAAAGAGGACATTGTACCCTTTGTCCTAAAGGACAGATACAGAAATCAAATTCATCCCTAAGCTTGGAGCATCCAACACATCATGAAGGGGAATCATCTTACCACTCTCCCTCTGAAACTGAACAGTCCCTTTCCCAACTGAGTTGAGTTTGGACATGTTCCCCATAAAGATCTCAATTCTGGTGCTCTCTTCCTTATAACTAGAGAAGTATTCTCTAACTCCTGTCATATGATATGACACCCCACTATCTATATACCAAACACTCTGTGAGGTTGAGCTAACCATGCATGCTATGAGTGCAAACTCATCTTCCATTCTACTAGAGAGCTCATCTGCACTTGTTGAAGCCACAACTTACTTCTTGATTTTATTTTCATTCTTCTTCCTTTATGGGTAATCGCTGACATAGTGGCCAAACTCGTGACAGCCATAGCACTTGATCTTCGAAGAATCTTTCTTCTTCTTTTCACCTTGTGAATTTGATCCTTTACTAGACCCCTTCTTTGCTTTCCCTTTACCTGCTAGGGTAACATTTTCCTGTTCCACCTCACTTTTCTAACTCTTATTGTTGGCTCCATTGACAAGAATTAGTCTAAGCTCCTCCTGAGTGAAATCACTCCATAGTCGATTCCAACTCGGTAAGGTGTCTCGTCCATTTATGACTTGAACAAAGACATCCCACTGCTTAGTAAACCCATTTAGGGCTATTCTCACTAGCTCATCATCATTTGGTTTGTCTCCAACAGCTGCCAATTCATCCTTGACAAGTCTAAGTCTGGTGAGGTAACTTGTGACGTCTTCTCCCTTATTCATCTGGGTATTCCTCAACTTTTCTCTAAGAATCAGCTTCCGGTTAGTGGTAGCATTCTGGTATAGATTCATAATGGCATCCCACATCGTCTTTGCTATATCTAACTCTGCAATATGCGGAACAATATGATCCTTAACACCGTCAAGAATCAACCTCCTCACCTTGGTAACTTATTTCTTATATGCTAAGAGTTGTGTTCCATTTGTAGGTACAGGTACAATAGTGGTCACATATTCCTCGATACCATTCTCTTCCAGCAATAGAGAAATTCTGGCTTTCCAGACACCAAAATTCGAGGCTCCATCCAATCTGTCCTGATCTCTTAAACCTACTGAGGCTATCTTAAAAGAAAATAATAATAATAATTTTGAAGAGGTTAAACTGGGTTTTATAAACCCTCATTTTCTTTCACCTAGGCTAAATCTCTTCTACCCGAACTTAGCTCTGATACCATGTGAAAAATCTATTACAGTTACTGATTTTTAACCTCCTATCTTGTATGATTATTTGATCAACAAATATTGGAAAATAACACAACTGTAACTTCACAAATACAAACACATAAAAAATACCCAACAAGGTGAACACAATATTTTCGGACAATTGTCCCTGGAAAAACTCCGTAGGGAAAACCAGTACTACAGATGAGAAATATATTAAACTTCAACAAATCAAGAGATACAAATACTGCTTGCCTCTTACTGGCAGAGCTCCGACAATCTCCTAATCCTCCTGTTGATATTCCTCCATTGCTATCTCCAACGTTATCACTGCGCCCTTGCTAACACTATAAGACTACTTGCTAACACTGCAAGTTTCTATAAAAACTTCCTTATTACAAATGACCCAATGACCCCCTTATATACTACTCTCGTTGAAAATCAATGACCAAGATTAATACAAATGAACGGATGAGATTAAGACAACTCAATAACAATTAACAACCTTGGTTATGAGGTGTCACCTAAAAGGAGTCAATATTAAATAACAATTGTTTTTATCCTAACAATATTTGTTTGACAAAAACAATTATTTTTCTAAATTCTAGGCCAGAACGAATAGCTGTCCAAACTACCCATAACTAATGCTGCTATATTCGGGTGAGGAAAAACAACTTTCCAAGCTACTAAGATTAACACATTGGGTCACAACCACCTATTCAAATCGAACACGATTTACGCTCCGATGGGGCATTCATGCATTATGATGAAGGAGGAGCTTGGGAAATACATGGACTACTAACCTCCCGTCCCTGCAACATACATTTATATGTGTAAATTACGCATACACTACCACTTATGTCCCTTCGATTATCCCATCAACACATATTTCCTTACTATTTTTCACCTCTACAGATGAGAACGCTTCTTCGTTTGTGGTTTAAGTGTCTTCTTCTAATTTATGTAGTGATGTCTTTGTGGAATAGTCTATTGCAACATTGGAAATAAACATCCTCTTCTTTGTTGTGGATGGTTAATCATTTTTTGGGTCATTTCATTTTCCTAGGGTCGGCCTTATTCTAGGTGTATCTCACCTACGAACATGACTATCTTCTTGAAATTCAGTTATCACCTAATAAGCTTCATATGGAATTCTCAAAAACTACTATTGCAAATGCCCATTACAAGAGCATTCAAGGGGTTCACTAAATCTTCCTAAATTATATTGTTCTAGGATGTATCTCAGACAATTTTACTACAATTTTAATGGTTTCATCCATTTACAACTATGTAAAGATGCATAAAGTCATATCATAAGCAAGTTGAAAAAGTTGCTATTTTTATTTTTTATTTCTTTTCAATCAATGTAGTTATTTTATTATGTAGAGTGTTGGCTTAATATAGGTACCCCTTATAGTTCAAAACTTTACCGGATAGGCCCTGAACTTTTATATACTATGACAATTAATATTTAAAAGGAAATTAAAGAAATGAATGAATAAATGAGACATGACACATTCTATTTTTAATATACAATTTGCACAAGCATTAAGAACATACATTCAATTTTAAGAGGTATATGTAGAACAACAATTTGAATTAAATGTTCATCATCCTAGTTTCATTCATCCACGATCATTGGTGAATCATTCAAATAAAACACATTATATTTTTGGCTCTATTTCTTTGCTGAAGTTTTTGCACCATCATTAGGTTTGGCTAAGAGTGTTCATAATGCATGAATAAATACAATCATCCCATGTTGTTATCCCAAAGTTGTTAAGCAAATAACATGTATTAACACCATTTCAAATTGCTCACTCATAGTACTCCGTAAGCTATAAACCCAAATGCCCTTCGTAGGTTTTTAACCTAGGACCAACCTAGACACTACATGAACATTTAAGTATGCTCATATATAAGAACGCATTTAAAAGTTCCACTGAATCATGTTTATGCATGTGAAAACTCTTGATTTTTATGGTTTAGAGATTTCCTACTCAATACCCTGTACATCCTAAATCATTCAACAGAAGTATTAAGGTGACATTTAAATATACCAATGGTGATTCTCAATTGAGTTTGTAAGCAATGCTAATTGTGTCATATAAATCTAGGTTTCAAAATTGCAAAGGTTATAATTCAGAATCTAAGTCAAAAATTGAGGTTGGAAGATATTTTAAAAAGATGCATAATACAACTATGCAGCCACATATGGCAATCAATTTTAGGTAATTAGTTATGTACATGAGTGGACTACATATATCAAGAAAGTTCTTTACAAACAAGCGTCTATATCTGGATTTGATTATTTTGCACAAAGAATCCTATATGTCAAGGATCTTCATGAATCTCTCATTTCTATATGATGAAATTGTTTTTGAGAAGGTTCCAAGAACAAATACATGGCAATCTAACTATTCATTAGTGATTAGATTGGAATTAGCCAAACATGTACATTAAGACTACATTATATTGTGAGAAATCTATATTCATTCCAAATACAACTTGTTCAATGAACCCCAAACCCTAATTTCTTATTCTTTATTCAATACATTGTGCACTGATTAATGACCCTACTTATGATCATGAATAGGTGCAGCTAAATTAGACATCATTGCATGTTGTAAATCCACAAGGTTGGTACCCATATCCTATTATCATGCATGCTGGGTTAATATTTAATGATTGGCTTACCTTTATATAAATATGAATTGTTGACATAATATACTTTGCACACCTCCTAGGATTACCTAAGAATAATGTCACTCATAGCATAGGGAAAGTGCATGTGAAAATTGTATTTTCCATGTGGATGGAGTGTTGCACACATATCCCTATTGATATAGCACTTGAGGGGTTCACTTACCTAAAAATTTGGTATAACACATCACTTCGAAGGGTATTAAAGAATACCACTTAATGTTTGCTTCTACATCTAACTTTTTCAATTGATAATATCCCCTCCCTTTATATTATTAGAATGAAAATACCCCTATTTTTTCCATGTACCTTACTTACCCATTTTTTCAATTACAATTTTATTCACCCCTTTTATTTATACCCTAATATATCAAACAAAAAATATATTACATTTTACTCACTTAATTATTATTTTCTTAATACACATTTTCTCTAGAAAGAGAGTATGAAGTCATTTAAGACCTATTACAAATTATCTTAATGTTAAGCTTAATCATGTATCAATAATTCTTTTACTAATTAAGATGGTTAAATAATATCATTTGAGTTGAAAATCATAATGAATCTTGGTTTTATACCATCCTATTATTTCTTGGTTAAAAATCTCTTAATGAGATTTCCTTATTCAATAAGAGATATATAATTTAAAAACCATGCAGATCTCCTTTGGCCTACCTCTCTAACTTACCCTCAATACCTAATTCAAAATATTAATAAATTAAACCCTTTCACCCCTATTGTTTACCAATATATTGAATTTAATTTAATAAATTTTAATTACCTCAACATGAACTTATGTGTTATGATATTGTCTAGCTAATGAACACCCTGTGCATATAGTCAAAAGAAAAGTTGCACTACAACTATTAATTTTTCTATATATAGACCACTTCTATTTGTAAATTAAAAAATAGTGTGGAGATAAAAATCATACAATTGATTTATTGAAAATAATGTGTTTTTATTATTGTGTATCATTTACATCAGGTTCTATCATTTTTAGAGTGAGTCCAAATTAAGTAGATTACTGGGTTTTGCTTATTATTTACGGTTATAGAGCAATATCTACTTAAATTGGTAATTATGGTATTAATGTTTTTTGCTAATTATTTTGATCCATATACTTCTCTAGGTTCATTGTAATATTTTAGGCATACCAACTTACTAGTGTTCAAAAAAACCGTATGGATTTTTTTTATTCTTGCCAAAAAAATCTATTTCTAACCATTTTTAATGTTTTTAATTTCAAGAAAAATTATATTTTTCTAGTTATTCTTGATGTTTTTAATGAAATCTACATCAAAAAGTAGAAATAAAAAAGGTTTTTTTGAGGCACAATTTTTTCATGTGAATATTATGAATTTCACTTCTGCAAGACAAGCCACATCAAGCAATGTACAATGACTGTTTTCGTAAAATTTTGTAGGTTGGAGGATCCAATCACTAATTTTTAGATTTTTCATCTCACAAGCTTTCTAGAAAGTCCAAGTTTTTGTAATTTGGAATTATGGTGCTCTTAGAGCCTCCATTTCAAGTTGGTAGTTTCTTAGACAACCATTCAAATGCACAAACATGTGTCTTATCTTTAATAAAGGAATTAATTGTAAACTTTTGTTTAGAGCATGATATGTGGAGTTATGAAAAATATTATTTTACAAGGCATTGGCTACTAATAACCTTGGAGTTCAAATCCATTAGGCTACATGCTTAGCCTTAAGATCCTTCTTTAAGTTGTTGGTTACCCATATGACCCTCCTAGGTTACTCAATTAGCCCCTTGCACCCTAGTTAACCCCTAGTTGCTTATTTCAGCCATCTTATAACATATAGCTAGTATCTTTTTTAGCCTCGTGTGTAAAAATATTATTCATTTTACACCATTGAGCATCATGTTTTAAATAAATGTTTTCTAGAGGCTAGTAGTCACTAAAATATACATTTATTACTATTACATTACGCCTCTAGTATATAGTTATATGCACGATTTCTAAGTTTGAGAAATAGGCACCAGTGACACCTCTTTAGTCCTTTTCTTTCTTGGTTTAGCTATGCTTATATCTTTTACATTGCATTTGTGTCTTTTTGGTCAAGTCACAGGGATCCTTGTTACTATATTTTACTTTGTTTCTGTTTTCTTGCTACAGGACAATGTCGCCCAGACAAGATAGTAGCACCCTGGCGCTAAGGTTCTTTTGGGCGTTCCTATCTTATTTTCTTGGTTTTCTCTTTTATTGGTTTAATTTTGGATTTAGGTCTATTGTTATCTTCTTTTCATGACCTAGGTCAGATTTTAGTGTCATTATGTGCTGAAATTCAAACAAAGAACTCATGTATATACATAATCTACTTATTCTAAGGGGTAATTGGGATATCATTTATATATCTACCACATACACATGAGAAACATAAGGGACTACATTTTGGGATGTAATATTCATTGTATAGGGGGAGGATATTATGAATTCCATATCACACATTCTTGCATTGGGATAAAGTAGTTGTAGCCCGTTATTCTTCATGCGACTGACACTAGGGAATTTTATCTCAAGGGACACAACTTCAATCACACACACACACACACGCACAAACTACATGTAGTATGAAATATAGTGTTGTTCTCAGTGAAAATCACATTAGGGTGACCACTGAGGTTAGTCTGATTAAGCATTTGTATATTTTTATTCAATTTAATGTTTGTTTGAGTTGTGTAGGTAACTAGGGTTTATTTTGTAGGTATAGATGTAACAGAGAAAAAGTGCAGTGAATTTGACATGACCAAAAAGGAGCAAAAAAAGACAAGAAGTGACATAAAAAAATTAGAGCACGAGTTTTCCTACAGATACTAGTTCCCAGAACGAAAATTTTGACCTTAAGCCTCAACACAAACTATGAGTGTTACGTGGTTCACCCTTTCATTAAGGATGTACTTGAAATGATATTTAAAATCATAATATGAATATAAGGAATGTAATTAGAGACAATAGACATAACACATTGCATCAACCATCATTCTTTATTTATTCATACTAATTGTTACATCAGTTTTTCACATTCATCTCACACACTCTCATTACACATTAATCTTCATACTTCCTCGTACTTGTATACTATCCTATTATCTTTTCTATCTTCCTTTATCTTATCTTACACTCTCTTCATCTAGATATCCATATCTTCTCTATTTTTCCCTACTTCTCTATGATTACATTTCAATAGTTTAAGTATTTATCTTTATTAATTATTAAAAAGACACTACTTTTGGAGGCATCTTTTTCAGACGCGTTCAAATTTTATTCTTTTTATAGTTCTTGTTGGTCTTATGTGGTTCTGTATAGTCTTTGGAAAACTTTCGATAGTGTTTCAAAATTTCCTCTAGTGTCCTATGACTATGCCATTATCCTGCAGCTTCTTATATTTGTAGTCACAAAATCACGCACTTACTATTACATTTATATTGTCGGGTATGTTATTTTATAAATGGATCTTGCATAATAAAAGTATTCACTAGTGACCCATCCCTAGGTCTTATTGTCAGTTAATAAGGGATCATTGTATTTTGTCTAGTTCAGTCGTCATTTGCCTCTACAGTGTTGGCCAACTTTTAGGCTGTCTCAGGTGTCATATTTTTCTCAATTGTCATCTTTAGGTCTATGTTGGGGTGCCTAGGGTTGCACTGGGGTGCCCCTGTCTGTGATTTTAGGCTCCCATGTTGTCGTAATGTGTGGTTTTAATTTCTTTGTTCGAGGTCAGTCCTAGTGTTTATCCCGTGCATTCCCCTAGGTCATAGTCGGTAGTTTTGGGTCACTAGTGTCGAAATTTGAACAAGATATCCTTATATAAACATAACATACTCACTACATTAATGGAAAACATATTACTATCAAGAGAAGCTATCTACTAAGGCAAGGGACTGCATTTGGGATTTTTCTACATCTGCATCACACAGGCATAGGGGAAAGGGTTGTATTCTTTCCATTCCATCCACCATTTGTATTTTACATCTAGTTATTGTTATCCCAAATTTACCCCCGAAAAATTTGGTCAGAACAAGCCCTGCACATGAAGGAAATATGAAGGGAACGATTCAGATCCGCGAGCTCACATTCCAGAATGACAAATAAAGGGACATGCATACTTGACTTAAGGAGCACAGGGACAAAATGAGGCTGAACAACGTAAAAGAAACTAGGGGCCCAAAAGAGTCAAATTCGACCCTGTACAGGAAATAATTAAAGAAACGGATCTGTCAAGCGAATCTGTGCTTCAAAACCAGCAAATAGACTCAGTTAGGTTCTAAAATGGAATAACATGGTCAAAGAAGGAGGCCGAGCGGTGTCAAAGGAGCTAGAGGCTCAAAGAAAAGAGACAACGAGGGTTCAAAGTCGTCGGGCTCTCAAACGACTCAGAACGAGCCTCAAAATGGCTAAGTATGGAGAAGACAATGGATGTTGCCAAATGTCAAAGCGATGCATCTCCAAGGATTAAACCCCAAGAGGCATATTTTAACAAGCGTCATGCCCCCATGTGTCCCAGGTCCAAAGCGGGGGTAGAGTCAACAGAAGTCAAAAGGCAGACAAGGTGGGCCTCAAAATTGGCTAAGTATAGAAGTGCTAACGGAAGCTGCCACGCGTCAGCTCGGTGCATCTCCAAGGGTGAATCCAAAAGCAGAGGCTCAAATGAGCATGGGGCTTCCACGTGTCCCAGAGTCTGAGCAAGTACATTTTGTTGTTGAAAAGTCCAAATGTAAGCAGAGGTCTCCACGTGTCTCGACCGCGCAACTTCAAAGGTGAAATCTAGGGGCAGTTTTCAAATGAGCGCTAAGCCTCCACGTGTCCAAGGTCAGACCTTTGACCCGCCAAGCAGAGGGACACAGGGAAAATACAAAGGAGCCCAAAGAAGCTCGTGGAGGCTACCAAATGTCGATCAGGTGTTGTTTCAAGAGCGAGGGTAGGGGCTGAATCTCCAAGGTGTGTCAGGCCACCACGTGGACCCTGTAGGGCAGACTCTTCAAATATTACCCCCGTAACCCTAATATTCAAATGGTCATATCTTTTGACTGGAGAATCCAATTTGGGCGGGAGAAGACTTTCTGGAAACGTCTCGACACCCTCTACGTGTTGGGAACATAAAATATCATTTTGGGAAGGCTTTGGTTGGTGAAAAATGGGAAAAAATCTTCCAGACCATTAATATAGAATATGATTTCTTCAACCACCAGGTTTGATTCGATTCGATCCGTTGGGGAACAAGAAGTGACATATTGTGAGTGGATTTGTTAAAGGAATTGATATTTAGTGGTTGAGATTTCAAAACGAGATTCAATGTGTATCTCATGGTGGTTGGAGCAGGATTCAAATTCTTCCCTCTTCTCTTTCTTATTCTTCCTATATATTATAATAGAGGGGCACATTCAAAGGGTTGGTCATTGTTTCTCTTCTACCCCCCCTCTCTTTCTTCCTTAGGGTCGAATGGAGATTCGAAGCCTCCTCTCATGGCACTGTGATGGCATTTTCTTTCCTCTTGCCCATTGATGGTGCACTGTGTAACATTTTGGAGCAATAAAATATGTTTCGTGATGCATCTGTCCATCCTTGGCATATTTTATTGTCTCTCCTTACCTCTCATTGTTGCAGGGTATACTGTGCATATTCTGATGTTCGTTGCAGGTCTTGGGAGCTGTGTTTAATGGATTTTGAAGTGGTGCTCTGTGTTAAACCTATCTCTGGTTTGTGGTGCATTCTGTCCACCCTCTCCTCTGCTCACGTCTCTCCACTTCAGGCAATCGGATCTGTGATCATCTGCTTCCTTCTCTGGTGTATCACCACTTTAGTGTAGGCTCTTTCACACACACTCTCTCTCTCTATCCCCTTGGAAAGGTTATATTAGGATAGAATAGGTTCTGCTTGCACTGGAGTAGCTTGTGGTAGGTAGATTACGAAGCAAGAACCGGCTTTCTCCGGAGGTCCATCTCAGGTTTTACAAGTCCCACAACTTGAGAGATGGTCCCAAGTTGTGAAATCACACCAAATGTCCCACTTCAAAAGGGCCATTCATGGGTGTTGTGATTTTGCACTAATAGTTATTGCCCCCTACTACCGTGTCATTGACGCTAGGGCATCTTAAGCAAAAAATTACACACACATGCACATAGAACTACATTGGGTCCAAAATGGAGTACCACCTGTTGGGGAAAAAATGATTGTGTAGTTCTCTCTTCGTCATGCTCATTTTGTAGGAGTTGACATGATTGCGAAGTGACACACCTATGGAGTACCACCTGTTGGGAAAAAAATGTGTCAGTCAGTAATGAACGATGCATTATTTGTTGACATACAAAAAAACTTTACACAATAAACTATATACAATTGTAATGCATGTGGAGTTCCAATTGGAACTACGTGTAAGAGGTATCATTTCGAGGATTAAAAATATGCATTTGTTGCTTAAGGAAAATAATATTAGTTATATAGAAAGATACATTATGTTCCAATAGTATGCAATGATGCAAGTACGTACATAATATAATTGCAAGTAATTATCATTTATTTTCTTAAAAGATTTTTCAATCCACATAGCAATAGGAGGCAATAGTATGTTAGAATCAATAAACTATAGACATTTGAAATGCATGTGGAGTTCGAATGGGAACTAATCATAAGAGGTAACAATTTGAGGATAAAAAACTTTTATGTGTTGCCTAAGGAAAAGAATTTTTGTTATATGGTAAGATACAATACATTCTAATACTATACAAGGATAAAAATACACACATAATAAAAGTGCAGGTTAAATGCATTTATTTTCTTAAAGTTACTTACAATCCACATAGTAGTAGGTGACAATAGTATGTCAGTTTATAAGGAACTACAAAAGTTTTCTTTTGAAGCAGTGGAAAAGGGAAAAACATAGATATGAAATAAGCAACATAGTGGCGATAGTTCAAAGTATAGAATGGGATGGGTGAGGGTGTAAAGTTTGAAGGGATAGATACATTAGAAGTATTTGCATAATGAAGGTTACAAATGAGTTGCACTATTATCCACTTTCTTAGAACTGAGGATGACACATTTCAATCTGTTGTTTCTGCAGTATGTCTCTTTTTTCAGGGAAAGTGTGAAGCAGTATTCGTTGCCGATGACATTGCTTATAATTTCATTAGTCACGTCTTCATCTATAGACAATAGGTGGAGATCATTAGCTTCAACACCCATGATTGACTCAGTTGTCTCATCAAAAGCGGTAACTGTCTGGAGTTCTCCTGTTGGGTCCTTTAGATCGATCATGAGTGCATATCTATAATCATAGTTCTGAACTTGTATGTTGTAACTCGAACAGAACCATGAACCATTGTCATTCTCTCTCACCTTTTTCTTGCATTTTTTGTCACCTTTTTGAAGAGGACGTGCCTTGTAAAAAAAAAAATTCCATGTCGATATTTGTGATTTCTGCAATAACCATGGCCCATTCATTGCTCTCAGTGTTTCTCATCTGTACTACCTCCAAAATCGTTGTTACAAAGGTCAAGGTTTTTGGAGGGCCCATAAATTTGCTTGCGATAGAGGGTACTGGAAGGGAGTAGTCATTAGAATCAACCCAACCATGAAGTGTATTTGTTTCTAAAATTAGAGGGTTGATGTAACATTTGGTTCTTGAAACCATGTCAACTGAGCTTCCATTGAAACTGGAGACGCGAGTAACTTTCAAGGCAAGGACCGGAAGAGGTGGTATAGAAAGCATGTCTTCAAGTTTGTTGTTTATCTCATCTAAGTGTTGTCCCCACAATGTGAAACTTACACCAAATCCTGACCTGTCATTTAATTGTAGTATTCTTCTCTTTGTTTCAGACTTGTCATGCCAATGAATTGTTGAGCATGGTGACATCGTAAGAACAATGCCAATCAAATCAACTGTAGAACCTTCAATGCTTGTAGGTACATCCTTGATTTTGGTGAAGTGAAAGTGATGGGAAGGTATTGTATCCTCATTTGCTATGAGTGGAGATATGGTTGAGGAAGGTTGTAAGAAAATCTCCAAAGCATTGTTCAAATGGTTGTAACATAGCTTTGCATCAACAATCCTTGCAATCCTCCCATTGGAAATTGTATATAGCTTCCCATTTTCAATCTGCTCGTAGAATGCTTTCGTGGCCTCATTGAAACAGGTGATGTGGATTTCCCCTTCTTCTTGATCCAAAAAATCAAACCCAGACACATAACCATATCCCCTTGCATTGTTGCAAATGTATGGTGGAAAATGTAAACTTTTAGTGCAGTTAAACATGAAATGAAGGATGTGTTCAGGAAAGCATGCATTTGTAAAAAATGAGAACCTTTAAAGTTTGCTTCCTTTTTCATTCATATTTTCGAAGAAACGCAGACATGAAGTCTAACCCTTTAACAATTCAATATGCAAAAAAGTGATATAATGTACAAAATTTTGCATGAAAATAACTAAAAATTGCATGATTCTTTCTTGACATTTTAAAACTATATGTATTTGTGTGCAGATTTAATGAGGAACACATTAAAAATGCATTGTTGTTGGTTTACGTAAAGAAGAGAGCAATTGTATGAAGGAAAGATATAACGAAGAACACATTAAAAATGTGTTGTTGTTGGTTTACATAAAGTAGCGAGCAATTGTATAAAGGAAAAATTGAACAAGTATGTTGAAAAGTTAGATTCTATCTTCCATATGTTCCGTTGCAATATATACATGCATTTATTTGAAACGAATTACAAATTATTATGTTAAGCAAATATAATGGAAAACAATAAGAACAATATGTACACTTGAAGTGAGAAAACTATAGGTATTTGTATGGAGACACAATGATAAAGAAATTAGGAATGCATAGTTGTTGGATTACAAAAACTGTACATGTATTTGAAAAGTTTGATTCTCTGTCCGATATATACTGCCACAATACATACATAGAATTATTTGCAACGAGTTACAATTTGTTTCAAAAACACTTATAGACAAACACTTGTAAACTAACCACTACAAGCTATTTTTTTAAATCAAATTTCTTGTTTTTTGCTTGTGCAATTTTCTTTGCACATTTCTTGTATTTTTGTCAAGTTGTAGATGCCTCGATTGGTATCCCCATTATCCTCAATTTGTGGGGTGGTTCATATTTTAGTGCATCTTTGTTAGAATCATAAATCAAGTAGAAGCTTCATGAATGATCTCCAATCGTTCGGATTTTGGAGAGAAAAAATGGGGATGTTGCCATCAGGTGGAGGCGATCTCTGATCATTTCGGCTAACCCTATTTTAGGTGGTTTCAATTGCCTATAATGCAAAACATTAACAACACATTGAAGATGTTTAAACTCTTCCTCCCTCTGCAAGCGAGGCGTAGTTAATGTCAATCCCATTGTAGGGACAGGAATTGTGTTTCTATTCTGCATCATATTAAACTGGAGAGGGAAAAGAAATATGTTAGTCCTAGAAGATGTTCTTAGGTATGATGAGCAGCTTAAAAAGCCTTGTCATTGATCAATCTAACGTCCAACTTGGGATGCTTCGAAATGGCCTTGTAGACACCTAAATTCGGTCACATTCCCCTTAGCCCCGGATCAGATAATCAACTTAAAACATGGGCACCTAGCCACACTCCCCTCCACACCACATTGATATTAATTTAATTAAATTAAATACCCATCCACACAATATCCATTATTTTATTACCTTAATTGACCTAATTTCCACCTCACCTAGACACCTCATCCGACCACCTCACCGTAGACCTATTCTTGGCATGTTTCCATAACTAACAATAACTAAGTCTTACCTGCCTTAATGATCTAAGATTTGGTCTAACCCTAAAATCAATGCCTAAGATTTCTCTAACCACATTCCCGCTCATTAGAAGGGAAGCTTCCATTATGATTCGCGACGATAAACCAACTTGGCCCAAGAAATTAGAAAGATCTACCCATTTTAGTAAACTTAGGGAATCCTGCCTTAACCCGTACGCCGATCACCCCTAAACTAACGTCGGTTAACCCATAACCGTCGTCGTTTACCATTTATTCACCTAAGCAACCTTGTTTTTTTGGGTTGGCACATTCTAAGAGTAAGAGGACGAGAGGAGAGCTACATGCAAGCAGAACTAGAGTCTTTTCACGCACCCAGACACCCATAGCCAGCACCAGGAAAAATCTAGAGGTATTGCACTCACAGAAGCATTCCAAGAAGCACTACTGTGGCATCAAAGACCATCCTTCTAAACAACTGCCATCACCATTCAGACATCAAACCTGTATCACAGTAAGTATACCTTCTACCAGCATATTCCATTTCAGTATAATAACCTTTTGTTACTTCTGTTATTAGTTTATACTTTACATGCACATTTCCTATCTCCTACCAACTTGCAGATTCAGCCATTTCTCTACCCACATCGTCAAATCACCCATTCTCTCCTACTACCTACCTCTAAGTATACCTGAGACTTTTACAGATCTCCCCATCCCTCTCCCATCTCTGTTAAGCTCCATTCCAATCCCCATAATCAGACCTTATTAAATTCCTTTCACCCTGACCTTACCGTCACCAGTTATCCATGACCGTTGTCGGTCCCTTCTAAATCGTCGTCGGTTATACCTGACTGACGTCGGTATCTATGTTTTACATCTTTGCCAATAACAGAACCAAACAACCTTTTACCAAATAACCTAAACAACCCAGAACCTGACCTTGACCAGTCCAGTACCCTGACACCTACCAACTCTTCAGATCTGACTATAGCCTAGCTTGTTATATTAGATTTGCTTATTGTACTTGAATGAGATACCTAAATCATATCAACTACAATAGGAATTTACTTATTTCTCGCATTAATTTGTTTTAAACAGTGGATTGACAACCATCTAGGAAGTATCACACTTCCCGGAACTAGCATATGCTAGGCAGTCCACTGTCATATATCATTTAATTTCTCTTTTGTGGTCTTGTTTTCTATTACAGGTAGTTCCTCCTAGCCAAAAGGAAGCTATCACAATCGGAACTGGATCGAGAAGTTAGAACACGTGCAACAACCATCAACCAACCCATTTAATAGGTATCCCTCCTTAGCCTTTTACCTCTATATGTTTTGTCAATCTTCTAGAAATGTAAAGAAAACAGTGAAACATGCCTCATTGGGGAACGAACCCCTCAGCACATAACGAATCTTGTCATTGACGAAGGCACATGTTCCGACATGTCACTTCGGAAAAAGGATTATAGTCCACTAAAAATAAAAATGTAACAATCAAGAGCAAATAACATGAAAACACTCTACAATAATTTTTTAATCCATAACACGCAATAAACAAAACAAATGAATAGATACTTTAATCAATATTGAAACCCACCTGAAGTTCGTTTAGAGACGACACTCTCTTCTTTATCATGGGAGAAAGAGAATCACAACTACCCTACAAAAAATTGAAAAAAGAAGTTAATAAAACTAAATATATCTATACTTATTCAATTAGTTACATAAAAAACAACCCTATTTTCGACGAGATTATAAATTGATCAATGGATAGCTAAGCACCAATTTTCAAAGGTACAAATTAATATAGAGGTAATTTTACAATATTTTCACACCCACGAGCCCAAATCTCATTAATCAAGCTTCCAAGGCTTTACATCTTCCTGAAATCTGTTAAATTGACATATCAGCTGCATAAACATTGCCTAAAAATTGTTATGATTAAGACAAAATAGAACACATATGGCCTAACAAAATACTTTTCTATGATAAGAATATTATAGACAAACACACACACACATAGATATATACAAGAGAGGTCTAGAAAATTTGAGAATCAAGATCAGTTACTCAATGTTTTCTGCATAGGCAAATTCATTATATAGGACTACAAAAGCTATGCACAAGATATAACTAAGTAAAGGAATCTTAACGATGACAACCTTTAAATACGACCTTAATATCATTTCAAAAAGTTTAAATCGAAGCTTTAATTGTTATTCAATCAAAAGCTAACAATGATAACCTGTAAATATGACCTTAATATCATTTTAAAAAGTTTAAATTGAAGCTCTAGTTGTTGGGAGCAGGATATTGAGATCCATTGAATAGTGATAGAAATGGTTTTAGTGTGATTGAACAGTTGAGAATACATTTTGCAAATGAATGGTCATGAGCGTTGGTGCAGAAGACATTACGGTGGTGGTATGAGCTCACTCTAGAGGAAGAGACACATGAATGGACACACGGTATGCGACATGTACAGGTCGTAGTATTCTCTTTGTATCCTCTATGATTGCATTTAAAAGTTATAGTTTTTGAAGAATAACAATCAATGGTATTGCTTGCATTGGTAGAACAACAACTAACAAATCATATCCTTTGGCTCGGTTACAAGATACATTTTTTCCTTGTTTCTCTCACTATTGGACAACTCCTTCAATTCGTGGCAATAATTGAAGGGGTGCTTCTAAAACTTTTACAAAGCACTTCGACACTTGCTCGTGTACTTCACCCCCCCTCTTCCTCCTCTTCACATTGCATTGTAATACTCTCTCTGGAAATCTTGGACTGGATAATTCTGTAATTGTTGGGTCTAACATTAAACATGTCTTGAAGATATCCCTTCAAGACAATCAATTTGACTCTTATACAATTGGAACCTACTTCGCCAACACAGATGGATATGTTCCAGACAATACAAGTGCAGACAATAACTATGTATTGAGATATGATTATGGAATATTTTATGCAGCCAAGACCTTCTTTGATTATGATAAGAAGAGGAGAATCCTGTGGGGATGGATCAACGAATCAGACAATGTACATGATAGTGTTACATAGGGCTGGTCTGGTGTTCAGGTGAGACTCAAGGCTTAATACTTAATAATTTGTCAGTCTGTTTTCCAACCTTAATGTTTTATTAAATATTGTTTGTTGATTTTTTGTTTTAAAGGTCATTCCAAGAGCAATCTGGTTAGACAATATCTCCAAAAGCCGGC
This sequence comes from Taxus chinensis, assembly GCA_019776745.2. Lineage (NCBI taxonomy): Eukaryota > Viridiplantae > Streptophyta > Pinopsida > Cupressales > Taxaceae > Taxus > Taxus chinensis. The sequence continues at coordinate 372,492 of JAHRHJ020003288.1, forward strand.
TCATGCGGTGGCCAAGTATCAGAATTAGAGTCTCTTCGTGGAAACAAAATCTAAAAAGATAGCATTATTCTCAACAGTGGATCCACGTTCGAAATTACAGGCTTGAAAGCTGCACAGGTATGGATACCATCCTAAACACCTTAGTCTTTAAAAATTTGTATTCTCTTTGGAAGAAAGGGATTATCTTATAGCTGTTTTATAGCACGTGGTGCCAGAGATTCCTGCTAATATCTTTCTACTCTATGACCTAAGATCACAGTTGCTCGAAATACAACTAAAGAGTTGAGGCCACCAGAGAACCAATCATAAACAAAATAGCAACAGATAGGGTATGGCGCCAGACTAGTCGTGTACCCAAAACAGATGTCCCTGAATATGTCCTAAGTTGAACTATGGTTCATTCTACATGTCCCTGAATATTCACTAGATAGAGTATGGTGCCAGACCAAGTGCATATTGAAAGCTTGGCTTCAGACAATCTATCTCTTGTACCCAAAATTGGATATGGAAATTCAGGGAGCTTGGTTTTCGTACAAGCCCAAGAACAAGGAAGGAGTGGTTTAACGTCCGTGGATTCTAATATGAATACCCAGGTGGTGCCAAATGCAGAGGAATTGAGGTCTGCTCTTGCAAAGAGCCTGAAACGCTACAAGGACTTAACTGTGCTCCATCCAGGTTACCCCACACTTGAGCCTCAGGGTAGTATGACTGTCTGTGGATACAGAGACCGATACAAGTGGCAGAAAGCGCAAACGACCAAGGCCCACAAGACCTAGGACGGTGATCCAAAATCTAACAATGACAACCTGTAAATATGACCTTAATATCATTTTAAAAAGTTTAAATCGAAGCTCTAATTCACAAACCACTAAAGCACTAATTCCGACCTCAATTCTCCAATATTATGGAGTTGCGAGGGATACTTTCAAAAGCAAATAACAAAAAATAGAAATATGTATATTAAGTATCTAATAATAACAAAACCGTTATTTAGGCTGTCAAATTTGACACAGTCCCATGAATGTCTCGCAAAGCCCTTCCCATAGGGGTAACGCCTTCAGCATAAAAACAAATTTCACTTACATATTAAATTTTGAACGCCAAATAACATCCATATAATTTTTTAGACCGTCAACTAATTTTATTGTGACATGTAAGAGTGAACATCAAAATCCAGCTCTCTTAAAACCACAACTATTAATTAAAAAAACGAAAAAACAAACACCTAAAAATTATGGTATTTGACAATCTCAAAAACGAAATGAAATACAAAAATTTTAACCCTTCATGTGACCACTTCCTAACCTGAGTGACTTGTGCTTAACCCCTATCTCCGAAGGATCAGGCTTGTCGTAGAAGACTGTCCAATATTATTATTATATTTTCCCACTTTTAATACTGCGATTTTATTGCGACATTGGCGCTCATAGCAAAATTCAAACACAGACATTCTCAGCGTCTTCCTCGGCCAGCACTTAAAGCCAATTTCAGGAAAGGATCATTTGGGTATTATTAATCAGCCTTGTTCCGTATTGGGTATATCTTAGAAGATTGCTTTCACTTCATTTTTCTATGGACCAACAACAGCACAAGCAGCATCAGGTTGCAGAGGAAGAAGAAAATGCAGAAGAGCAGCACCACGGACCTTACCCTGTTGAACAGCTTCAGGTTTGTTTGAACTCAAAATGATAGATTTCTGAAAGTTCCGTAGGTACCCATTGTTCATAAATGTTATTATGAATGGGTTTTGAGCGAATTCTCAATGAATTTTGATTTGAGGTACTGTGATTGTTTTTTGGGTATCAGGCCTGTGGGATTTCTGCAACTGATATTAAAAAGCTCAAGGAATCAGGGCTTTGCACAGTTGAAGCTGTTGCTTACTCTCCCAAGAAAGAGCTTGTCCAGATCAAGGGCCTTAGCGATGCCAAGGTTGATAAAATTATTGAAGCAGGTATGATAGATGCAATCCCGCGAGACCCAATTTTTCCAGCTGACTCATTTGTATTTTCTGTTTTGTTTCAACGATTTAGATTTGAGTGTTGTTCTTTGTAGCTTCCAAATTGGTCCCAATGGGCTTCACCAGTGCTAGCCAGTTGCACGCTCAGCGCCTTGAAATTATACAGATAAGTTCTGGGTCAAGAGATCTTGACAAGATACTAGAAGGTACCCTGAATGGATTGAATTTTATCGGCATTCTTTTTCCCTTTATTTGTATATTAATATTGAAAATACTGCCCACTTTTCTATGGGGTCTTTTAGAAGAGTCTTTGCCCATTCTAGTTTTTTTGAATGTTGCTTTCAACAGGAGGAATCGAAACTGGATCAATTACAGAGATATATGGTGAATTTCGTTGTGGAAAAACCCAATTATGCCACACTCTTTGTGTTACTTGTCAGGTATCTTGATTCGATTTTAAATTTAATTAGGGGTTTTCTCCTTTTGTGTGATTTCTTAGGTATTTTTCATATGAGTTTAAACCCAATTTGTGTTTTCTCTGTCTGGAAAACTTTAACAATCACCCTTAAGGTTAACACAGCTTTATTAACACGGGGATCATTTCCAGTTTGAGCGAACCTGGGCCATCGTGATATCGGTCACTCAGTCTCGCCACTAGACCATGCCTCTTGAACTAAACCCAATTAGGGTTTTGGGTTGGATAATGTAGTTTTAATTATTTAAAATGGTTTGGGCCAGCTGCCACTGGGATGCAATTGTCAATAAATTATACCTGCATCCGCGAGGATACCGGTTCTAATATTATGAGCAAGGTGCACTTGTTTCAGGCACCATCCAGTCATTGAGTTCATTCATTTCTAAAATGGAAATCATTTTTGAGTTCAGCTTTGACAAGAATTTTCTTCATGTGGTCACTACTTAATTTCCTTATAATAACTATAGAAATTTGGGCTTAATGGAGTAACAAGTCATCAGGTAAGTGGGATCCTAAATTAGGTTGAACTTTGTGGGATTGATCATTACCGACCAATTTCTTTATTGGTGCTTAAGCCTTAGACTAATGGTATGGTTCAAATTGGCTGTTTGTCAGTCTTGCTTCTGCCTAGTTGTCAAGAATGTTTCTCTTTTGATAATAGGGTTATAGATTGCATTTTAATTTTTAGAAGCATTGCTGCTTTTCAAGGATATCAATACTAGGGTTTAGTGGTTGAATTACTGTTTTGAATCTTTTGTAATATGATACTGTTTTATGCTAACATTGAGGGTGACCTTTGTACAGTTGCCCTTAGATCAAGGAGGTGGTGAAGGCAAAGCACTTTATATTGATGCCGAGGGAACCTTCAGACCACAGAGGCTTTTACAGATTGCAGAAAGGTTAAGTATCTTTTAGTGTCGTTTTTACATGTTGCTTGCAGAAATCCATTCCAAGTTTAATGCTTTTTCTTCTTGCAGATTTGGACTCAATGGAGCAGATGTGCTGGAGAATGTTGCCTATGCTAGAGCTTATAACACAGATCATCAATCTAGATTGTTACTGGAAGCAGCTTCAATGATGGCAGAAACAAGGTATTGAATACAATTGCTACAGTTTGTATGAATGACTTTTCTATTTATAAAAATGGTTTCAATAGCACAAAATAGTTCTTTCAAACTGGGCCCTCTTGAATACTTTAAAAATCTCGTGTTCTCCTCCTCCAACAATTTGCAATTTCAACTTCTGCTGTTTAACAAGCTCAAAGATATTAAACTTTCAAAGGTTTAGCTTTTAAATGCAAATTTGGTTTCACTTATATTTTGGCAGTCATAAACTCTCAACGCTGTTGTGTAAGTCTTTGTGGCCTACCTTGTTACCATTTCTTGTTAAGAATTATTGTCTTAGATTTAGGTGCCTTAAACCCATTTTTGAAATTCACAGATGACCTAATTTCTTCGATGCCTTTTATCTTATATTTTATAAATTTTCTAGGGATGTGAGCAGAGAGAATACAGGCAACTCCTGCCATTTCTTGTAGTAGATTGTAGTTTTCACATTGGGCACTGAGGATGGCTTTTCTTGAAGACCAGTATTATCAAAATTGTGATTGGGGTCAAGGGGTTGAGTTCATTTGGTTAAAACTAAAAATATTGGGTTCTTATTGTAGAGCCCCAAGTTCAAATCCCCAAAGTCACATCTAATGTGGAATTCAAGATGGGACTATTGTTTTTTCATTGTTGCTTTCTAATGTGATAGTTTGAGCCATATTTGTAAACCCTTCAATAGAAAAAAAATTGTGATTGGGAAAAAATCAACAAGAATCCCAAAAAATATTGATTTAGGGAATTTGGGACATTAAAAAATATTAAAAAGTTCATAAAGGGGAATCAAAATTTATAGGCGATTGAACATTTTTTTTTGCTTGTTTTGGGAGGGAGTAAAGAAATGACCTTTTTAAAAAACTGGCTTGATTCTCAATTTTTTTTAGGTTCTTTATAACATCAATTTTTTTCATAGAATTTTTACATTTAAAAACATTGTCAATTTTTCTGTATTAATTAGCAAAGGACAAAGTTGCAATTTTTGACAAAAGAATCAAAATCTCAATGGTCAAATTTGAAAGCTGAGAGCCTTCTTTTGGGCTTTTTGGGGTGTAACTTATTAGGATAAACTGTTTTTTTGCCTTTTTGTTGCCAATAATACTCTTTATATTACTATTTTAAGTTGCTGCATTCAAATTTGTGTTTGAATTTGTGGAAGATAAAATGTATAAAAGATTGGTTGTTAAAAATTAGAAATAAATTTGAGGGTCAATTTGATGTTGTTATGTGGAATGAAAGGTGACTTGATGCCCTGCAGCTTCAAAATTCTCAAAATTTTAACAGAGGCAGCTTCAATGTAAAGGAGTAATGCTTGTGGAGGTCCAGGTACTCCAAGAAGACACTGTCTCTTGTCATCTCTTGACATAACAGGGAATGAACCTTGACTCGTGGGAGGTATCCACTTGATGGTGCCTCTAAAAACTACACGAAGACCTTTTGTCTTCCCAATCCCTAAAGCACCATGAACCTCACCCATAAACCCTCAAGCATCTAAAAGTCGAAACCGAACCCCAAACATACTTTCTATCAGCAGAGATGAGGAGGAGAAAGTACAAGCTTTCTAAGAACAAAAAAATTGCAGCTTCTAAAGTTGAAAAATGGCAGGTGTTTCATTCTCTCTTTATAAATTTATCTACATGCACATAGATTACACACTCATACAGTTGTACCCCTTTACCCATACCTTTTCCTTTAAAAATGACGCACCCACACTCAAGTACCCTGGTGATTATGTTGGAGTCGGTTCCTCTGATCTCCTCTTCATTTGGTACCCCTCCTCAGACACCCCTCCTCATGGCCTGTTCCTCATTTGAACATGTTTGTCAGCAATAAAATTTGGCTGCCACCTATAACAGCTTCCAACTTGGAAAGCTAATTAGCTACATTATTTCCCTTTCTTTTGACATAATTTAAATTCAAAAATTGAAATATTCATTAGGTTGTTTGCCTGGATTAGGAACTCCAATTTTGAACCAAAATTCTCACTGGACAGATTAAGACGGTAAATTCACTATTAAACACGAATCCCCTTCTGGCATGAATTCTAAACTTCCAGCATTTAAAATACACTTCATTCTTTAAAGTGAGCCTTTTAACTTTTCCATGTAGTTATTTTAATGGCCAAGTTCTTTGGAAGCTGAAAGAGTCGATTACATGATCTCTATTAAAACATTGAATCATAAGTAAATGTATGCAATAAAAAGCAAAAGATTATCTTAAAAGGTCAGACTACGAAAAGACACCAAGTTTGGTGAGTGGGGAAATCATTTGAAGGGAAAAAATCTAACGTGTAATGTAAATTTGAAAAAATATGCAATAATCTCACAATTTACAATCTTAAGGAGAAAACCAACAAAGCATAAAAATGACAATAAAAAGAAGATAAGCCGTAGCCTTAAGAGAACTATTGAATTCTATATAGAGTGAAGAATGCAGCAGTCACAAAGTAACTCCATACCAAGTGCCAATTCCCTATGTGTATGATGGACGTGTAGAAGGAATTACAAACTCCAATATTTTTTGGAGGAGAATGTGCTAAGTGTCCAAATGAGTTACAGTTAATGTAACTGCCATAATCCCTGATTATGGGAATAAGTCCTCATTTGAGGTCAAAATAGGTGTAGGAGAAAATATTACATGAGGTCTATATTATATGGAAATCTGGAGTGGGCTGATTGCGAAAGTATGTGTACTCCATAGAGGAGGTCACATGTTCAAAATCCGACTTGGGTAGGGTTGTGTGCTTTGTTAAACAATGTAGAAGGTAAATGGAAAACATTTCTCTTGCGGGTTCCACAAGGAGTTTCTCATACAGCAAGTTGGTCTTGCTTAGTGGTGACCTAAAAAACTGCCTTTATCTTTGCTTTATATTTCCAGCGCAAGAGAATTTACATAAGGATAAAATTTGAGACATTTGAAATACCCAAATAAATGTTAATCTCTAACACAAACATAAATCAAGATCCGACTTCTGTCATCTCTGATCAGACTATCACAATCTTCTCCATTTCACAGCTACCCTTGAGGCTGTATTAAGATTTTCTGTAACCTCATCCTCTGAATGATGCTTACATTTAGCACTAGGTCCTTGAACTAGGCCATTGGCAGCCATTCTGGCTAAAGGTTTAATTGCAAGTATCCATTATGAACATTTGTAGATGAAATCAAGCTAGCCAAAAACCTATGTAAAAAATATAGAGATAATGTCAATGTCTAAGCAATTGAAAGTTTATTATGAGTTTTTGTTTGAATGGCAAGGCATTCAGTTTTTCCTTGACTGGTCAATGGCATTATAAAATCTCTAAAGCTGATTTACACCCTATTTTTTCTTGGTTGTACAGAATTCTTGAATTTTTGGATAACTTACGCCCTTTTATATATTTCAACTGACTGGAATTTGTCTGTATTTGGCCCAATGTATTTGTATGTTGACAGGTTTGCGTTGATGGTTGTGGATAGCGCTACAGCTCTTTACAGAACAGATTTTGTTGGTAGAGGAGAGTTGTCAGCTAGACAAATGCATCTTGCCAAGTTCCTCAGGAGTCTTCAGAAAATGGCAGATGAGGTAGGCATTTGTTGACCCTCATATGAATTACAGGAATTATAAGACGATAAGAAATGCAATATTATTCTTATATTTTAATGGCAAATGGTTCTCTCCTCCAGTTTGGCGTGGCAGTTGTGGTCACAAATCAAGTTGTTGCTCAAGTAGATGGTTCTGCTATGTTTGCGGGTCCCCAAGTTAAACCCATTGGAGGGAATATCATAGCTCATGCTTCTACTACAAGGTCTGATTTTTATTCTCATTAACGATGGACATAAATTGCTTTTTGGCCAAAATTTAAAGAGAGAATTTTAAAGCTTGACCCTTATCACAAAGCTTACCAAGTTTTTTTTTTACAATAACAACAGGCTTGCTTTTCGTAAAGGCCGAGGCGAGGAACGCATTTGCAAAGTAATCAGCTCACCCTGCTTACCAGAAGCAGAAGCACGATTTCAGATTTCTACTGAAGGTGTAATTGATGTCAAGGACTAATGTTGCGAGTTCTTTCTTGCATGGTCTGATGGAGTAGTTGATTGCCCATATAATTTGTAATGTTCCAAAATGCTTAATCGTCATTGACCATTTTGGTTCATGAAAATATCGAATATACTTTTGCTATTCATTTTTAGTTGTATTGGTTCATCATGTGAAGATAAAGTTAAATGATGGCAAAGCCTTCCCAGTCAGCTTCTCTGGAATGTATACAGTTTTATGTAATCTACACATTCTTTTTGGCTAGCCATTTTTATTGGCATTCCAATTGTTGATGCAATTACAAATCTGTTATTATTTTTGTAGATCTACACAGTTTCCTGAAAATCTAACCTCTGAATGCAATGGCAACTACCAAGATATTGAATGTGGTGTTACAGTGAAATTCTGATGTCGATTCTTTCCTTTATGGTTGAGATTGATAGATGACTTACTAGCCAAAGAAATCAAATTTATATAAAATGTCAATGACACAAGAAACTTGTTATGTAATATGTAAATTTGCAAAAGAGAATTTGGACTAGAAAGCTGCATGCAAAATGTTTATGATTACTTTTATATGGCATCATGTTAAGGACTATAGCAGTGATAGGAACACACTGCTGAGAAGGCAAGTAACTACTGCAGTATAGAGTAGCGATGGTATGAACACTGTTGAAAAGGCAAGCAACTACTGGAGGACAGAGCAAAAATCAAGGAATTATCTCTACTAGAGATTAGATGCTAGTTGTTATGCGGCAAAAAAGCTTAAGCCAGAACTTGGTATTGAGTCATCAAATTAAATTGAAACAGGGTCATGCCCATACGTCACTGATGGTTGCACAATTGGGGCTTGTTCTCATGGGTTTGGAAGCTGTCCTATGCTTTTTACATAAGCACATGGATAGAGCAGTGTTAGACAAGTCCTTATTGAAGCGTGGACTAAATGTGGGTGAAACTTCCCTCTTTAATCTCATAGTATTTGGAACTCTAGGTTATTAGCATGGAAATTTGAAAGTGTTTCAACCTCAAGTCCACATTCAATCTTATTTAGTTGATGGCTTGATGGCTCGAAGTTATATTAACTGGAACATATGGCTGGAAAAGGAATCCATGAATTTTTACAGTAAAAGGTTTCTCAGCTGAACATTTTCAACAAGGTTCAACACAACATTACTGAAATAATAAAAACTTTACCGATCTTTCTTCCACTAGCATTATTTGGATAAGAGGACACAACCATTTACAGATTGGCAGTTGGAATCAGCTAGGGAATAGGAGGTAGAGGAATAATATTGGCATAAGTCACTGATGATTGTACGATTGGGGCTTGTGCTCGTGGGCCTTGAAGCTGTCCCATGCTCTTTACATCAGCACAATGACTGTGCAGTGTTAGACAAGTCCTTATTGAAGCAATGGACTCAAGGTGGGTGAAACTCCCCTCTTTAAGCTCCTATTTTTTGGATCTTTAGGATGTTAGCGTGGAAATTTGAATGTGTTTCAACCTCAAATCCACATTAAATGTCATTCTAAGTTATATTAACTGGAACATATTGCTGGAAAAGAAATCTATAGATTTTTAAAGTAGAAGGTTTGTCACCTGAACATTTTTGACAAGGTTCAACAAAAAATTACTGAAACAATAAAAACGTTATTGTTCTCTATTCCACGAGCATTATTTAGTATTTGGATAAGAGGACACAGCCTTTTACAGATTGGCAGTTGGGATCAGCTAGGGAATACGAGGCAGAGGAATATTATGTCACAGTAATGCCATTTTGGTGTCTGCAAATAATCTTTTTCCTTTCAACTAACAAAACACTAAGTGGAAATGGTCCAGTGGCTATGTCTGTCTGGCAGAGTGTTACCATAGGAAATGCCTGTGTTCAAATCTTACCCTGGGTGGCCGCAGGCCTGATCCCAGCATTTATGCTGCTTGGGTAGATGCAACGATAAAAGATGGAAAATGCAGCAGTGAAGCGGCTGTAGTAATGTTGTCGTTAAATGGCTACATACAATCTACTATTCTACGTTTTCTGTTAGTAAGCGTTTCTTGGTTTTCTTAATGAGGCCTCAGAAGTTCAATCTACACTGCAGAATTTCAGTCAATGTTATCAGTATAAAGTATGAAACAAAGAGTTTTGAGTGAAAAATTATGTTCAATCTTGTCTGCATCTTCAGACCATTTGTTGTGAACCATCATAAGATTGCTATAGTTTCTCCTAGGGTTTCTCACCCGTTGGGCGTCCCCTATATAATGTCCTCGCCATCTTCCATCCCGGTTGTTTCAACCGTGGCTGGAGATAGTGGAGATTTGAGCAATGGCACCGCTGGCGAAGCGACCCAGGAAGTTCGTTCCGAAAGTATTCCACGAGGTAATATTTCTCCTCCTGATGTGGTTTTTCCCATTCCTGAATTTAATGTTGCATGTCAATTGTTAGAGCAGTTTTGTCTCATTGGGTATTTCGTGGGTCGCATCCCCTCTAAAATCATGCTCAAATCTTGGGTGAACACCGTCTGGACCCCTCATGGAGTCAGACTGGAAAGTGTTCAAAACATGACCAAGGGTTTCTTTCTCTTTCACTTTTCCGACCCTGCTAATGCACCCAATATTCTGGCTAAGCAAGCCACTTGGTATGTTCGCAACTCGTTGCTTGTACTAACCCCATGGCACAAGGACTTTGTGGTATCTGAATATACCACCCTTAAAGTGCCTGTCTGGGTTGAATTTCCTGGCCTTCCTTTGCCGTGTGTGCCTTTTTTGTCACAAATTGCCGCTTCTCTTGGCCGAGTTGTTTGCCTCGAAGCCGAAAGGTTTTACCATGCTCGCCCGCAGAAGCGAGTCTGTGTTGAGATTGATCTCTCTCAAGACCTTAAGGAATTTGTGGATATCCAGATGGGGGACAAACACTACTCTCAGCGGGTCATGTATATCAATCTGCCTAACACATGCTTCTGTTGCCAGGCTTCCGATCACAAGATCAAAGATTGTCCTCTCTATGTGCCCCGAAACCGCCCTGTGGCCAAAGCAGCTCCTGAACCAGTCAAACCCCCGCAGGAGGAAGGTTGGCAAGTTGTTGGAGGCCGGCGCAATAAGAGAAAATCCCAACAATCCAAGGCCTCTGGCTCTAATGGCCACCGGGAATCAGCTGTTAAGGAACAACCGCATAATGTGCATGCTAAAGAGCCAACGACTGCTGCTAAAGAACCAACTACCACTGCCAACTCAGCTACCTCGTTGCCAAAGTACTCCAGCACACCCCTCGCGGCGTCGGTTCTCATGGACCAGTCAAATTCTATTTATAATGTTCCCATCCCGCAATCGGTGCCGTTACTCCTGCCAAGCAACTCACAAGGGCCTTCCAAAAGGCCCCGAAGCCCTTCTCGCATCTCTCGGGACCATAGCTCGGCTCGCAGCATTGATTCCACCGAAGCGGAGTACAACATTGAGTACGCCAATAAGAAAAAAGTTGATTTGCAGGATTTTTTACAGCACAACACTGCTCGTTTCCTGCAAAATCAATATGATGCCCTTGATGGCTTGGAGGATGGGGATATGGCTCTTGACCATCGTTTCCCATGAATTGTCTATCTTGGAATGTTCGGGGTCTTACAGACTCCTGTCGTAAATATGTTGTGCGTGAAACTCGACAACAATGTGCAAATTTGGATGTTTTGTTTTTGCAGGAAGTAAAAATTACAGGTTTTCAGTTACAGATGGTTTGCAAATCCATCTGGCCTGACAACTTGGCTTTCTGTAGCAATCATGAAGCAGGACGTGGGGGTTTAATTTCACTTTTTTCTCCCAAATGGCGGCCTTTACTTATTGACCATGACATCGACCCCACCAACCGTGCCATATGGGTCCTCTTTAATGTGGACGGCCGCCCTTTTGGCCTCATTAATATTTATGCCTCGAACGATGCGGCCGAAAGGGCCGATCTGTGGCGGTGGATCGCCAACTCCATTCCCGATGCTTACTGGGTAATAAGTGGAGATTTTAATATGGTTGAGTCACCTAATGATAAATGTGGCCACTTGCCTATGAGGTGGACACCTGGCGAAAGGGAAGCGTGGTATTTCATGCGTAATAAATTTGGATTTTTTGATCCTAACGCATCTCGCTTTCCCACCTCTGAAGCTTGGTATACGTGGACCAATCTACGTGGAGGGACAGATCGCGTTCTTAAATGGCTTGACAGGGCCATGCTGTCAGCTCAAGATTATTTTGAGTTTGATAGCATTTATTCTATGCCAGTGGAGGTCATGCCTGACTTTGTCCTTTCAGATCATTCTCCAATACGATTTCGTATCAATTGGCATGATGCGCCCCTTTTGTCATAAAGGCCAATTCTTTCTTAATACTGCCTTGATGCATCATGGCCCCACCGTCAATCATATCAAGCGTGTTTGGAATTTAATTCCATGACCCAGTCATTGCCAACGATTTCATCCACCTATGCAAGCCAGCTGGATTCAGTGGTGGGAGGACGCGCTGACTCAGACAACAAGATTTCTTAGAATCTATGGCCGACAGCTGGCAATAATTTGGCGCCGCTCATACTCCGCTAATACCTCAGCTCTCAGCCATGTGGTGGTGGTGCTTCAAGGTGATCCCTTCTCTGAAACTCTGCAACTTCAAGTTGCAACGCTTCGGCACCAAATCCAAATTGTGGATAATTACAATGTCAGGGGCGCACAGATCTGGGCTTGGATGCACTGGCTCAAAATTGGAGATCAGGTTTCGAAAGAATTTTTTCTTTCTCTCAGAGCCAGAAAACCTTCCCAACAGATCCAGGCTATTATGGATGGCAGAGCTCACATTACTGACCCACAACTTATGTTGCAAGCCTTTGTGCGCCACTACAAGCTCGTGTTTCAAGCTCAACAACCCTCTGCAGCTCGCCAAGCTGCTCTTGATCAATGTTTGGGTGTTGTGCCATGCAAATTATCAGAGGCTCAAAAGGTGATCTGCGAGAGAATGCTCACCATTGAAGACCTCCATGAAGCCACCATGCAAATGGCCAATGATAAAGCGTCGGGCTGCGATGGGTTCCCTTGCGAATTCTATAAAACCCTTTGGGATTCGGTCGGTCAAGACCTGTTTCAGGTTTATCTTGAAGGTTTCCAGAAACATTCCTTAGGGCCACACATTAATAAGGGAAACATCAAATTCATCCCTAAACAAGGAGACCCAGAGAAAATTACCTGTTGGCGTCTGATTACGCTGTTGAATGTCTCCTATAAAATCATTGCCAAAGCGTTAGCTCTGCGGTTACGCAATCTTCTGCCAGTTGTTGTTCAGCCAGAACAAACAGGATTTATACAGGGACGATACATCCTGGATAACATCATTGCGGTGTGGGAAGGCATGGAATGGGCTCGCAGGTCTAATCAGGCCGCCATGTTTATCAAAATTGATTTTGAGAAGGCTTATGATCAGATTGAATGGCCATTCATACTCGCCATGCTCCAAGCCCTTGGCTTTGGTCCCATTTTTATTCAATCTGTCAATATGCTTTTTGTGGATGCTTCTACTCAGATCTCTATCAATGGCCTCAGCTCGGAACCTTTTGGGATTTTTCATTCTATTCGGCAAGGCTGCCCTCTTGCCCCTGCACTGTATGTGCTTGCGGCCGAAGGTTTTGGCTATCTGTTAGCTCATGCCAAAGCACAGGGTCTTGTTCGAGGAATCTCGCTTCCTGCTGAGCCCACTTCTCAACTTCTTAATGGGCATTTTGTGGATGATTCCTTTCTTACGCTCATTGAAGATGAAACCAACATTCGCAATGCTATGCAATGTTTGGATATTTTCTGCTTAGCTTCTGGCTCATCCATTCAATGGCAAAAAACCCAGTGTTATCGGCAATCTTTCCTTCCCGCGCCTGATTGGCTTGCCACTTTTGAATGGAAAATCCTGACACATGGTGAGATTTTTAAATTCTTAGGTATTCCTTTTGCTTTTCAAGCCTCCCCGGCCGAGCTATGGCAATATGTCATTCAACGGGTGGCAAAAAAGTTGGAATATTGGATCACCAGACCTTTATCTTTGGCTGGAAAATTCCAAATCTGTTCCAAAGTTCTTGCAGCCACACATGTTTACTACTCGTCGTGTTGGGTTCCTTCCAAAGCTTCCATCCAGAAGCTGGAAAAACTGCTCAAAGCTTTCTTGTGGGCTAATGCTTCTACAGGAAAAGGTTTTCATCGGGTAGCCTGGGACATTTGTTGCTTGCCTCAAAATTCTGGGGGTCTCGGCCTTATTCACATTCAACGCCAAGGGCAAGCTCTTTGCGCTAAATGGATTATCAGAAGCATTACTGGCCAAGAAGCTTGGAAAGTTCTTATATGACACGGTATTGCTGAAGGTTCCCCTTATGGCCGCCCTGCGTGGAAAGGATTGGGGTTTGTCAATTTGCTCATTACCCCAGTGCCTGTCAAAATTGTTGGCACCTTTGTGCTTAAGAGCATTTGGAAAGCTTGGGAATGTATTAAGCCCTGGCTTTTGTGGAAGGGGGATGGCTTTCGAAATGGGCTTTCTGTCAACCAACAATCTCTCTGGTGGTCACTGATTTTTCAATCTCAAGATAAGTGTTTAGCAGAGGTCCCGGGAATCTCCGCGCTCAAATTCTTCAAACGCGGAATTCACACCATCGAGGACTTCTTCTGCAAAACTGCTCAATCCTGGTTCTCTTGGCCGGATTTCAAAACTATATTTCGGCTTTCCAACCAGGACCAGGATACTTTTACTACTGTGATCAATTTGGTTCCTGACCACATGTTGCATAAGATTGTTGTGCATTCCTCTCGCCCATGGTGGATGGACTGGAAGTGGTATGCAGATACCCCATTCTGTAATTACAAAGCCAACAAAGGCTATCGTTGGCTCTCGCCTCATTTACCCATGGTGGATAAACTTAATACACGTTGGGGAATTCATTCCACACTGTCTACCTGGAATAGGTGATTTGAAACTGTTTGGACTCTATGTGTGGAGCCCAAGATTGCTCATTTCCTTTGGTGTATTCTTCACCAAGGCCTTCCTATCGGGGCTCGTCTTGTTCAAATTGGGATCCCAGCTCCCAAATGTCCTTTTTGTGGTCATCTGGAAACAATCTTGCATGTTTTCTGGTTTTGTCCCAAAGCTCAAAATGCCTGGAACTGGATACATTCATTTTTCTTTCCTTTACGGCCTCATTGCTTCACTTGGCAAGCATATCCTTTTGGGAGATAATCCCAAGCTTCTGCCTATGTTCACCCAAATTTGGCATGTTTTCAGAGGGGAGATTCTGTTTTGGATATGGAAAGAAAGAAATTCTTTTTTCTTTGCTAATTCTGCAGTTGATCAATATTTCTCAGTTTATAATAAATCTATGGTGATCTCCAATGTGCTTCTGCAGATACAAATTCAGGCCAACAAGGTTGCGCTGGAGGTGGACCACCTCCAGACCCTGCTGCGCCACTGGGGGGAAGCCCCATGTAATGTTGCTCGAGTGCCTCTGTCTCCTACCAGGCGCTCCTCACCTTCCGCCTGTGGTGGCCGGCGCAGCCGGTCTCAGCATCGTGCTTTCAGTCGTGCTCGCCGCTCCCCGGGCCCGTTGCATCAGCACAGTTACTCACCAGCTCACCGTCGTGGTCAGGGCTCACCGCCACCTTCATCATCTCGCCAGCAAGGGCTGGGGCTCGCCACCTCGTCAGCATGGGTGGGGCTCTCCTCTTGCCGCTACTGCACATCATGATGCTTGGCACCCGCCGCCTCAACCACCACCACCAGACAAATTCCCCCGCCTCAACCTCGCCATTCCTACTCGCGGGGAAGCGGACCCGGAGGAAGAAGTTGCTGCTGGTTGGGAACTTCCAGATGCTGGCAAGGACTTACCTGGTTCGGGGTGGCCGGATGATCATGATCCACCCGCCTCGGGCATGTTTGTTGCTGCTTGATTGTGTTTTTTGTCTGCTTTTAGGCTATGCCTATATTTTGTACTCTCCTAGGCTCGGCCTAGTTTGACTCTCGTTGCTCTAGGCTCGGCCTAGCTTTGTTTGTGGTTTTGGGGCGTGCTCTCATACCGCCCACTTTTTTGTTGAAAGTTATCTTGTATCGTATTGAATTAATATAATATAAGATCCTTTTCATTTATAATTTATCACTTAATATTATGAATTAGAATTAATATTTAAAATTGAATGTGTAAGGCTAGATTAATAGGTCTAATTGTTCAAACATTTTTTATGTACTATTTTTAGTATTAGAATGATTACATTTTAAATATGGTTTATTATAGAAATTATTGTGAAGGCACGTATTGATTTTTGAATTTATATCAACAGAGTAGGTGCTTGTTATCAATTAGAAAATAAATTTTGTAATCATTTTTAAGAAAACTATCCAATTATCACATGTAATTGTTTTTCATATAACTATACATATTTTGATATTGACGGACTAATAAAATAAAACACTAAAAGTACTAAATAATTCATTGATTGGTCAACATTTCAACATTGTTATAGGTGCAGCAGTTGGTTATGTATTTTTTTTTTTACGTTTGTGGTGTCATGGTGAATTCAAATCATTGTCTCTACCCCTCTTTTGTACCTTAACAAAATTAATGAATAATATACACTTACTTGTAATAAAGTGGATTTTGGTTTTTTTTCTGTACTGAACATAATTAATAAACATATTTTACTGATCTGGGTAAATAAAGTGGAAGTGACCTTCTTACTAACATAATTAATAAACATATTTACTTTCTGGGTATTCCCCTCTCATCCACAAAATACTGTTATTGAATTACGAATACAAATATTGTAACACAAAGAGTAGTGTTGCGAGGGAGACTGAACTTGATTACAGGCCTAGTTTATTCTCTTCACCTTACAATACGCTTGTGCATGCAATCCGCATGTGGAATATGACTCTACAAGAACTGTACAATCACCAGCGGGGAAATACAAACTGCCAACTAAAATTCTTCCGTAGAAGTGTACATTCCATCTAGAGCTGACACCTAAGCAAGATAAATACACAAGTAGTCCAAGATCTCCCTGTTTGTGAAGAATGGCTGCCATATGCGAATCACGCCACCCATTAAGCAACCAGGGTTTAAATATGATACCAATACCAGTGGATCATCTGCCCGTTGATGCAGAAGAGTTTTGGGCACACGTCCCCAATGAGACTCTACGAGGAACAGCAAGAAAGCTTATCATCTGCTCCAGGAATGGAACCGACAAAAATAAAGAGAGAGAATGAGAAGAGAATCAAGAGGAATACATCAATCCCACAAATGGAGAAAATAACCGGTAGGCCTCCCCAAAAGAGAGAACAGTAGTCAAGAGCTCATCATAATGGTTTCGCCCCAATCGAGAACAGGAAGTGCTGCATTCGCCGCCTAGAGCAGTGGTCCTCAAGTCTCCACAGAGAGAAGGAAGAGAAGAAGAGAGGACGCGCGGTCAACCCCCCAAAAGATGAGGCCTATGAACTCCCAATAGTTCTCATAGATGTAACAATCTTACTGTTGTTAGAAGAGAATGTTGAAGACTGAATCCTCCAGGAATTTCCCTCCTGCATTGAAATATTGCCGAATCAGAGGTAGAGCCCAGAAATGGGCGTGGAACATCTTGGAAATGATTCGTTTTAATCGCTAATTGATAGATCACCAACCAAAATAATCTACATTCATGATCAGTGAGTCCAAATCAGGACTATAAGTCTGAAATCCTCAGAAGGAAGTGGTCAAAGGGTTCTGCGAGACACCTGAGGAAGCCTGGACCTTTAATTAAGTGGGAGGAGAGATTCAGTCAACCTAGTGTTGTGACTTGGAGAGATGGTGAAAAATGTTTGTCAGGATGTGAGTAATTAGCCTGTGAAACATGACTTAGGAGAGGAAGGAGGTGAGCCCTGGTCTTTGCTCTCATCAACTAGACTGAATGGTGGTGAATTAAATCAGGAAATCTCATCATTTGTACATTTTGTGTAGAGAATGCAACATGAGTCTACCCAGGTGAATCCAAATCCTATCATCAATACTAGTGAGTACAATGTGTTTGGAAGTGAAGTGTTAAGAGTCAAACTCAAAGGGATCTCCTCATCTGTAGAGGACTCATTGAAGAGGTAAACCCAAGTGTGATGAATCTACCCCAAAGTATAGGATCACATAGTGGTGATCATTTCTCCCCACTACCACTATAGAATTATTGTGCAACTCCGTAATAATCACAAAATCTGGAGTGAATTCAACCCACTTGCGTGAACCATGGTGTGTGATCTAATATATTGATAACATATTAGTTGACAATGAAGGTACAGAAAAGAACATCCTGAAATGTCCCATCACCTATGTCAACAGATACCCTCTTTTAGATACCTCAACAAAAGTGTGATCACCCATCAAAACAAGTCGGCATAGAACATGGACTCTAAGGAAGTGAAGGCAACATGTGATGAAGCCATCATGTGTGAAGCATCTGAGTCAAGAACCCACGTGGTAGGATGAGATGCCCCTGCTACAAGTGATTTTGTCCCTTTGACTTCCCCTTATTTGTTGTTTTTTTCCTTTGTAAACTACTAAATTAGTGAAGTTTGTGTGTCTGAATCGGGAATCTGTGATATTGATCTTCTTTAGAATGTTGCCAAGTGATCAATTTATTTCTTCATACACTTATGTTCATCATGTCTAGGCTTTTCTACAATAGGAACATTTGTCCCTCTCTTTCTTAGGTTTGGCTTTAAAGGAGGAGGGCTCAGTGGCATGGTTTCAGATCCTTCTTTTTCTCAACGTCTTTTTTGTCTTATTTCTTATCCTTGTTGATTTGAAGGCTTCTGTTTTTCCTATTTAGAAATAGGGCATGTGACTTTATCGAAGAATTCAGATTACCCATATGTATTGATATTATCTTGCTCCGTAGTCGTGAGAGGAAGTAAAATCACTCTAAGTAAGACATTTTCTACATGTGGCTCCAAGGGCACTTCATAGTGGCATGAAAAGTAGAAACAAGAATTAAATAGCCAGGACCCAACTTGGAAAGAATAGAAATAATCAATTGTCAATCCTTTTTGTTTACCTAACATTGTTTCAATTGAAATCTAAGTGATTTGAATTTTGTGAAGTTGTCTTGTGTAGTGTTAAAGCTATTTGGACTCAAACTAATGAGCTCATTCTCCAATTTATAATCCTTCATTGCATACTGCTTCTCAAAGAGTCCTTCCAATGTGGTCTAGACATCACTAGGCATGATAGAAAATTCTATGTGAAAGAGTCAATCATGTGATAAAGACAAACAAAATATTTGTGCCACATTTGTATCACAATATTACGTCATTTTTGTTGTCGAAAAAGAAAAAAAAAACACAAATTGACTCAAATTCTGACGTTTTTTGCACACTATTTAGTAAAATAACATTTCATTAAGTCTTGACATATGTCCAAGAATATGGACTTATAGTATCGTCATTTTTTGGTTTTATAATTGTTGAAATTGGATTACTAAATTGCTATTATTGGTTTTTAACTAGCGTGATATTGGATTCCAGTCTTGTTATTATTAATTTTTAAGTAGTGTGATATCTTATTCCAATATTTACATTATGTACAAGTAATTGGAAAACACTTTTGAACAACAACATAATCATCTCACTGTACCCTTGAAAATTTAGCACTTTATAGAGATAATATTAGAACAATAAAAAATAAGCTAATTTAGAATGAGCACTTACCCATTCTAAACAAGTAACTTAAGAATATTTTTAATTGAAAGATTTTGTGGCTTTGTTTTATTAAGGTTTATTAGTGTCCAAACTTAATTAATGGGTAATTATTCATATAAATTTTGTTGTTCTTAATTCAAGAATGAGGGGAAGAACATATAGTTTAGTGGTTGTAATGAAATCATAAACCATAACTAATTCTTTGTAAAACCAAAGGGGTTACCACATAGTCAAGCGTCTAAACTTGAAATGTTTGCACTTTATAAAGGTATTAGAACAATTAGAAATTATGTTAATTTATAATGGACATTTTCCCATTCTAAACAAGTAACTTATGCATATTTTTAATAAAAGGATTGAGATGGAAGGGAACATGTGCATTATACACACTTAATGTTCAATTCACCAAGTCTAATACATCAATGGTAAGAGCATGGTTGATGTTTTTAAAATTATAAGTTTTGTGTGGCTTCATTTATTAAGGTTTATTAGTGTCCAAACTTAATTAATGGGTTATACACTTAAGTTATGTAGTTCTTAATTTAAGAATTTGGTGAAGAATGCGTAATTTAGTCGTCGTTGCAATGAAATCATAAATGAAAACCAATTCCCTGAAAAAACCAAAGCATGAAATATTGAAACAAATTCCATGTAAATCATGCCCTATTCCCTGTAAATCACAACTAGTTCCCTGTAAACCTAGCATAATAAAGAATTATTATGCTTTTTTACAAAATAAATTAATTGCACGGTGGAAATTATATTAATAAGATTCAACTTCCATAAACTTCATGATGTTTTCTAGAATTATATGGAAAATAATCCTTTACTTTACACTCAATCTTCCTTTTATATATCAAATAAGAGGTCAGCTGTAAAGTATTATTGGAGCATGCTTTGGAATAAAATTTTCAAAAAACCCACATCCCGGGCCAAGATGATGTTATATACTAATTTATGATCTTCAATAGTTTCTCCAAGTTAACATTCACTATCCTGTTCAAGTAGTTCAAGGTATGATTTAATGGCCTCATGTTCTTTATCAAGTATCTTAATGAAGTCACTTTACCAATTTTTGTTTGGTGTCCATGCCCAAATGATGATATCTACATCAATATCTTCTTTAAATTCATTTGAGATGGTCCTTGTTTTATTCAGCGTTACATAATCCTGATACAATGCTGTACCTTCTCCTCTCCCTATAGGTTTTCAATATTGAACCCTCACCTTTTTAGTGACATTATTGCCTTCCCGTTTAAGGAAAACATCCCCTCTCCCCATCCATATCTTTTCATTATCATTTTTTGGTTGAATAAGAGGCATCTGTCCCTTGAACACATCCTTCAAAAGATTGATTTTTTTTATATCTTCCACAAACAGGTCCTACGTAAATAGCATTATTACATTGGATATGTTGATCAATGTAGTCTTCTCTTTGAAAAAGTGTGGCTCCCATTATTTGTTCATATGTGTCTTTGTAACTGTATTGTTTGTGGCTAAAAACAAGTATATGACATCTTGCTACAATTTAAAAAGGGTCTATCCAAAGCACACATTTTTTCCCTAATACATTATCTTTGGAAGCCAATATTCACTACCTTCACCTATTGCAATTTTTCCCCAATGTTCAATATATAATTTGATTACATTTTTCATATCTTCCATTTCTTTGAGTTATTTGAAAGGTGCCAAAGAAGGTTTCCCTTATGGAAATTTTGCTTCACAATTATCCTTTGTACACCACATTTGGATTGGGTGAGACCATTGTAAATCCTATATTGTTGCTTTATACTCCATCATTGGTATGCCATCCACGACATGGAATCTAAATATCTTAGGTTTGTTGATACCCACTATATTATAGTTTCCATCCAATAATAATGACTCCATAAAGTCCTTGAAGTTGTACACTTCCTCAGTAAGGTAAGGAGTGAATGTACTTGACCCTCCTTGGCATGTTCTGTAGGAGTCCATGATATGTGGAAAATAAAATGTGAATACCTTATGTAATGATGCTGCTAATATTCCAAATGTAGTGCCCACCTATTTTATTATTCTCATTTTGATTTTTATCGATTCATTGTACCATGATTTCTATTCTAATAGAGATATTACTACTATGTCCTAGTATTTTGATGTGACATTGCTTCATAATATGGTTATTTTCTAGCATTAGGATGCTAACAAGTTATCGATGGGGCATGTGGGTGCCTACGTTATTGATCATTTATTGTTGAGTTGTGGAACTCAATTACTTCATTTTAGCGTGTAATTAGAACTTGCTGGAAAACACAGTAACTGACATTGGTTAAGGGTAGACCAGCATCGGTCAAGGCAAGTAGGAACAGACAACGATTAGGAAGAACCGGCGTCGGTTACCTGTGCGACGAGTTTTTAATTAAATCTCGGGAATTTAATCTAGTTTTAGCATTAAAATAGATTTATTAATTGTAATTACATGGCTAAGTGCCCTAAGTCTATAAACGACTATATAAGCATAAAAGCTAGGGTTTAGAAGTAAGAATTAAGTGTGTGTTGATCATAATTACAAGATAATTGTGAGAGAGATAATTCTTGGTGAAGAAGAAAAAAATCTTGAAGGAAGAAAGTATTGTACATCTGAGAGGTGTGGAAGATTGTAAATCTTCATTGTATATCTTGTCAAAGCTTTGGATAATAGATTGGCTTGTTTCTTGGTGGACGTAGCCCACACTGGGTGAACCATGTTAAATCTGGTGTTGATTTATTTCTCTTGTTTTGTATATTTCTTCTGGTAGAATATCCACTTTTATTTGCATGTATGCTTAGATCTAATATATTATCTGTACAACCTGTGTGCTAACCCCAACAACTGGTATCAGAGATTTGTTTGAGGGTTTTGTGTGTTGATAGATTTACTCATAGAGGGTTTTCTGATTGAGTGGGAGCTACAACAATGACAGAAGAAAACAAATACAAGGTAGAGAAGTTTGACGGCTGAAATTATCAATTATGGAAGATGTAGATTGAGGATTATTTGTATCAAAGAGATTTGTACTTACCATTGGATGAGAAGTCTAGACCTACAAAGATGACTGATGAAGAATGGAAGATTCTTGACAGAAAGGCTTTGGGATCTATAAGATTGAGCCTGACAGCATCTGTGGCTTCCAATATTACAGAAGCGACTTCTATGGTAGAGTTAATGAAATCTCTTGCTAATTTATATGAAAAACCTAGTGCTTCAAATAAAGTTTATTTGATGAAGAAACTATTTAGTTCTAAGATGCATGAAGGTGAATCTACATCTAGTCATTTGAATGATTTTAGATCTATAGTAAATTAGTTAAAATCAGTTGCAATACCATTTGATGATGATGTGAAAGCACTTTTATTCTAATGTTCTTTTCCTGATAGTTGGAATAACTTGGTAATGGCTGTTAGTAATACAATATTGTTTAATAATGTTTTGAAGTTTGATGATGTGGTTAGTATAATCTTGAATGAAGAAATTCACAGGAAGAGTACAAAGGAATATCATAGAAATGCTTTGAATGTGAAAGTATCCAAGAGTAAGAGTAATGGGAAATCAAAGTGGGATAGCAGATCCAAGTCCAAAGGTAAGGGAATTACTTGTTGGAAATTGGAAAGAAAGGACATGTAAAAAAAGATTGTTGGTCAAAGGATAAAGAGAATCAACAACTAGAAAAAGGTAAAGAGGCGAATCTTGCTTCATCAGAGGTAATCATCTTATTCTTTCTTTGGACAATATAATTGAATCACGAGTTTTAGATTCAGGGGCTTCTTTCCATGATGTTATTTTAGAAATTATGTCCAAATTTTGGGCATGTTTTTTTGGGTGATGATGAACCTTGTAGTATTACTGTAAAAAGGGAAGTTCATCTAAAAATGTAGAAGAAATACATGGGTATTGATGTGAGGCATGTGCCAAGCCTCAGAGTAAGAGTTAACTTTTGGGAAATCACCAAGGGTCAAGGGATACCTGTATTACTGATTCCTTTTCTACATTATCTACATGCATGTCTAAATATGAGTCAAACAGAAGCAGATCTTAAAGGCTAAGGAATTAGATCTTGATTTCTTTTGTTGGAAATGTGGAAAGCTTGTACAACGTGTGGGGGAGCTCATTCTCTTGGATGATCCCGATATTATGTTACTTTCATTGAAAGAAAATGTGTTTATTGTATTAAACATAAATCTGATGTTTTTGAAACTTTTAAATGATTGTTGAATGTCAAAGGATAGCAAAGATTTTAATGAATTGTTCGGTGAATGAGATACATAGAGAAAGAACGGTTCCAAGAACACCATAGGAGAATGTGTTGCAGAAAGTGAACATTGATAATCATGTGGTAGAAGTTAGGATACATTCTGGATTGCCGACATTGGGCATAAGTAATTGATACAACGATTTATTTGATTAACCACAGAATTTCTTTTCTTAAAGTTTTTGATTTAGAAGCTTTTGTGCATATTGATAAAGAATAGATTTGGATGCAAAATCCAAGAGATGCACTTTTATTGGTTATGGATTATGATTTTGGAGGATTTAGAGAATTCTAAGATTGTTTCGTGATGTTGAATGGAATGAAAAGAGAATGTACATGGATCAAATTTTGGTACCCAAAGATGAGTTAGATGTGAACTCGGGTTTGAAATAAATACCTATCAGGTCACTCAGTCAGGCCCACTGACATCTGTCAGATACTGCTAATTTCAGGAGGCAGTTGGAGGGTTGATGGTCACTTGAGACACTAATGTCTCTCAGATTGAGCCTCCAGTACCCCAAACTCCTGTGAGAAGGTCACAAAGGGTAAGTAAACCTCCAGAAATATTTACACCTTCTCTATTTTATTTATTATTGACTGATAATGGTGAACCAGAAATTTTTGAAGAAGCAATGCAGGATAAGACCCACATGTAGTGGGAGCATGACATGGATGAGGAGATGGAATCCTTGGAACAGAACCAGACTTGGGATTTGGTTAAGTTGCTAGTAGGTAAGAGGACATTGCAGAACAAGTGGGTTTACAGGATTAAGGAAGAAGAGGGTGGACAGAAAAGATACAAGGCAAGGCTTGTAGTAAAGGGATTTGCACAGAAAGTAGGTATTGATTTTGGTGAAATATTTTCTCCTGTTGTTAAGATGACTTCTATTCATACTGTATTGAGTTTAGTTGTAGTAGAGGATTTACATTTAGAGCAACTAGATGTGAAGATGACTTTCCTTCATGGTGATTTGGATGAAGAGATTTATATGCAACAGCCGCTTGGGTATGAAGTCAAGGGTAAGGAGAAATTAGTGTGCAGGTTGAAAAAGAGCCTATATGGGTTCAAGCAAGCTCCAAGGAAATGGTACATGAGGTTTGATAGTTTTATGCATGAGCATGGTTACTTGAGATGTGAATCTGACCATTGTGTTTATTTCAAGAAGCTTGAAAATGGGAGCTATATTATTTTGTTACTGTATGTGGATGATATGCTTATTGCAGGATCTAGTATGCAGGACATTGGTGAGCTTAAGGGAAAGCTAGCTCACACATTTGCTATGAAGGATTTAGGAGCTGCAAAAAGAATCCTTGGCATGCAAATACACAGAGACAGGAAAAACAAGAAAAATTGTATTTGTCTCAGGAGGATTATATCTACAAGGTGTTAGAAAGGTTCAACATGCAGAATGCAAAACCTGTTAGTACACCTATGGCTGGACACTTCAAATTAAGCAAAGATCAGTGTCCTTCATCACATGAGGAGGTCAAATACATGACACAAGTGCCATATGCTTCAACAGTTGGAAGTCTCATGTATGCTATGGTTTGTACCAGACCAGACATTGCACAGGCAGTGGGAGTTGTGAGTAGATATATGGCTAATCCAGGTAAAGAGCATTGGAAAGAAGTCCAATGGATACTCAGGTATTTGAAAGGGACATCTAGCATGTAGTTATGCTATGGAGGTTGGATATTTCATTATGTGGCTATGTTGATTCAGATATGGCTGGAGATCTGGATGGTAGGAGGAGCACTACTGGATATATTTTCACAGTAGGTGGGATGACAATTAGCTGGATTTCAAGATTCCAGAAGGTTGTGGCTTTGTCTACTACAGAGGCAGAGTATGTTGCAGCTACAGAGGCTAGCAAGGAGATGATATGGATGAGAAGGTTCATGAAAGAGTTGGGAAAGGAGCAAGATGATTGCAAGTTATTCATTGACAGTCAGAGTGTAATTCATTTGGCAAAGAACTCAACATTTCATTCAAGAATGAAACACATTCAGTTGAGGTATCACTTCATACGACAGGTATTGGAGGATGGACAGTTGAATCTGGAAAAGATTCATATGAGCAAGAACCCTGTGGATATGCTAACAAAGCCATTAGCAAAGGAGAAGTTGGAGCTACACTCCACTTCTGTTGGTCTTCGAGTTTGAGACTTGAAGAGGAAGAAACAAAGCTAAGGAAGGATCCAAGAATGATGTTGTACAGGTATGGTGCAGTAATTAAACTCCAAGTGGGAGATTGTTGAGTTGTGGAGCTCAATTACTTCATTTTAGCATGTAATTAGAACTTGTTAGAAAACATAGTAACCAACATCGGTTAAGGGCAGACCGGACATCGGTCAAGGCAAGTAGGAACTAGGAAAACGATCGGTTAGGCAGAACCGGCGTCAGTTACCTGTGCGATGAAGTTTTAATTAACTCTTGGGAATTATATCTATTTTTAGCATTAAAATAGATTTATTAATTGTAATTGCATGGCTAAGTGCCCTAAGTCTATAAATGACTATATAAGCATAAAAACTAGGGTTTAGAAGTAAGAATTAAGTGTGTGAATCATAATTACAAGATAATTGTGAGAGAGAGAATTCTTGGTGAAAAAGAAGAAAAAGCTTAAAGGAAGAAAGTACTGAACATCTGAGAGGTGTGGAAGATTGTAAATCTTCAATTGTATATCTTGTCAAAGCTTTGGATAATAGATTGGCTTGTTTCTTGGTGGACGTAGCCCACACTGGGTGAACCACGTTAAATCTGGTGTTGATTTATTTCTCTTGTTTTGTATATTTCTTCTGGTAGAATATCCACTTTTATTTGCATGTATGCTTAGATATGATATATTGTCTGTACAACTAGTGTGCTAACCCCAACATTTATATGTGTTGAGATGATGTTATGATTATATTTGATCACGATCTCATATCGTCTATTAGATTCATCCTAGATGTAGGGTCGTAAACTTTCTTGATATGTTTGATGATTAATTATTATGATGTACTGCTTAGCTAGTTGTTGTTGTGTATGGATGATGGTTATGATGCATATAGATGTTATCATATTTTCGATTATTGGTGTTGGAAATGTATGATGTTTGCCTTGAGTGTGCAGGTGACAAGTGTTTATCCATGTGAGAAATGTAGTGGGACTCATGAGACATACTCTAACTAGCATGACATACCTAGTTTATTTTATTCATATATTTATACCTTGGTTTTTATTAGACTTACATACCTATATGATTGTATTATTCCATCTCTTATCAATGTGGAATGTGCACCCCTTGTTATAGTTCTTATTGTTCAAACTTACTTTTCTTGTTTAATATTGATCTAGTGTTTTATGCTAACCCCCTTTTGGCTAGAAATTTTATTGACTTGGGATGTTGTGCTAGGGATAAAGAGGGATTAAGACACCTAATATTGTATTAGGTGAGCCTAATTGTCCCTCATAAATGCCACATATTTCCCAAACTCGGATTTGGGAAAGGTGTGGCATTTAGGAAGGGTATATTGCATGCAAATGACTTCATTTTACTTGAAAAGAGGCCTTAGGCCCTAAATATATGGGTGGGTGGACTATTTTCAAGG
Source organism: Taxus chinensis (assembly GCA_019776745.2). Taxonomy (NCBI): domain Eukaryota; kingdom Viridiplantae; phylum Streptophyta; class Pinopsida; order Cupressales; family Taxaceae; genus Taxus; species Taxus chinensis. The sequence goes on from JAHRHJ020003288.1 coordinate 399,607, forward strand.
TAAATGAAGCATATTGACCCAATTTTCCTCCATTCATCAACCCTTTTCTTAACTATTTTTGAAATTGGGGAATATTTGGGAATTTGGGGTATCCACACGAGTGCATGAAATTTGAATCTTTCCCTTTTCTTTTAATTTTGAAATGAAAATTTGGAGGGTTGCCATTGGTTACAGTTTTGGTGGAAGGTGACCCTTGTCACCCTCCTATTGACTTGTGTGGCAGTTTATTTTCCTTCTTAATCCCTTTTAACCTCCTTTGCACAAGTGCTTACAATAATTTTGTGGATGCCTCTATTAGGCCTCAATACATACATATATACTAAGTCTATACTAAGCAACAACTATTTCTTATGCATGTGGGATAATACTAATATGCTCAAGGGACGACTTACAAAGCATATGCGTCCATAAAAACTAATGTAAAATGTAAAGAGAAGGTTAAGAAAGGGGTTCCTAACATCATCTCCCCCTTAAAAAAATCTGTCCTCAAAGCTTCAGATGTGGAAATTGTTGTTGAATTTGGAAGAGTGGCTCCCAAGTTGCATCTTTTGGTTGCAAGCCGTGCCACTGGATTAAGACCTTGGTGATTGAGCGAGAGTGAAGTTGGAGGGTGCACCTGCCCAAGATAGTTTCTGGTTCCAGGATGAGGGCGCCTTCATCATTAAGTTCTGGTAAAACTGTTTGCCCCTGAATGTTGTTTCCCAAAACCTTCTTCAAACATGAGACATGAAAGACAAGGTGAACTTGTGAGGAGGGTGGAAGGTCTAAATTGTAAGCAACACGTCCGATCTTTTGGAGGACTTTGTATGGGCCATAAAATTTTGGGGCTAGCTTATGACGCCCTTTCAGTTTCAGGGAGGATTACTTGTATGGCTGTAGGCGAAGAAAGACCATGTCGCCGATCTCAAAGGTGTGCTCAGAGCGGTGCTGGTCCGCTTGTTGCTTCATTAGGTTTTGTGGCATGTGGAGATTTTCCCGCAAGGTACTGCGAATCTGATCCCGAGTATGAAGGGAAAGATCAACTGCCTGAATGGAGAACTTCTGGGGGTATACAAGAGAAGCCTGAGAGGTGATTGGCCATAAACTGCTTCATAGGGAGTCATCTTGGTAGACTTGTGGTATGAAGTATTGTACCACCATTCTGCCAGGGGAAGCCACTTGGCCCATTGTTGTTGTTGCTCTGAGACAAAGCAACAAAGGAATGTTTCTAAGCATTTATTGACAATCTCAGTTTGGCCGTCAGTTTGTGGATGATACTTGGAAGTCATTTTGAGCTGAGTGCCTGTGCGTTGGAATAGTTCTATCCAGAAATGGCTAGTGAAAGTGGAATCATGATATGATACAATTGAAGAGGGAATGCCGTGGAGATGGAAAATATGATCCAAGAATATTTGTGCAATTGTGGAGGCTGTGTATGGATGGCTGAGGGCACAAAAATGACTATACTTGGAAAGTCGATCTACCACAACCAAGATCACTATTTTACCTCTAGATTTAGGGAGCCCCTCGATGAAATCCATAGAGATATCTGTCCAAATCCTGTTAGGGATTGGTAAGGGTTGGAGAAAACCAGGAGGTGATGTTGTTTCACCTTTGTTGCATTGGAAAGTATCACATTCAACCACCATTTGCTTAATTCCTCCTTTCATGCCTTTCCAGAAGAAGTTGTGTCATGCCTGCTCATAAGTTTTGAGAAAACTAGAGTTCCCAGATGTGGGAGATGCATTGAGCTCATAGAATATATCCTGAAGAAGATCCTTGTCATGAGGAAGCACCAGGTGGCCTTTATATCGCAAGGAAGCACCATCCCATGTATACTTTGGTATCGCCCCCGGGTGAGTGACTACTTGATGAATGAGCTGCTATAATTCAGGATCTGTTGCATATTTTGTATGTATAGATTCCAACCAATTTAGAACATGCATGGAGACAGTGGAAAGGGAGGCATGGTCCTTGAAGGAGTGTGAAAGAGCATCAACCACCACATTATCTTTTCCCTTCTTGTATGTGATCTCATAATCATAACCCATGAGCTTGCTGACCCATTTCTGTTGAACCGGGGAAGAGACACGTTGTTCCAGGAAGTACTTCAAGCTCTGATGATCAGTTTTGATGCAAAAATGATTCCCAAGTAAGTATGGCCGCCATTTGTTTACTGTATGGAGGATTGCCAACATTTCTTTCTCATATGTAGACAAGGCCAATGTTCTTCCAGAAAGGGATTTGCTAGTGAATGCAATAGGATGATCCTCTTGAAGTAGAACAACACCCAACCCATTGTTACAGGCATCACTCTCAATGGTGAAAGTTTTGGTGAAGTCCGGCAAGGCCAAAACTGGGGTACTACACATAGATTGTTTGAGTTCTAGGAATGCCTAGACAAGTTGCTGTATCCCACGTAAATGCATCCTTCTTCAATAAAGCTTTAAAGGGAGCTACAATCTTGCCATAATTTTTTACAAACTTGCGGTAGTATCCTGTAAGGCCAAGAAATCCTCAAAGGATTTTGAGGGTTGTTGGTTGTGGCCATTGTTGCATGACACTGATTTTGTCTGGATCCACATGAACTCCCTTGGCTGAGACGATGTGACCCAGATATTCAACTTCTTCTTGGGAAAAGGAACACTTGGACTGCTTGGCACATAATTGATTGTCGGCCAGAAGTTGTAATGCCTTGTCAATATGTTGGAGATGGTCTTCCCATGTGTGGCTGTAGATCAAAATATCATCAAAGAAAACCAATACAAAATGACAAAGGAAAGGCCAAAATATTTTGTTCATGAGTTCCTGAAATGTGGAAGGAGCATTAGTGAGGCCGAATGGCATGACTAAGAACTCATAGTGACCCTCATGAGTACGGAAGGCAGTCTTGGGAATGTCATCAGGATGCACTCTAATTTGATGGTAGCCGGAACGAAGGTCCAATTTTGAGAAAAATTTGGCTCCATGGAGCTCATCAAGAAGCTCATCAATGATCGGAATGGGGAACTTATCCTTGATAGTGAGGTGGTTAAGGGCACAGAGGTCAATGCAGAGGTGCCATGAACCATATTTTTTGTGGACAAGAAGCACAGGGGAGAAGTAAGGGCTTGTGCTAGGACGAATTACACTAGAGGTGAGGAGTTCCCCGATGAGTATCTCAATCTTTGTCTCCTGCAGATGAGGGTAGCGGTATGGTCGAATGTTGGGGGAAAGGCTTCTTGGGCAAAGTGGAATGCGATGGTCTTCAGGGCGTGAAGGGGGTAGTCCTACCGGCTCAAGAAAAATGGTTGCATGTTTGTTGAGAATGGCTTGAAAAGGAGTGGGGTGGGTAAGAGTAGATGTGGAATGGAGTTGGATGGAGTGCAGTTGAGCAATGACCCCGTGTGATCCTTTGTTCAAAAGTTTCTCCATGCGATGGGAACTGATGATCCTGACGGACCCTGACAATAACTCTTTTAAGGTGTGTTTCTGACCACTATTTGTGATTTGCATCCGAAGTTCTAAGAAATCCCAGAGCATAGGTCCCAAGGTGCAGAGCCACTGTGCACCCAAAACCACATCACATCCACTTAAGGGAAGGGAAAACATATCGGAGCGAAGAGTGTAATCACCTATGACGATACATACATTGTGACACTTCCCTTTAGATGACAATGAGCCCCCATTAGCAATCATGACCTTAAAGCTGGAATAAGGGTGTACAAAGCAGTCAACTTGTTTAGCAATGCGGGGATCGATGAAATTGTGGGTGTTTTCAGAGTCAATGAGGATTGTGAGAGGGATATTTTTAAAGAACCTCTTTACCTTCATGGTTTGAGGAGTGGTCACACCTACTAAGGCATGTAGAGAGATCTCTGGTAGAGCCTCTTGTGCCGTAGAATATTCTAGGGAACTTTGTTCTTCATGAGCATCCTGGAATTCCTTGGTATCATGTTCGTTGTATGGCTCTGGAGGTGATTCCACATCAAACAAGTAAATATTTTGTGTGATGCACCGATGACCTTTAACCCATTTGTCATCACAATTGTAACACAATCCCTTCTCCTTAGGAGCCCACATCTTTGCTTCAGTAAGACGCTTTACTGGGGTGGTTGTGGCTAACCGTTGGGTGACTAGGTTCTTTGTTGGCTAAAAGGTGAGAGCGTGTTGTTGAGATGAGAGCTTATCTTCAGCTAACTTAGCCAGTCCCAAGGCATCCATCATGTTTTGTGGCTGAAACATTTTCACCTTTGATCGAATTGGCTCCTTGAGGCCACTAACAAAGCAACTCTTGAAAAAATCATCAGACAACCCTTCGGTGTGATTGGCAAGCTTTTCAAATTCGATCTGATAATCATGCGAACAATACCTGTTTGGTGGAGTTTTGTGAGTGCTCCAGTGAAATCCTCAAATGCGGAGGGAGCAAATCAGCTCAAAACCAGGGATTGGAAGGTTGACCAATTCGGTTCATCATTTGATTTGAGATACCAATGGTACCATTGAAGTGCTTCTTGCTCCAAATGGAAAGAGGCAATGGGGACCTGATTTACTGAATATGTATTGTGAAGGTGGAAAAATTGCTCAGCACGGTATATCCATCCTGTAGGATCAGTACCATTGAACCTTGGGAAGTCCAACTTGGGCCCATGAGGGGTGGATGAAAACATATTTCTGATGACGAGGGATCCTTCTTCAGTTTATTGAGTAAAAGGGTATTCTATGCTGGTTTAATCCTCGCATCATATCAGTTAATTCTACCACTTGAGACTTTAGCTGGGTGATTTCTTCCTCCATGATTTTGGTGCTGGCACGGGTCAGGACCATAATTTTTTTTGGAAATGGATAGAGAAACATGTTCTAACACACACGTTTAGTAATGGTGATTTGGGATTTAGAATGAAGGGTGAAAAGACACAATTATTGGTTTTGGGAGGCTCTCTGGAGGACTAGGATGAAGAGGAAGGGAAATTTTGGGATTGAAATGGCGAAACAGGGAAATTGAGTGTAGAGGGTCAAAGGGGCAGAATGATGAAAGGAACACTATGTGAAAATTTTGAAGCTATTTGATGGAAAATAAGGAAGTTATTGCAAGCCCTAAAAAAGGGAAAATTGTGATTTCAGGTTGATGGGGGTGGAATGGGGTCAGGAGGTACCAAGGAAGGAAATGTGTAAAATGGAATTACAGGTGTGTTAGAGAAATTTGAAGGTCAAAGGAGATAAAAAAAAAGATATGCTGCAGAAAAATATGATTTTTTTATGATTATAAAATGCGATGACAGAAAATGTTATGGTGACAGAGCCGACCAGGAACTAGAAAATGGTGGATGCGATGTGATGGCGGAAGAGCTGACTATGAATTAGAAAAATGTGACGACGACAGAGCCGACTAGGAATTAGAAAATGTGATGGTGACAGAGCCGACTAGGGATTTAGAAAATGTGATAGCGACAGAGCCGACCAGGAATGAGAAAAATGTTATGGTGGCAAAGCCGACCAATATGTAGTAAAAAAATTTGGGCAAAAACAACTTACTTGGATGATGCTACAAAAAAAATGGCCTTGGAAAGAGGCTTTGATACCAGATGTAATGACCCTCCTTGTAAAAAATTTAGCCGAAATAAAAAGAACAAAACATGATAGATGGAATAACAAAATGCCAATTGCAATTACAGATTACAGGCCTCTTCGAAGGGGCAACCTCTTTTGCACAAGTGCTTATAATAATTTTGTGGATGCCTCTATTGGGCCTCAACACATACATATATACTAAGTCGATACTAAGAAAACACTATTTCTTATGCATGTGGGATAATACTAATAGGGGTTGATTTCCATTAGGCTTGGAAACCCCCCCTAAATTCAAGGAAATTTGAAGTTTAAAAATCCATAATAGAGAAGGGAATGGAGTGATAAGGGGTGAAAGTTGTATGGAGAGATAAGTATATATTTGGTGCTAAAATATGATGATTTTGGTTATCATATTTGGGATTATTTCATCCCCTCTTCACATGGAAGAATATTGGAGTTTCTCATTGATAATTTGCTTTGGTATTTTTGGATTTGAATGTAGTTTTAAAACTTTATTTGTGTGGGAATAAATACTTCCACATTAGTGCTAGCTAGAGCTATGTTTTCCTCTTTCCCATGGGCTTAGGAGGAGGCTAATATGCTTTCTTGGTTTCCATGGAGGCATGTAATGATGTCATTTGGTTATATGGTCAACCTGTTGGGATTAGTACACTCGTTATATAGATAATATATCAGATTTAAGCATACATGCAAATAAAAGTGGATATTCTACGAGAAGAAATATACAAAACAAGAGATATAAATCAACACCAAATTTAACGTGGTTCACCTAGTGTGGGCTACGTCCACCAAGAAACAAGTAATCTATCATCCAAAGCTTTGACAAGATATACAATTGAAGATTTACAATCTTCCACACCTCTCAAATGTAAATTACTTTCTTTCTCTCAAGATTTTTCTTCTTCTCCAAGAATTCTCTCTCTCACAATTATTCTCACAATAATCATCAAATTTTCAAGTTCTTCTTAATTCTTACTTCTAAACCCTAGATTTCATGCTTATATAGGTGTATACAAACTTAGGGCACTTAGCCATGTAATTACAATCAATATAACTTCTTTAATACTAAAAATATACCTAATTCCCACGAGTTAATTAAAACAACCACACACAGGTAATCGACACCGGTTAGCCCTAACCGATGTCGGTTCCTCATTGCCTGACCGATGACGATCATAGGTGACCAATGCTAGTCCCTCCACAACCGATGTCGGTTATTGTATTTTCCTGAAAGTTTCATATTGCATGTTAATCCGAAGTAATTGAGCTCCATAAATCAACAATCTCCCACTTCGAGATTAATTACTGCACCATACCTGTATTACATCATTCTTGGATCCTTTATCAACTTTTTTTCTTCCTCTTCGAGTCTCAAACTTGAAGACCAACATAAGTGGAGTGTAGCTCCAAATTCTCTTTTTCTAACGACTTCATTAACATATCTGCAGGGTTCTCACTCGTATGAATATTTTCCAGATTCAACTGCCCATCCTCCAATACCTATCATATGAAGTGATACCTCAACTGAATGTGTTTCATTCTCAAATGAAACAATGAGTTCTTTACCAAATGAATTACACTCTTACTGTCACTAAAGAGTTTGCAATCATCTTGCTCCTTTCCCAACTCTTTCATGAACCTACTCATCCTTATCATCTCCTTGTTAGCCTCTGTAGTTGCAACATACTCTGCCTCTGCAGTAGACAAAGTCATAACCTTCTGCAATCTTGAAATCCAGCTAACTATCGTCCCACCTACTGTGAAAATATATCTAGTAGTTATCCTCCTACCATTCATATCTCTAGCCATATTCGAATCAACATATCCACATAATGAAATATCTGAACCTCCATAACATAACTGCATGTTGAATGTCCCTTTCAAATACCCGAGTATCCATTGGACTACTTTCCAATGCTCTTTATCTAGATTGGCCATATATCTACTCACAACTCCCATTGCCTATGTAATGTCTGGTTTGGTATAAACCATAACATACATGAGACTATCAACTACTAAAGCATATGACACTCGTGTCATGTATTTAACCTCCTCATGTGATGAAGGACACTGATCTTTGCTCAATTTGAAGTGTCTAGCCATAGGTTTACTAACAAGTTTTGTATGCTGCATCTTGAACCTTTCTAACACCCTATAGATGTAATCCTCATGAGACAAATACAATTTCTTGTTCTTCCTGTCTCTGTGTATTTGTATGCTAAGGATTATTTTTGCAGCTCCTAAATCCTTCATAATAAATGTGTAAGCTAGCTTTCCCTTAAGCTCACCAATGTCCTGCATACTAGATCCTGCAATAAGCATATCATCCACATACAATAACAAAATAATATAGCTCCTATTTTCAAGCTTCTTGAAATAAACACAATGGTTAGATTCACATATCAAGTAACCATGCTCATGCATAAAACTATCAAACCTCATGTACCATTGCCTTGGAGCTTGCTTGAGTCCATATAGGCTCTTTTTCAACCTTCACACTAATTTCTCCTTACCGTTGACTTCATACCCAAACGACTATTGCATATAAATCTCTTCATCCAAATCACCATGAAGGAAATCCATCTTTACATCTAGTTTCTCTAAATGCAAATCCTATACTACAACTAAACTCAAGATAATACAAATAGAAGTCATCTTAACAACATGAGAAAATAATTCACCAAAATCAATACCTACTTTATGTGTAAATCCCTTTTCTACAGGCCTTGCCTTGTACCTTTTCTATCCACCCTCTTCTTCCTTGATCCTGTAAACCCACTTGTTCTACAATGTCCTCTTACTTATTGACAACTTAACCAAATCCTAAGTTTGGTTTTGTTCCAAGGAGTCCATCTCCTCATCCATGCCATGCTCCTACTGGATGTGGGTCTCTTCCTACATTACTTCTTCAAAACTTGTTGGTTCACCATTTTAAGTCAATAATAAATAAAATAGAGAAGGTGTAAATATTTTTGGAAGTTTACTTACCCTTTGTGACCTTCTCACAGGAGTTTGGGGTACCAGAGGCTTGCTCTGGACCTCCTAGACATTTGTATCCAAATCTGTCAGTGATTGACGTCGGTCACCTGTAACCGACGTTGGTTCTACTAACCGATGCTGGTTTGTCTCTTCTATAACTGATACCTATTTTGTTGACCGATGTCAGTCAGGGGTCAACTGACACTGGTTATTGTTTAACCTTGTCAGTATTAATTTTAAATCCGAGAGTTCATTTTCATTCAGAAACTTCTCAACCGGTTCATCCTTGGGTACTAAAATTTGATCCATGTACATTATATTTTCATTCCATTCAATATAATGACTCCTAATAATTTTATAATTCTCTAAATCCCTAAAACGGGTTCTGAAATCACCAGATACATAACCAATGAAAGTGCATCTCTTAGATTTTGTAGCCAACTTTTTCCTATTTTCCTTATCAATAGGCACAAAAGCTTCTAAACCAAAAAAATTAAGAAAAGAAAGATCTACCTATTTTCTGGTCCAAGCTTCCTATGGTATTCCTCCATCTAGTGAACTTGAAGGCCCATGGTTAATCAAATAAATTGCTATATCAACTGCTTCTGCCCAAACCTGTAAGGACAATCCAGAATGTATCCTCATACTTCTAGCACATTCCATGATTGTCTTGTTTATTATTTCTGCAACACCATTCTCTTGTGGTGTTCTTAGAACCATCCTTTCTCTATGTATCCCATTCACAGAATAGTAATCATTGAAATCATTGGTACAATATTCACCACCATTGTCAGATCTAAGACAATTTAACTTTGAATTTGATTCATTCTTAACAAGGGCTTTCCATCTTTTAAAAGTCTTAAAAACATCAGATTTACGTTTAATACAATAAACCCATACTTTTATTGCAACATCATCAATGAAAGTAACATACTACTGAGATCCTACATGAGAAGTTACCTGAGCTGGTCCCCACATATCTGAGTGTACAAGCTCCAATTTCTGCTCCTTCTTTGTTGCCCCAACTTTGAAAAATATCACTCTCTTTTTCTTTCCAAAGACATAAAGCTCACATCAATCAAGATCTAAATATTTGAAATTTGATAACTTACTCTTAGACTTTAAGATCTACATTCCTTTTTGACTCATATGGCCCAACTGATTATGCCACATGCATGCATCTGAATCTGAAGTAGATAATACAGAAAAAGAATCAATAATACATGCAGATAAATATAATGTTCCTACATTCTTACCTCTTGCCACAAAAAAAGCACCTTTGGTGTCTTTCTAAGAGTCTCCTGTAAATGTAACTATGCAACCAACTTCACCTAGTTGCCTTGCAGAAATAAGATTCCTCCTAAGGCTTGGAACATCCCTCACATCTTTCAATACCCATGTATTTCTATTCTACAATTTTAAATGAACTTCCCCTTTACCAGTAATACTGTAAGGTTCGTCATCACCCAAATAAATATGCCTAAAATTTCCCTAGACATAATTTATGAAATAATCCTTATTAGGGGTTGCATGGAAAGAATCTTATGAATCTAAAACCCATGATTCAATTCTATTATATAAAGAAAGAATAAGAGCATCTTGCATTACCTCTGCTGTAGAAAGATTTACTTCTTTACCTTTTTTGATTGTTGGTTCTCTTTATCCTTTGACCATAAATATTTCTTTGCATGTCCTTTCTTTCCACATTTCCAACAAGTAATTCCCTTACCCCTGGATTTAGATCTGCGATCCCTTGACTTTGATTTTCCATTACTCTTACTTTTGGATATCTCCTTTTTCCTACCCCTGCTTTCTACATTCAAAGCATTCCTAGATGATGATTCCTATGTACTCTTCCTGTGAATTTATTCATTCAAGATTATACTAACCACATCATCAAAATTCAAAATATTATTAGCAGATGTTGTATTACTAACAACCATTAATAAGTTATCCCAACTATCAGGCAAAAAATATAAGAATAAAAGTGCTTTCACTTCATCATCAAACAATATATCAAATGATTTTAAATGATTTATAATAGATCTAAAACCATTGAAATGACTAGATGTAGATCCACCTTCATGCATCTTAGAACTAAATAATTTCTTCATCAGATAAAATTTATTTGAAGCACTAGGTTTTTCATATAAATTAGTAACAGATTTCATTAATCCTACTATATAAGTCATTTCTGTAATATTCGAAGCCACGGATGCTGCTAGACTCAATCTTATAGATCCCAGAGCATTTCTGTCAAAAATCTTCCATTCTTCATCAGTTGTCTTTGTAGGTCTAGACTTCTTATCCAACGGTAAATATAAATCTCTTTGATACAAATAATCTTCAATCTGCATCTTACATAATTTATAATTTCGGCCATCAAACTTCTCTACCTTGTATTTGTTTTCTTCTACCATTGCTGTAGCTCGCACTCAATCAGAAAACCCTCTATGAGTAAATTTGTCAACACAAAAATCCCTCGAAAAAAGCTCTGATACCAGTTTTTGGGATTAGCACACCAATTGTATAGATAATATATCAGATAATCATACATGCAAATAAAAACATTCTGCAAAAGAAATTTACAAAAAAAGAGATATAAATCAACTCTAGATTTAATATGCTTCATCTAGTGTGGGATACGTCTACCAAGAAACAAGCCAATCTATTATCCAAAGCTTTGACAAGATATACAATCTTCCACATCTCTCAGATGTACAATACTCTCTTTCTCTCAAGATTTTTCTTCTTCTCCAAGAATTCTCTCGCACAATTATTCTCACAATAATCATCAACTTTTGCAAGTTCTTAATTATTACTTCTAAACCCTAGCTTTCATGCTTATATAGGTGTATAGAAAATAAAGGCACTTATACATGTGATTACAATTAATAGTTATGCTTTAATACTAAAAATATATCTAATTCCTGTGAGTTGATTAAAACACCCACACATAGGCAACTAACGCCGGTTAGCCCTAACCAATGCCAGTTCCTCCTTGCCTGATCGATGCATGTCCCTCTATAACCAAGTTTCATATTGCATGATAATCCAAAGTAATTAGCTCCACAACTCAACACAACCAAGATAATTCCTATGGATGTTTTGGAGTTTTTCCTGTGCTATTTTGGAGCTTGGAGTGGAGCTGTTTTTGGGATCAGATTGTAGGTCTTCTTGTTATTGGAAAGTTGTTTAATTTGGTAAAAGATTTCCATGTTGTCTCCACTTTTGTGGAGGGCTTGTAACTTTCAATTTAAGTTGATTTTATTTATTTTATTTCAAAGTAAAATGTAAAAAATGGATCTTAAAATATGAACTGTTGTAATGTTTAAATGGTGTTTGAGAAAAATCCCTTTAAGCAAAATCTACCAGGCTGTGAGGCCCTTAGAATTTTAATTCGCCTATTTTTGGGATCTCCCTCATGCAACTTTCTTAAGAAAAATAGAGATATATATATATAATGAAGATAAATAAATCTTTTAAAAGATCTTTGTTTGATAAAAATAAACCAAAAGGAATAATGGATCCTTCAACTAAAGAAAAAATGAATTTTTAATCCAATAGAAACAATATTTAGAACAAACCCTAACGGGTTTAAAATGGAATGAGAATAAGAATGAAGTGAATCCACCATTGATCAACTTGTTTGAGCTCCTTCAACCTGTAACCTAAAACAAAACAAAAATAAAAAACTTGTAACCTAATCAATGAAGAGGAGAAATGCAATAAAACGATTTTAGGTTTTATGTTTAACTATAAGGATTTTAGGGTTTTGTGGATGCCTTATCATCAAATGGTGGAGAGACCACCTAATCTAAGGGCTCTCCTTATTTCCTCATTTAACTTAATTAATGTAAGTTTTGACCTAAAATTTTAATAAAAGTTGATATGAAACCTCTTATCTTGATATATTAACCTATAAAAAGATATGGGTCCTTTTACTTTTAGGGAACTACATTGAACCCATGAACGTTTTAGCCATGAGTGAAATTCCCTTCACTGCTTTATTCGTTTTTGAAACGAATAGATTGCTATGAGTAAATCTATCAATGTAAACTCTTCCGAAGGGTTAATTTTTAACCACCATTTTATAAAGTAACTAAAATGTTCTGCCATGATTAAATTATCGTTAACCTTTAAAATCGCGTAAGTGGCATTATGCCATACCCATTCCTTTTGATGTTGTAACAGTAACACGGTCACAACAATGTAAATTTTAATTATATCTCACCTCATCTTATACGTTTAAGTGGTTTGGTGCTGCTTCGCTATATTTACAACTTAGTCGCATATGGAGGTAGTAATCACTTGGTGCTACTTATATTACTTATTAATTTAAAATAAATAAATAATAATTTAGTTTTTTGATCGTTAAATGCTTTTGACTGGAGCTATGAACCAAAGGGTTAACGAGACCCCACCCATTACAACCAATGTCCTGAGACCAGTTATTACAATTAATTCAACACAAACCACAACCACTGAGCCTGCACCGACAATGCAATTTTTTTACCACCGTTATTTTTAGGGCCACCAGCTTCCGCATACACCAATGCCGGTGATGCAATTCTGCCACCGCCGAGAATAACTATTAGCCGTAACCATCGGTGATGCAACACCCGCCACCACCGATAAACCACCCCGAAGGGATCGCACCCAGTGGGATTTGAACTTGGGTGGATCTGGACACAACCATCTGTCTTAACCGATCCACCCAAACCCCATTGGAAAAAAATAAAATAAAATAAATTATTACCATTATTATTAATTTTAATATCATGGTTCGGGATATTATAGTTTTCTTTTGGAAATTTGGACCTCGCACTGAACGTTGCTCGACACAAAAAGTCCCATCTATATCCTCATGAGTGTGTTTCAATAGAAGGAAGCTTAGATACATAATGTTGAATACATTTTTTGTTGTCAAAATTGATGCAAATGTAAATAAGGTATGATTCTTGTTATCACTCGAAGCATTATCTAGTTACAAATAGAGGATCAATGGTTAATTTTTTAATGAAGTACTCGTACTAAGAACACTAATTGATTTAGAATGGTCAAATATTTATTTGTACCCTTTAATTTTTTCATGCACATCATTTTTTAATAATGCATCATGTAATGAATGTTTGGATGATCCATCACTGTACAATAAATCCACATACTCATCAATTACAAGTTCTTCAAGATTATTGAGACACAAAGATAACGATGTGAGCATGTAGGTTTCTCTACATTCAACAAATGGTAGGACAAAGTGGTTAAAACCCCATATCTTGTGTCCATGAGTGAGCATACCAATCAAAGTAATTGATAGGTCCATAACATTACTTATCGACTTTATTTTTTTACCCATCTTTGGTATGGAAGTTTTCATTTTTTCCATTTTATTATGCACAATGCTCAAGAATCCATAAGGCTGTTCTTATGATTGCAATATGTGAGAATAGTAAGATGCACAATAACTTTGAACGTATTTGGTGTTCCATGTTTGTTCCTCTTCAATTTTTGAGAGTGTTTTTGGGCATGTGGTGGCTCTATGTTTGTTGCACAAATATGTACACTCATCAAACAGGGAAAACAAGTTATTTTTATGATGGAAACATGTTGAAATATTTTGGTCCTTATGTTGTTGAAGCTTGGCTACCACACTGAAGGAATTTTCAATAATTCAAGCTCCTTATTACACTTTTTTTGCAATAAATTGTGGGTATAGAATGCAGAAAGAAACATTTGAGGAAATTTTATTCCATCCCGTCCTATAGATTGAGTCAAATACTGAGAGATATTTGAATTTCCATCAAAAATTCTTGATATGCAAGCAATTGTTGTGGCAATATTTGACCTTTCTTTCACTTTTCCAGCATTACCATTCACTGCATGCCTATCACCACTTATCCAGTCAGCTTTATGATTATAGAAGGTATTCCTTGGGTACCCATAAAATTTGCGCCATGCATTTTTACAAACATCCATCCCATAAAATTTAATTTTATGTACCTCCATAGATTGGTTTCCCACATTGAAGATGACATTTTTGTTAATTCATCAAACAAAAAATTATTTCTTTCGATTTCATCCAAGGATCTAGTTTTACACCACTTATTTTAAAATCTAATTGAAGCAAGAGGAAATTTTTGGAGACAATTAGATTTACAAAAATGAAATTTCACATTTTCCATTTCATCCATAAAGATTGACCATTTCTATCCTCATAAAATTCTTGATTTGATGGATTGGCTAGAGAGGCATCTGATTTTTGACATTTTATAGCATTGTAAGATCTTCTTATCACCTTTTTTGGAATGATTGTGATTAGTGGCATCAAAATAAATTGGATAAACAAACTAAGGTTTTCGTTCTTCTAATGCATCCTACATGTTGACCTCAACCTCTTTTAAAACTTATTTAAATCTAATATCCATCTGAGAACCATTTATGTTAGCAATTTCCTAGTAGACCATTATATAAGAGATCCTTCAAATAAGGAGCATCCTTTGCAAGGAGGGTTGAATACTCTATCAATGCGCACACTGAAGATATTGGCAATCAATATCTTAAAATGTACCATGTCTCTTTGAATGACATTGGTAATTGTTCCCTCTACAACATATTTGCACTTAGATGAATAGAAATGGATTAATTTAGTAATAACTCCCTTGAACTTCAAATTGTGTTCACCACTGTGTATAAGGTGCATACCATCCAGTTGAGCAGTCCCTTTCTTAACCATAAGGTCACTTTTTGTTTTATGGAAAATCAAATATTTTATTGGCCAAAATATTAATTTATTAGGTAGAAGCAAGTTTGAGAAATCATAACAAAAATTTACCATATTTTGGAGCATCACACTAAATTTCAAAGGACCCAACCTCTCTCCATTAATTTAATGATCTTCTAGAACATGAGTTATAAAACCCATGGTTATTTCATCATCTTTGCTAGAACATTTGTGTTTGAGAATGAAATTTTTTGTGATAAAATCAGTTCTATTTTTAGGACCTGTATTCATGGTGCTTTCAATGTCATCACTGCAATATCCATCTCTCGTAGCATTGTAATCCTCTGAGCCACTAAAAAATGTGATCACTAAAAACAAGGGGAATGGAAGAAATTGTATGCTTTGACAATTCACTCTCTTCCCAAGCAATGTAGTATCCTTTATTCTCGACATCTGCCAAGGTTTCAAATTCATCTATTGAAAAAGAAAATTTTACTCTTCCATCCAATACTGTGTTAACATTGACAACAACAAATCCTTTTCCCACATCTCTGTAATGTAGTTTCCTTATACTTGGATATACTCTGCCTTCAACAACTTTGGTACCTTTTGAGAACAAGTCCACATGATCATCCTCTATAAATGCAAGAGACATTGATGTTATAACAACATAAAAAAAAATTTCATGGTATGAAAGTAAATATGTAAAACCATATTAGATAAAAGAATTAAAAATTGTTATGTATAACCATAACAAATATGTATACACATAACACATGAGTTGTAAATTACACCAGAGATCAACAATGTTAATTTTTTTGAAGTTTTATTTTACAGTGAAATGTATTTTATTTGAAATTATTTTTCTATAAAGAAGGTAGAAAATTTGGCACATATTTATTGAGATATAACAAAATCATTAAGTACAATCATATCCATGTAAATATTGATTTTTAAGTGTTTTTCATTTTACATTCCCAAACAAATATAAATTAAATAGTTTAATTACAAATTAATAAAATAATATAGCTAACATCCTGAAGAAGGCAACCATACAACTATGACATCTTCAGTACCTTGCAGATAGTGAGGGAAAAAATTGACAGAGCATCTAAGTAAAATCTATTTATGCTAAGTTGTTACCAGTTACTGTTTATTTGTTGTTTTGATCCTGTTTTGTCTCATGTATAATTTTTAAACTATAGTTGGACTTTCATGTAATATTTGATCTTCATAAGACTTTGATGTATTGACTGGATTATCTAGCTTCTGAGCATCTTTTGTAACATGGTATAGTCCCTTCAAAACTATTTTCCAATAATAAAAAAAAGAAGGTCAACCATACACACATAATGATCCTTTGAACCTGAATGCATTAAAATTCATTCAAAATTTTGAAGTATCTTCAAGCCTTACCCATTAGGCCTTCATGTTTGCATATAAATAAAACACAAACAAATTTTACTATAATATGGTTCGTGGGAGGTTAAAAAAATATAATTATGGGTGGGGGACATGGATCTAACCCCTTATCATTGTA
Source organism: Taxus chinensis (assembly GCA_019776745.2). NCBI lineage: Eukaryota > Viridiplantae > Streptophyta > Pinopsida > Cupressales > Taxaceae > Taxus > Taxus chinensis. Next base: position 416,400 of record JAHRHJ020003288.1, read on the forward strand.
GACATGTTAATCATCATTCAGTATCCATTGGGTCAATTTTAATCATCAAGATCCATGTTATAATTATATTCTTGTCAATTTATGTTTTATTCTCAAGGATTTGGAACCTTAGCTATTGGGAGAAAGTTGAAAATAGGACTTTACGTTGTCGTCGAACTTTTGTTGCACATTGTTACAATAGCAGGGAGATAGCTATGAATAGTGTTTTCCTTTCCATTGAACTATTGTTGTATGCTGTTATAGGTAGCTGGAAGTCTTATCGAAGGAAATTTTAACAAGAAAGTTTCTTCTTACCTTAATTCCCTATTAATTTTTAGACATATATAAACTTTTATGGGTTGGAAATGATAAGTTGTTAAGAAACATCAATTAATTGGGATTTTTTTTTTTATTTAATTACACTATTTAATTATTGATAATATATTTTTTCAATTATTGATATTTATTTTCGGCACTGGTTTCTCTATTACAACCATTTAGGGTTTGAGTCTACTCATGTTTAGGGTGGCCAGGCACCAATTTTTACTGCTCCAGACATGCTGTGTTTAGGGTTTGGGTGATTTTTACTTCCAGATATTTGCATGTTATATTCATTTAGGGTTTAGGTCTGTTGTGTTTAGGGTGGTTATGATTTTTACTGCACCAGACATGTTGACTATTTAGTGTTTTATGATCCTTTCACTGAGGCCTCCAAATATTGTACATGTTGTAGTCATTTAGGGTTTGGATCTGCTAATTTTAAAAAAATTTTTAACTCATCTGGTCATGAATTTTTATGCTCTAAAATTTCTTATAGATTTCATCTTTACCTGATTGGATTTTCTACAATCTTAAAAAACTTCTAAATCGTGTTATTCATTATTTGAGTAGCAATTTGTATTCATATAACTCAGTTCTTGCTATTGAATTTCTATAATTTTACTATAATTTTAAACTTATAATGCTATAATTAATGTTTAATTAGCAGTTTTAAATATCCTATGAACTTTTTTCTGTATTTGAATACAACAGTTTTTAATGTATTTAATAAATTTTAAATGTTGCAGTTTTAATTATTAAACAATCTCTTTCTTCTTTGTATATGTTATTTGTCTATTGGACAACAAGACACAATTCAAATGTCTCAATAAAAATTAAATATTCCAAAGTGTCCATGTGTATGTACATTAAACATCCTTACGATCCTACAACAAATGTCTTATTTTCCCCTTGTGTTACATACCTATGTGGATTATCATATTAATAGTTAAATAATTGTATTACTTAAAAATACATAAATAGTCCATAAGGTATAAATTCCACATATACATCTTTCTTTATTGTGTATCATCCCTAACATGTGGATTCCATTAAATTATTGTAAATTTCATGATCAAAAAGAGGACATGTACTGTATTCCATATACTATCATTATCAGTATTTTTAATTAAAATTATTGTGCTTTATTTGCAAACTAATAATCATATGGATATGATTTTAATAGTGAAAATCATTTTCATATCTATTGATACATCTTTTATTAACATTGGTCCTCAATAATAATAAAACACATGAAAATTTTTCTCATAACTATATAGTTCATGGGAGGTAAACAATATAGTGATGAAGATTCACAAACCCGACCCCTTACCATGTCCCATTTAACCATCATTTGGAATCCTATCGGGTCAATTTAATCATCATTTGGAATCCATGTTATAATTAGATTCTTGAAAATTTTTATTTTATCGCATGAGGATTTGAAACCCTAGTTGTTGGGATGAATATGGAAATAGGGTTTGCATTTCCATTCAAACTATTGTTGCATTTCGTTATAAGGATCTAGAAGTCACTTTTGGAGGAGGAGGTTAACAGGTAAAGTTTCTTCTTACCTTAATTCCCTACTAATTATTAGAAAAGATAAGCACTTATGGGTTGGAAATGATAAGTTATAGAGTTGCTATATACACACACCATTATAGCAATATTATTGGCATGGGTTACATGATGCACCATATTTTGGAATATACACAACTATTCTTTCTCTGTATTGGTATATGAAAATGTTTTGAAAAGACATATGCCCATTATCATATAGGTAATATAGAGGAATAATGAAGGTTACTTTTTTTTATTTTGTATAGGAGGGAAGTTCTCATTTTCGTACATGGATTTATAGAGGTATTAAAAATAAAAAATAAGTTTGACCATAAAGGTATATTATTCTTAGAATGTTATCACCTCACCCAATATTTCTCATTAATTTATAACTATTTAAATGTTTAAGTTGAATAATTTATTGTTTATTTTTAATCTTGTATGAGAATGTTTAGAATGGGAAATCTACCCATTCTCATACAAGAAATATAGAGGAAGAATAAGTTACATTTTTAAAGTATACAATCACAGGTGAAAATCATTCTCATGAAATATTAAAGATTAGATGTTACATTTTTAATTTTTATAGAATGGGATAATGCCAATTCTCATACAAGAAATATAGAGGAATTATAGAGGTTACATTTTTAAGAATACAAGAATAAAATCCATATTAATAAATAGATATATTTATGTTGTGTTAATAATTTTTATGTATCATAATAATAAAAAATAAGCTAGACCATTATGGTATATTTCCTTTACAAGGTAAGCACCTCTCTAAAATAACATATTCATATTTCTTTTCTAGGTAGATGGAATCTAGAATGAACAATAAGCATAATCATAATTATTAAGTGCTTAGTACATATATATCTAATATCTAGTTTGGAAGAGAGATAATAAGTTACTTTCCATTTGCGATGAACCAAATTTGGTAACTATTTTACTAGGCATTAGAGAAGAAATTTGTTACTGTGATTGGAAATGGATTTGAATTGATTGGAACCATACAAAGATTATGTAGATTCTTGCAGGCCCTTACATGGCTACTCACATGTTAGAAGATTATGAATGTATACCCATATTGCAAGGTCAAAGGAGAAAGGAGAATGGATACCCATGTCTTGTAAAGAGACTATCCAACTACTTGTATTTGATCAAAATGAGCTTATGGGAAAAATGTAACACTTGAGAATGTATTAATATGAAGATGATATGTGAATGAAAGGAGGTATTCTTTACTCAAAATTGTCATTCATTCCTATGTTGATTTATTTTCTTTGGTATGTTATACTATCATTAAATGGGGATACTCCTTTGGGATGGAAGTCAACTATGATAATAGTTTGGAATTGAACATAAACATTAAAATAGTTATAAATTAAATCACGAGTTTAGTTTTCTTATAAGGGAAAAAATTCTTAATGGGTAAACTTAATAACACAATATATATGGAGAGTTGTGGAGCTAAATTGCTTCACAAATAACATGCTTTACAGGTTGTTGGTTTACACAGAGACTGACATTGGTTGGGTTACCGGTGTCGGTCACTTGGGAGGAACCGACATCGGTCAGATAACTGGTATCGGTCGACTTGTGCGATTCAATGTTTTATTTTGGCTGCATATTAAATATAAACCTTTGCTTTAAAGGTGATTTAAAGGTTATAAATGCATAACTAAGAAACCCTAAGTTTTTATATGATTATATAAGCTAGAAATCTAGGGTTAGAAAGAGAATTGAGTAAGAATATTGATTCTCCTTGGTTGAGATGATGAAGAAGAAGAAGAAGAAAGGATTGCATGAAGACAAAGCTTCCATGGAGAGAAGCTGGACAAAAGGAAATGACAAGTACATCTGAATGGTGAGAAGAGGGTAATGTCTTCTACTGTATTTCCTTTGTATTGTTCTATCTCAATATAATGGCTTACATAGTATGAAAAGCACATAGGGTTTCTTCTTGTACATCCACATGTTGTTATGAGATCTTGTATTGTAGATCCATGAGTTCATGTTGTATTTTTGGTACATAGAGATATAGTATTTGTAGTTCATTGGATTACTTGTTTGTACATGATAGTATCGAGATATTGTAGAGGAGGTTGTATTATTATTTACACAAGTTGATGTAGTGACAAAGGAGAGACTTACTTCTTGGTGCACAATTATGGTTACACATTGGTAGATCCATTTGAGAGGTCTTGTTTGTAGATTCATAGGAGAGCTTGGTTGCATAGTTTGGAGATGCAATACTTTCTGGTTATGTGAGATCTGGTGGTGGTTTGGAGGCATAATTGTAGTGCACTCATGTAGATCCATTATAGTATATTAATCTTGTAATCTTGTAATCTTGAGGCATAATGGAGAGATGCATTGTAATCTTGTATGGAATAGTTGGTTTGCACTCTTGTTCATTATAGTATATTGAGATCTCTGTCTTTGGTGAACGTACCCCACATTGGGTGAACCATGATACATGCTGTGTTGTGTGTGTACTTTTTTTTGATTTGGATTTTATAGTATATGCTTCCATTGTTGTAGATTTTGGGGAATTTTCTACTTCTGAATTTGCATGATTTGATTTGTTATTGAATCATAGCACTATTCCATAGTTTAGTTCCCAACAAAAACAACAACACAAACACACAATATATATCAACATAGCCATTACTCGTGTTATTATATTTATCAAAACAACATAAAGATATCTCGTGTAAGAGTATTTAAATAATGTTCAAACATAAAAATGAAATTTTGTTATGATAAATATTATTACATTTAAGTAATTTTATTACCTCTATAAAGTCTATGAGAATGGGAAGCTTCCCATTCTCGTAGACTTTACAAAATGGGCAATGAGAATGGGTAACTACCCAATTGAAGAGCTTCCCATTCTCGTAGACTTTACAAAATGGGCAATGAGAATGGGTAACTACCCAATTGGAGAGAGAAACTCTTTATAGAGACTGTTAGTTCATTTGTATTGTGTGGATATTTGATTCAAGAAGTTGTGTCTAGTGATGGATAATGCTGTTGTAAATCGATGACCAAATCTTGCAAAGAGTGATACTAACTACATCCATCCTTAATAGTGTAGTGAGAATCTATACACATAACTTAACTAATAACATACACATAACTTATTGCAATTTTTTTTATGAATTGTAGAAAATAGGAAGGTTAAAAGGTGAAATTTATTGAAATGTCTCTAGGAAGAAAATTTATGGCCACCCTAAACACAACAGATGCCCATTCTCATTTTGGAGCTAGTTGGGTCAGTGCATTATTCCTCCAGATATGCACACCCTAGTTTCTTTTGAAGCTCACATTTTCAAACCAGAAAATGAGTAAAATACTATTTTCCTTTAGGAAGATCAAAGCACAATGTTGTGTCCCACTTTATGTCCCAAAATGCGAGTAAGAGGATGGGTGAGATCAGAAATCGAAGGTGTTTGCACGAACACCCCTTTCATGTGAACCCCCTTCTCCTGAACTGCCACGTAGGCCAAAGAAAGTGGTTCGCGTGAATGGGGGTTCACGCAAACACACCTTCACGCAAACCCCTTTGGGTTCAAATAATTTTGGTGGCACAGAGTTATATATAGATATTTATATAGTTTTGGGCAGCGGATTTAGGGTTTAGGGGGGTTCGGGTGAAGGGGGGTTCATCCGAACCCCCTTTGCGTGAACCCTTTTATGTGGCACATTTTGACGCCAAATCCATTTGGAGGATAATTTTATGCTAAAATGTACCACTTAGGTGCCACATAATTAGGGTTAACAAATGATTAAAATTACAAATTTTTAACACAAAATACATAATTTTATTGGCTTTCTAAAAATATAATTTTCATTTAAAAGAATATGTTTTACTATTTATTTTTTATATTTTTCTAACATATGGTATTTTAGGACAATCAATATACACAATCAACCCAATTTTGAAAATAACAAAATATGTTTAAAAAAAATTGAAAAAAATAAACTTACTATTTGTTGAAGTCTTATTCTTACCTGTGAAAAAAAATTCAATTTGGATATAGATATTAAAAGTTATTAGCATAAACCTTTGTACGCCATTTATTGGAAAATATTTTTACTAAATAATTAATTAAAACAAAAAAAGTCAAAAAAATATAAAATTTGACAACACCTCAAAATTCAAATCACTGAACATATATCTAAAATTTCATGGTGAAAAAATAAATTTTCATTTAAAAAAACCACCAGGGGATAGTCATTCCTCTTTTATAACATAAGAAACAACATATGAATAAAATTAAGAAAAAACTATAATTTTTGCCATTTTTTAAACTAAAAATTTACATGTATTCTACACTCTAAACGCAACATTCAATGTAGTTTGTGGAATTTCATGAATGTGTACGGTTTTGTGGCTATTACCTTTAGAAAATAAATGAAACTGAAAATTCATGTTTATAAAGGTACAAAACATACCAAAAAGTGGGACATTTTATTGTGGATCTTTACAAAATGGGGTTTACGAAGAATTTAGATCATGGATCGATTGAGGAATTATTAAAATATGGGGAAATAGTATATAGTTTTAAGAAAGTTGGGTGGCTAGGGAATTTAAAGAAATTTGAGGGTTAGAACTTGTAGAATGGTAGAGGGATTTTCTAGGAACCTTCAAAATGACCATACTATTATCAAAGGAGTCAAAATCTCTATTATTGTTAATATTATTGCAAAAATTAATAAAACTTCAAACACAAGGGGCAAAGTTTGTCAGTAAAAAAATATTATACTCATCTCTTACAATTTTTTTTATAGTAGACAATGAAAAAGAAGTAGAAGTAATATGTAACCATTTTTGAGTTAAGTAAAAGGGAATCAAAAGAGAAACCCTACCTAAAACCTGGGACACAGTGACCCTTTGGATCATAAGGTGTTTTTCTTGTGATGTTCAATTTAGGAATGTTTTAGAGAGTTACATGAAAATGATGATCCATCTAAAAAAGGGGAAGCAACATCCTTTCAGCCTCCCTTATTTTTTGTATCAATCTATTAAATTTATGTCTCATAGGTATAAACATGATGATAAAGGGACGAGACATCATGGGATGCTATAATTGATTTGCAAGCACCATTTTATAGAACATATTAAGGGAAGACAAAATGGGAGTGATTTCTTAAAGAAATTTGAACTCAGTCCTCCAAGTATGCCTACTGAGGACCATACAAAATAAAAGGATGAAGAAATCCAAACTAATCATTCCAACAAAAGAAATAAAATGGAAGAATGAGATCAACCATTTGTTCCTATAATTATATCTGAAAGAGATTATGAGGAAGAAAATCCACAAATATAGAGAAGAAGGAGAAGGATAATCATTGCTTGTGAGGAATCTAGTGAAGAGGAACAAACATTAGCCAAAATCATGGAGAACCTCATGGATGACATAGAGGTGAGGCATAACACTATTCTTGAAGAAATGGAAGAGGCTATGCTTTCAGATGCACCAATGAGGGATCTGAGGAAAGACAAAGGGAATGCCCCAATTGAAGAAGCACGTTGAGAATTCTACCACATTCACCAAATGAAAGAAGATAATTAAAATATGCATTATATTTTTCAAACGTCTGAGAGGATTATTGAAGAAAAAAGGATAGAAATCCTTCTCTTAAAGCAAACAATTTAAAAGGAGAAGGATGGGGCCATTCAAGCACTCCAAAAGCCTAGATACTATGGATTTTTAGTCACTCAACCAAATGTAAATCCACCACCCACCTAAAAATGAAGTGGTAACTATATATGCTCATACACAATTTTAGTCGACCACATGTTCAAGAGTAAATTATTGGAGTAATGATCAAAAAAAGCAAAATACACTATTTCACAGAAGGAACCACTTAGATAACCATTATCTAGCCTTATACCCATGCAAAGATGGTCTAAAAAGAGAATACCCAAATCTAGGAAAAATACCAGTAATTTAAATAGCTCCTCATAAAATAGCCAAATTTGAAAGAGAAATAGAAGAAATTAAAAAGAGAAGGAAACCTAGGAGACAAAAAAGGAAAAACTTTGAAAAGAGGATCCTGCATGCATGTTTATGGGAAATCATTCTGTTGGCTTGCAGAAAACCATCAGCCCTTTACAATATTTTTATTCTAAAACAATATTTAGGTGGGTGCTATTAAGGATTTATTGTGACCTCCCTTATGATATGGAAGATGGGAAAAAGGTGCTAACCAGTAGAGGCTATTTGTGATGGAAAATGAGGAACCAAACCTTCCTCAACTCCTTATAATCTGCAAAATATGAATGGGCGTTTGCCATTTTAAAGAATGTGGAATATAATAGAGAACTACTCACAGTTTTGACTTGTAGATTAGTATTTATAAATTTTTCAAAATTGTGCATTAAGTGTTCAAACCCCTTTCTCAACAAAATTGACATTTATGTTCATTTTCAATACTTGGATGCATACAAATTACATGCAAGCAATCTTTTGCAAACTCCCATTTATGCCTCGGTGAACCCCATGGATTCCTAGCCCATGCTTTTTCCGAGCATCACCCAACTTTTCCAACTAGAATCCCTCAATCTATGCTAGAACTTTAGTTTTAACCAATCTAAGAGCTTGCCTCTTGAACTCGAACTCATAATTTCAAACGGCTGCAAATCAGAATTGAGAGCTATCAGAAAAAATTCTTGCTCTACTGAGAGAAATGAATGAGCCACTTAGATGCCCATAATACAGCATAAATGCACAACAGGAATCCACCAACTAGTCTGACTTCCTTCAGATAAATTTTTTGTTTAGAATAGAAGCTTTCAGAATGGAATTCCACTGTTTCTAGAGTGAGAATTTCATGATGTTTGTTGCCCCTAGATGGAGCCCATCATGAAGGAGACAATGCCACTATGGAGGCATTTTACAATGACCCATTAGCATCCAAGCTCAAGACATTCCCATCATCCCCAATAGGAAGGACAGTGGTTGACATGTTATTTTGATTAGCTCTTACATGGATCTCATTTCCTTAATCGTTATTCTGACTCAACTATTCCATGAAAGGAAATTTTGGTCAAATGTTATTGTTATTAATATGTTTCGGATGAGAGAAAGGAAAAAGAAAGAATAGAATGTACAAAGATGGAATGAAGAGAAACCGGATCTTGCACACTGTACAAATGGGTTGTGTGTCCGGGTATTTATTATGCAAATGACGGTTACAAAACTAGTTGTGCGGTTACAACCACATAACCATACAAAACAATTATAAAAAGGGGAAGTTTCCTTATTCATTTATTCCTACACCCCCTCTTAAGACTTACCCTACATTTTAACTCAAAAATTTAAACAATCATGGATGAACAAAACAGAACTACGCTATCTTCAAACACTTTCACTTTGAAAGCAATGCTATGATAGGATAGGGCTCCATCAAGTTGCTTCATGACCTTCGTAAAGGTGTAGCTCCCGAGCTGAATTCCCAAGTTCCCGGATTCCACCTCCCCGAACTCCTGAAGCAAATATGCTACCGATTGGTAGCATGGTTCTATAATCAATGGAACAGTTAGCAATTTACATCACATGGGAATGTCCTGTACTGCTATCATACTATAGCGATCATTTTTACTCAATCATAGAAGAGCTGCCATCACTAAAATCCAAAGATTGTGAGTTGATATTTGAATGAGGGTAAAAATTATATATATATATATATATGATGACAATGTATGTGAATGTGGATAAATTTGGCATCTTTCATCCTTAAAGGATAAATTTGAATTATAAAAATTGTCTGCTAAGGGACCTTAGATTATTGAAATGCCTAGACATAGACCGACTCCAAAAAAAAACATATTGAACCTATGCATAACTGAATTTTTAGGGAAAATTTAACAAGTTGACCACTTTCACTCCAAATAAATTATCCAGAGTATCCCAAATTTTCTTTGATGATATGGAATAGGTCTACATGATGAAGTTCAGAGTCAGAGAGATTCAAGGCTCTAATAATAGCTTTCACTTGAAATACATCATCTAAATCCTTGGCCTCTAAATTACTAGCAATTAAACGTTGTGGAACAGGGTGAGGGTGTTAACTCTGTATTCCATTTACAATGCCCGCAATCACACTTGTCATTCATAATTTTCTACCTTGTAAATTAAAGATGAATATATGCATGATTTGAGACTATGACATATTTTTCCATAGGCATTTCCATGATGACACCATAGACTAAATATACCTTTCTCATCTTACTTTCTGGAAATGCTTTGATAATAGAAGTATATCAAACAAAACAAATCTCCCCAGTTATACTTTTATCATTGTTATATACAAAAGGTATTGGGAATTGTCTTTAGACAGAATGACCAGACAAAGTATTCATTATGACTATACGTTATGCCCTGGAAGCATTCATGACAAGGCAAGTGGCTGAAATATGTCAACTCCTTGTAGAAAAATATAAAAAACGTGACTAATCCTATCCTACAAGATCCTACCCTGAGAAATTAAGGAGAATATGCTAACCCTACCAACTGATGTTTTCTATTGCTCCTTGCACAACTGTGTTTGAGTGACTTGCAAGAAATGATGGTGAAAATCAATTTTAACAGTGAAACCCGACTCATTCGCATCACAGAGTTGCAAACATAGATTCATGACTTAGTTTTCTTCCCTCACGAAAATGAACATGCCCTATTTCTAATTGAAAAACAAAAATGAAAATGTCTTCGTTTTTCTCCTTATGCTTCTGATTCTATGCCCTAACATGGTGGATTTTCTACCCACTTTCTTTCCTCACTTTCCCTTGCTCTGATACCACTGTTAGAAAATGTATACAATGAAGAAATGAAGAGAAGGCAGATTGCACACATTTGAGACTGTGTGTTTGTCTATTTATTATAAATGAAATAGTTACAAAATGGTTGATGTAGTTACACCGGTTACAACCAACTTGTAATGAGACACCTTATAAATATGCCTTATATTCTCATATGGAATAAAATTATCAGTAGGGGTTTCTACATTCAAAAGGGACAAGGGTTTGAATATGATTTGGAAAATTTAAATTAAACTAAAAAATGCACTTAAAAAAATCTCTTACCTATGTTTGAAGTGGATGCAAGCTGTGTGTGATTTTTTTGGCTTCCTGAAATAGTTAAATATGATGTTTTTCATTTTCTAATTGATATGTCTACTTGTTATTATTACCAGAGGCCATTTTATCTAAGACCAATCCAAATGTAATTTAAGTATGTAATCACGGATGAACCCAGATGTAAACTATAAAACTAGCTACAGATCCGTACAACATGCTACTGGCTAGTAGCATAAATGTATGCTACATTTGAATGATAGCATGAATATATGCTAACGAATGATAGGTTGAATATATGCTACTAGCTGGTAGCATACATTCTTGCTACTAGATGGTAGCATATATTCATGCTGTCCTATACGGTAAATATAATAGGGTTCTGACCTGTAGCCTTATAGGAAAGGTTAAAGCATATATGCCACTGACCAGTAACATACTATATAATCAATGGAATAGTTATAATTTACATCACTTGACGTTCTATAAACTGTCTTATGGTAGATATTTTTTCTCAATCGTCAACACCCACACTAAAATTGGAATTGTGAGTTGATGTTTAAATCATCAATCACTTCAAAGAATGATAAAAACCATATGAGATCATAATGCAATATATATAACATCATTAGAGTTCCAAACATTTATATATATATATGTAACAACTAGAATCTAAAGATTTATATGCGAATATGGAAAATTTCTATTTCATGGTAAAGGTAAATCTAATATAAATATTCGGTTATTAGTTTAAATTCTTGGTGAACCGACACAAAAAATAACTTATACCCACAAAATTTAGGCAAAATAACAAGCTGTCGACCACTAAAAATTTGCCATACCCAAATTTACAAATATGGAATATTCATGAATTAACGAATATTTTCCACTAAAATTTCCTTGGATTACATTTATTGTGATGAGATTGAAATTCAACTGGACTAAAATCAATGATATCTTATATGACATTATGGAGCTTGAAGAATTCATTAGTAGAGTGTACAATAAATCTATGGAACCCACAATAGGAGTTAAAATCAAAATTTGTACTGCAAAACTTTCTTGTATCAGTCTCAATAGGAGGAGGGATAGATATAAGGTTACACTCTAGTAGCTTTTGTAAACTAATTTGTGGTGTGGAGGGAAATTGTGTGGATTTCCTCCAAGGAGAAACTTTTAATGGAATATTTTTAGGTTGAGATATGGATAGATCTTGTTATCATTAAGTTTTCCTTTGTAATTATATTTTCTTGGAAATTTAGATGTAGATGTATTGGGATAATTAGATACACGGTTAATATTATTCAAAGTAAGGATCTTGGCCTCTAGTTAACTATTAAAGCATGACATAACTCATCAAAAGATCATAATATTTCAAACATGACTGATTCTTTTAAATAATATAGAATACTTTGAGTGAATAAATATTTAATCTTATTGTCCATAAGGATTATGTTCATTTTATTAATCATATTATTATAGCTTGATAAGTAGTTACTAATTAGTTCATCATAGCCTTGTTGTGTTGGTCATTTGAGCATATGAAATATTATCACCAATATTGATGGAAAAATGTGCAAGGATCTAATTAGCCAAAGGAGTGAAAGCTCATATAGAATGTTTAGGTAAATTGTAGAACCACTATAAAGCATAGTATTTGAGTCTTATTCGAAAAATATTAGTAAATAATCAATCATTATAACTGAATATAATAAAGCGACATGAAAGGAGTGAAAATGTTGTTCAGGACTACTTTTTCCCTCATGTATATGAAGCTTAGGTGACAAAAACTAGAGGGGTAAAGGATGGGCTTCCAAGCCATTACCAAGATGTTAATCAAGTGAATGTGTAGTAGTAAATAGGAGTGGGAAGCCCATGGGTATGCATAAGGGATGCAAGAATAAAGGTAGACATAGGAATATACATTACAAAATTAAGAAGGGGAATGTGGGATGCCTATATAGACATAGGCACAATATATGTAGGGAGAGAAGAAACAATAGTGGATGTAGGTAAGTACTTTTTCTCATCCCAAGCTATATAGACAATTGCATCAATATGCCCAATATTTAGATTCAAAAATATTATGAACTCATGCTAATCCTATTTAGTAATCTTGTCACTTTTAATATTAGAATCATCTTTAGAACCTTCCCCTTGAGAGAAATCAATAGAGGCAATGACAATATTATTAGCAATGATAGAAACATTAGAGTATACACTTTTAGTATTTTATATGGGAGGAACGAAAAAGGTCATAGTATTCAGAATGGAATCCACATATAGGAGGTCCACATCAGCGGGGGATATTTAGGATTCTAAAGTTCTCATAGACATTATCTTTGCATATAGGAGTGTGATGTAGGAATTTAAGGAAGGAAAGTGTAATATGATTAGTAAAATCCACGAAAGTGAAAAGGAGAAGTAAAACTAAAATCCTAGATACAAGTACCATGTAGTGAGTTAAAAATGGAAGGTGTTAGGTAGATAGGGTTTTCTCAGAGATAGGATTTGATAAAAAAATATGGTTCACTTGAATTATTACACTCTAAATAAACATTAAGTGTTGGATTAAGATGCAGTTCTTATTTTTTCATAGGAATAAAGGTTAGTAACATGAAGTATTTTCAAATTATCAATAAAATAATAATGTGGATATTAGAATATTCTATTACTATAAATATGTAATATATTATATTAGAAACGATTGCTAAGAAGGTGACAACAGTAGAAATATGACGCACTTAACTGACTACATACTCAATATGAAAGTTGTAAATGATTTGCAAGTTCTTTGTCTCTAAATTTGGAGTTTAAAATTGGAATTGTTAGATGTGTACATAACCGTTTGATTGTTTTGTACCAATTTGGAATTCTAATATAATGATTTCCTAGCTTTCTGTAAATCCTTTTACATGTGCAAACCATATAAATATGATTTTTTGTGAAACTCTAAAATGTCAGACATGTGAGAAATACTTTGTTTAATGAGAAATAGCATCAAAACCTAAACAAGAATAAGATACCTTGTAAAAAGTTTAGTTTTTGGTTTGAAGTGCAATTTGTAGACCACCTACATCGGCAATACTTTGAAGAGTCTTCAAACTGCATGTACTTTGTCACCTAACATGTGATATTTATTTATATGTAACTAAATTTGGCAATTTGATTACTTGATAGTATAATAATGACTTGGTGTGCATCTCTTAACTTGGCTTGAATGGTCTCTAGCTTGGGAAGAGTGACTGTATAACCTAGTTGAGTGTTCTTCAGACATTTGTTAGGGTTTCTATTAAAGAGGACAATTTGAAGTGTTGCAAGAATGAAATTTACAATAGGTTCTCTTGAAATTTTTAGGTGAGCTAATGAGTGCATTATAATCACTTATATAGGGGTTTGTAGGTATACTTTCTTTAAGGTTGACCCATGAGTAAAGTACCAAACCATAAAAAGATGTAAAATTGAGAAAGTGATTTTTTTTCCACTAGGGATGAAACTAGTAACTTCAAACTAAAATATTAGATGAACAATATTGTATAGACAAGTGTTGAGATTCTGTAAAATTTTAGGAATGATACTTGGGAGGAAAAATACTAATTTTGACTAATGCAAGTAGCTCTTTGAGTGACTGAGTAGTGGGAATAAGGAAGTAATTCATGCAATATAGATAAGGGTGTGTAATTAGGATGGATATGTATGTATGCAGGAGTCATGATTTAGGTACAAATCCAATGTTTTCATTTCCAAAGGATAAAAATTACTAAAATTACCTATGCATACAATCCATACAAATTCCTTACATAATCAATATATAAACATTGCACACCTAAATCTAATGTTCAAGGGTTGACCTTATAACACATAGATACTTCAATGTCATTAAAAACCTTACTTTAATGCTCAAGGTAAACCCCCCACACATAATATGATTTTGAGCCAAAATAAAATTAATTGCTATAGTGCACAAATAATATATGTTGAAATTGGGTTCCTAACATAGAAAAATTCATTTTTTCAATATTGTTTCCCATTAAGTCATTCTTTTGTGGTCAACATTTACATATTCATAGGGCCAACTTGCACAGAAAAGTATTTTAGGGAACCTTATTTATAGAGAAATTCCATAAAGATAATTTAGTACATCTCTACACATCTCAAAAGCCAAGAAAACATCTATAAATCATCCAAGGATCCACAAAAATAATAAAAAATCAATCAAGCTCAGACAAAGTCTTCCATGATAAATTTAGTGTTGTTTTCCTATTCTTTGTTTTAAAGAACGATTCATTTGTTTACATTGATTGAATATATAAGGAGAAAAATTTGAGGATTGTTTTATATTGGGATGGGTCCTAAGTATGCATAGAACTACATGTTCCTCAAATCCATAGTTGATATGTAAAGAAATATCTAATGGAGCTAAATGGGTTATTATGTTGTATTTTATCCAGGTTTATTTGGGTGAATTATTAGGGGTTGGAGATAGATCAAGAGAGAGAGAATATACTCACGCACTTTCACATATAATTATCTTATCCATAGGAGGTTTTCATTGATAAAAAATAAAGGATCTTCTTTATAGGCTATCATAGTTAAACAAATCCACTAGTAGTGACTCAAAAACACTAACATTATTGATTCTAGAAGTGACCATTAACAATGTTCGTTATTGTCCACACTATGTTGATTTAACACTTCTTTAGTCAAACTTCCCTATTTCACTTAGTACTACTTCCCAAGTTTATTATGAGCTCCAGTGTCTTCTTTCAATCAAATAGGTATGCATATGTAATGTATGGATTATAATCACTACTTTTCCATTCTCTCTCTCTCTTATATATATATATATATATATATATATATATATCCACTTTTTAGAGTCTAATTTCACTATATTTACTACATTTAGTTACACTCTTATTAGTGCATTCAATTTTACACATTTTTGTTCTTTGTGCTCAAAATAATTGAAACATATTGATAATTTAAGATTTTACATGACATATGATTAAGCTCATATAATTAGTAGCATAATGTAACCTTTTATGATTTTGATATTTTATTGAAAACCTCTTGCTGATAATGATAGAAATAGTTCATTTCAGTTCAAAATATATTGTGTTCTCAATTGATTGGGTTCTACATTTATTAACTGGATGTTTAAATGTATATGTAACCCTAATATCGAGTTTAATATATGAAGTGTCTATAGATTCTAAAAAAAAAAAATTGGTACAAGTGAATTTCGGGGACTCTAAAGTATCAACGCGAATCACATGATTTATACGTTCTAGTTGAAATATATGAAACATCTCATGTTGCTTATCTTTTGTAGGTGTTTGGTGTTCCGTATGGTCTCATGGTCTATGCGATGTACATTGCTTTTATTAGTTGGATACATTTATGTGATTCAATATCATGAATTTATTAGGGATAATGACCCATGTTTTTTATTAACATTAACTTATCATTTTTGATACATTATTAATTATATATTTTTGAAATATAGGTACATGTTACTCTTTGTGCTATATGGCCTATATATTTACTACATAGGGACATGATATTATGTGTGCTACATTTCTTATATTTTTATCACATAGGAAGATCCTAATCTTGCTCTTATATCAACTATATCATATGGTCACGCGGGGAAAGTTATTCATGTGTCGATACATGCTTTGAAGCTTATATATTTATATTTTGAAACTTACTTTGTTTCACATTCTTCAAATGATGTGCATAATTATTTTCTTTTGATATGTGTGATTCATAGATGATCACCAATCCCAAAATGAGGTAGATATTCCACTCATAATATTCATCCAAACTCTTCCTGATAATGGGATTAGGGAAATCCAGTCAAGTCTATGGAGTCCACCTAAAAAGGATGGATTAAAATGAATTTCGATGGTGCAACAAAAGGAAATCTAGGAAGAGCTAGTTGTGGGTGCATCTTTCAGAAATTTTAATTGTTAATCGATGCTAACCATAACTACTAATTGTGGGATATCCCTAAATAACCAAGCGGAGGGGATGGCTCTCCTTTTTGGTTTTAGAGGACATGAAGAAAAAGTGGCATCGCTTATGGATATAAGGTGACTCGAAAGTTTTGGCCCAAGCTAGGTCTCCTTCTGCTTGGAAGGTGCAACCACTTTATAAGAAGATTAAGGCAATTCTTTCTTCTTTCTCTGAATTTAAGATATCCCATGTTAAAAGAGAAGGGAATATTATGGCCGATTTCCTTGCTAATAGGGGTTTGGACGTCTGGGACAATTTTCATTCGAAAAGGAACATATGGGAGGAGAAATTCTTGGGTGATATCATGTCTCTAATCATGAATAATGCAAGGTTGGTGGAATATCATGATGATGAGTAAGTGTATTGGCGTCGTTAATTTAAGGATATAATTGGAATCATGATAAAATATCTTAGGAAATATTACCATGGATATTTGGTATTTACACATTTTTCTCCATGCATGAGAGGCATATAGGGAGCATTTTAAATTCGAATCTAGGAGGATTTTCCTTCGCCCCAATTTGTTTTTTTTCGTTTCTCGGTGTGAATTGCTTTGGGTTTCTCTGCGGGGGGAGTTGATGTGTTTAGATGAAGATTTTGGGGAGCATGGAATCAGGGCCGAGCAGGAAGAGGTGGAGGGCCTTGACTGGTGAGGAGGGGTAGGCGGAGTTGTTTTCTTCCTGGATGGATGGGAAAATCCGGAATGCGGCTATGAGGATATAATTAGAAAAAATTTGGTCAGTGGTAGAGAGCTTTGAAGAATAGGAGGATGCATAAATTTATGAAAGGATGAGGAAGCTAATGCTGGACCCTAATCAATCAATTAAGTGGAGAAATGCATTTGACATGACACATGGGTTGAGTGTTGCTAATATCCTATCCAATTCATTTGGGAAGTTTTATTCTCCATATGCTAGAGCACGCAGGTCTAGAGGAGCGGTTGATCATATTATAGTATCATATTCACGCTTTGATGAGGGGTGTGTAGGATGTTACATGTGGGTTGGAGGCTATGGCAGAAAACTAGGGTTTAGAGTTTCCGACGTGTGCCAAGGTTGTGATGCCTGAATGCTGCATGGATCCTTCCTCCTCCTCAGTGTAAAGTAAAGGGGATTTAGATGTGGATATTATCAAGGAGGTCTCTCCAAGTGGTTGGAAGGATTCATTGATCTTGCTGGGTATATGTCCAGGATAATGTTTGTGTTTAATCTGCCTATGGATTAGGTTTTTTACTTTTCGGTATGAATTGGCGGTTTGAATATTGAAGTGTAAATAGATAGGATGCAGTTATGGGTGTAGTTATGCTGATTACAACACTCTCCTATTAATTTTGGTATGTATGTGCACGATAATGTGCAGAAACATTTATGAGAGTCCACTTGGTATGATATTACTAGGCATTGGTTCCTCATGTATTTGTTTTGCAGGCTAGAGCCTTCTCCCTATGTATCAATAACAAACAAAATCATCCAAACTAAAAATATTCATAGTAGTACTTTCTCTTATAGAGAGGGCATTCCTATCAGCTACTCCCATAAATGGATGCCCTCAAAAAACAACTTTAGACCTATAAAGGTACATATTCAAGATATTTTCCACAATAACTTTAGATAACGCTCAAATATATTTTTTTTCTTTATTGATCAGAACAAAATATTGTACCAAATAATGTATGCATGATTTAACAAAAATTTGGAGGAACTAGAATTCACTTGGATACAATATCATAGAACTTATATAGGGATTCCCTCACTTTTCTAATAAAACTAGGTGTATCATTTATAGTTTCTTTTCCTTTATAAATGACAACAAGATATTGATATTGGTGCTTTTTCATGTGAAAATTCTTTGCAGGAATTATATGTATCTTAGAAAAATTATTCAAGATCTTAAGGTGCAAATGATTCTATATACATACCTTATATTATATTACTCTAATATACATGTAATTACAAACATCAAAGTGGGGGGGGGGGGGGGGAATATAAACTAAAACTCGTGTATAGGAATTTTAATTTACAAATTGAATGTTGTTAGAGAGTTTGTGTACTTGTAAAATGAGTTTGGTTGAAATTAAGGATATATTATTTAATTTCAATGGTCCTAGTTCATCTCCGTGTACTTCTCATCTACCACCTCATCCACACCTTGATTTCACCTCCGGGTAATCCTCCATGTTTGGAACTTGGACTCTACTTTCCTAGAATGACATGTTAGGAACCTGGAGTGCATGTTATTGGGAGTTTAGAGCTTCCAAAATTTAGCATATCTAATCCATATTTATCCTTATTCAATTTTTCTGGCTATTGGAGTTAGCTTACACACTAATAGGGTCATAAGTTGTTTTTAATACAAAGGCAATCTTATTCATTTGAATATGACAAGAGATATTTCTAAAGAGGCATCTATTATTTTATAAAGATATCTAAGACATTTTCAAGTGAAATATAGAGAAGGAAATAATTTAGAGTTCACAAACCTTCATTGAAGTATTATGATTCAAGGGAGAGAGATATTGCATCGTGATTGCATCATAATAGTTTGTTTGGTTGAAGAAACATTACATTATACTTGTTTTTTTTTCCTGATATTGTATTATGTTGATTAGTATGAAAACTATCAAGATAACTTAGTTATTCCTTGATGTAACACAGACCCCAAAACATAATTTATTTTCCTTATGGTTTTAGATTTGACATCCCTATTACGTTATGGATGAGGAAGAATAATTCCCAGTTCTCAAAGCGAGGTTTCATAAAACTATAGTTTTCAAAAGGAAAAAATAGGTGAATTAACTATAGAAGAAAATTTCAAATCATAGCAGGTATAGAATGTCATTTCACAATCCAGGAATATAGAGTGCACGTTCTTGGGAGTTTGGCCCTTTCCTAAATTTAGTATATCTAACCCTTCTTCACTGTTTTTGGTTACCGAAGTCATCTTGCATGCCAATGGGTTATGATTTTAATATCAGTTGTCTATACATACACAAACAATCTAGTTCATTTGGGTACTATGATGAAAGATCTATCTAGAGATGCATCATTTATTTTATCAAGAAGTCTAAGAAATTTTCAAGTGAAATTTAGATAAGAAAATCATCAAGCATTCAAAAGAATTCATTGAAGCACTAAGATTTATGGTAGAAACACATTGCATTGCACTAGTTTTACTCATTGGAGAACCATTACATTATACTTGGCGCGTTGTTTTTGATATTGGACAATGTTGATTAGTCTAAATAAATCAAGATAGCATAGTTATTCCTTAGTGTAACACAAACCCCAAAACATATATAGTTTTCTTCATGGTTTTAGATTCAACATCCCTAAAAGGGTTTGATGAGGAAGATTGATTTCCGAATTATAGAAGTGAAGTTTCATTAAAGTAAGGCTTTTGAAAGGAAAAAATAGGTAAATCTAGTCATCAACAAAAATTAGAAATCGGAGCAGGTAGAGTGTCATCTTCACAATCCAAATAGTGCAATTTCTAGACATCACATTTTGGAAAAAGCTCCTCATTCATTGCATCTTGTTAGGTTCTCTCTATCTTCCCTACAAACCTAGTGAGTGAAGTTTTAGACTTTGAAAACTATTCCAATTACTAGACAATTTAATTTCTTTCCCCCTCCTTTTTAATTCATTTTTTTAAAGTTGGTTAATATTTCTTTTACCCCAATTAATATACATGTTATGGGTGTTTATTATTATATTTAGTGTAAAATACACGTTACTATATAAAGATTAAAATCTATTTCTTGTAATACATTTATCTAAATTTTATTTGTTGGATATATGACTTGATCATTTTGAACCAAAAAGTTGTACTTATAAGGTGTGTATTTGGTGATTCTTTTTGTTTAATTTTTTTATGTATTTTGAACAGTACATATATTTTCAAATGTATTTATGTAAAAAATGTTGAGAGATATCAATCTCAGTATTTTACTATTGAATTTTTAACACACACATTTTTTCTTAATGAAGGATGACAAATGGTGTCAATCTATCTATATTAATTTATAAGGACAAGAAAATAATAAAATAAATAAACTCTAAATTTTACTACATGATCAAAAGATTATAATTTTTTCCTATTATTTTTCCCTTAAAATATATATATATATATTTATAACAATAAAGTAGATATCAAATTTAAAATCAAAATTAAAAATAAACATACTCATAAACATTTAATTATATTGAAGTCCACTTCTGTCTGTCTTTGGCAGTATTTTCTAATCATCACGATCAGATATACTTAACTTCACCCAAAATCTTGTGAGAACACCCTTTTCCCCCTTCCTTCTGGTCATAGGGAAGTAGATTTATGAACATAGACACCCATCAAATAAATAAATTCCACAGCATATATCACTTTCACAAAAAGATCAGAATTTCCAAAGAAAAAGCAAAAAGACATTGATTTTTATATACAATTGATTATTAAAAAACAAATTTCTATTGATAATAATACTTTACTGATACATAACTGGATGGGAAGGATTTTTTTTAATTTTTAAGATCTAAATGTCTTGGTTTTTAAGCTTAGAATTATACTCTTACAAAGATTTATTCAGAAGAATATTATACATATATATGTCTTCACTTCACTGATCTAAGATTGAAAAAGCTATCAATTCGGAGAAATCATTCTGGTGATGCAGGAGCTACATTTATCTGATTCTCCAGGCCTTTTGATGAAAATATTCTAGAGTTGGGTATAGGAATTCTAGGAGGTGTGAAGCTAACAGGCTTTGAAAAATGTACATGGCTGTAAACACAGAAATCATCCATTTGGTGCTCATATGGCTTCTGTTTTCCTCCTCTATTCACACCATCTGATGGAGTTCCACTTTTGTTATTAGTGTATCTCGCCAAAATTCTGCCATCTCTTTCTACTTCTCCATTGCCTGGAATTCCAGCAGCAGCCATGAAATCTACTTGAAGCTCACTTCTTCAATAAGTACGTGAGATACTCCCTATTCTTTGTGATATTGTGTATATATATCGTGGCCATATTCTTGCCATGCTATTTAATTATAAAAGTGTGGATAAAGAAGAATCTATACTCTAAATCTTAAGAGATAAAAAACAGAATAAATGCTAAAGGTTTAGGAAGAATCCACGTATTTATTTAAAAATATATGTAGATTAATGAAGTGAATATGATAGTTGGGTGAAGTGGGTAGCAACTAGAGGTTTATATTCATGGATGGTAAGAGACAAGATTGAAGGCCCCCCTGGTCATTAGTAGTTGAAGATTTGTATGGGTGGTGGAGATTTGCAAGTCTTGTCCACAATTGGATTCGATGAGACCAGAAGCATATGCCATGGAACCTGCATTTTTGGACCCACTTATCCATCCATGGAGTAATGGATGGATAAGCCATTACTAATGCATACGAGAGGATTGTTGTTCCAATTTATGAGGGTCGACAAATATCAAGATTTCTAAAGGCACTGACAAATAAAGGTGTGGATACTATGTACTTTCAATTTATCTTAATATTTATGAAAATTATACAATGGATTTCTTTTTCTTTTTTGGTTTATATATCAAAGGAGAGAAAAGGACACTTACCTAATTTATACTTAGGTTGTTAACAAATTACTACGATCAATATCTTTGAGAAGAAATATACATATCAACTAACAAATTACAATGGTTAATTGGCCAAAGTTTAAAACAAGTCCACTAGAAAGCACAAATGTAAAAAGCCAATAAAGAAAATACAAGTTTGTAACGACGAAAAATATAAAAGAGGTAAAGCCTACTTAATTAACAATAATATCACCCTCAAACTTCATCAATGGAGTCAAAGGCCATCACAATAGATTTCTTCTTCCTTATATTATGTCTTTAGTAGACATAGACAACTAAAGTTGAATAATTAAAAAATTATTATCTACAATATAATTTTTGAAGATTATAGATTAGATTTATAGTGGGGAAACGGGAAGGAAAAAACCCCACCAAAAAAAGCACTTCTTGTATTAAGAATTTCACAAACTTTTTACCCAACACTTCCACTTCACTCCTCGGTCTCACAGAATAATTGCAGAACAATTTTTCTCACAATTTTACATACAATGATCAAATAATCATGATCATAATATGATACTCTTGATCAATACCAATCCCGTGAGGGATCATCCTATTTATATAGGATGGGTGAATCAGTCACACCGTTTCACTCTAAACTGTGGAAAACCCACATAATTAAGTTTATTAAACAAATTTTAAAATAAAGGGGTCACGAAGTGGTGGTCCACCCAAAGGTATCCCCACTTGAAATTATTACCCCAACACTCCCCCTTAATGTTAAGTGGGAAAAAAAACAAAACATGCCAAATTACCTTTTTCTACAAAAGGATTTACAGATCCATAAATCATCAACAATGATTCAGGCTAGCATGTAAACAAGGGAAATCATATAGATCTTCCCATACAAAAATTCTTAGGACAAGTGCTTTATATATGAAGACTTATATCAGATTATGGAGCCTTTTATAAAACAAGGCATTCCCATAACTAATGCTTCACTGGGATTTACAAGTAAATTCACATAGTGTGAACATTTACTTATTACAAAATGGAGGAAGTATTGGAAGTTTACAACAGCCATTAAGAGGTGGCATTGTCATGCACACTCCCCCTCAATGGAAACTCTGATAGGCCCAACAAGGCACATGAAACTTGCAAAACTTCACAGCACACAATGGCTTGGTGAAAATATCTACAACTTGATCTTCAGTCGAATAGAACTTGAGATAAATATCACCATTCAAGACTTTCTCTCGAATAAAGTGCATATGAACTTTGATATGATTTTTCCTTTGATGTTGAACTAGATTTTTTGCAAGATAAATGCAACTCTAGTTGTCACATAGAAGAGTAGTGCTTCCTTTGATGCCCATATGTAGTTCATCCAATAGTCTTTTCAGCCACATAGCTTCCTTTGCTGCTTCCATAACACTTCTATACTCTGCTTCAGTAGAAGAGATAGAAATTGTTGGTTGCTTCTTGCTACTCCAAGTGATGGCACCTACACCCAACTTGAAAACATATCCAGAAGTATATTTTCTATCTATAACATCACCAACATGGTCAGAATCACAATATCCAAATAATTTTGCATCATCACAAGAAGAATAAAACAAACCATAATTAATTGTTCCTTTAACATATTTCAAATTCTTTTTTCCATTTTCCAATGATCCTCATAAGGATCCTGCATGAATCTAGAAACAACTCCTACTGCATATGAAATATCAGGCCTAGTAATAGTCAAATAAATTAGACTACCAACTAGTTGTCTATACAGAGTAGGATCAAATTTAGCACATGCAGGTTTAGGATCTAATTTCACACCAACTTCAATAGGAATGGCAACAAGTTTACAGTCAATCATGTTAAATATTCTAAGTAAATTAGTAGCATACTGAGATTGAGATGCAACAATAGATTTATGATCCTGAAATATAACCATGCCTAAAAATGATTTAGCAGACCTAAATCAGTCATTTCAAAATGTTGTTTTAATCTTTCTTTGATTCTAACAATTAAATTTTTATCACTGCTATTAATCAAAGATCATCAACATATAAGACAATAATGATAATATGATTATTTTCAAATTTAACAAATAAATCATTATCAGAACAACAGTTTGTGAAACCAAGATCCTGAAAGAAACTATTAATTTTAGCATACCAAGCTCTAGGAGCTTGCTTAAGACCATACAAATATTTTTTCAGCTTACAGACATATAGTTCCTTACCAGGTTCTTCAAAACCTTTAGGTTGATGCATGTAAATTTCTTCTTTCAGGTCACCATTTAGAAATATATTTTTAACATCCATTTGGTGAATCTACCAACCATCTTGAGTAGCTAAAGCTAGAAGATTCCTAAAAGTGCCCATTTTAACTACAGGAGCAAAAGTCTCAACATAGTCAAGACCAGGTTTCTGAGTGAAACCATGAGCTACTAACCTTCCTTGAATTTATCTATTTCTCCTACAGAGTTATACTTAATTTTATACAACCACCTGGATCCTACAATGCTTCGTTTAGAAGGAGGAGGGACTAGTTCCCAAGTGTTATTTTTAATCAAAGCATTGTATTCATCTTTCATAGCCTTGATCCATCTATCATCTTGACAAGATTCTTGAAATATTGTGGTTCAACCTCATATAGGGTCATCAAGGCATGATAAGTATGTTGACTATGAGTTACCTTTCTAAAATCAAGAGGATGAGAATCCTTGACAAGATTTTGAGCCCATTTAGGAATCTTGTGAGATGACCCCTCCCCTCAATCTCCATCATATCTAGATCAGGATAATCATCCTCTTGAACTTTTGTTTCCATATTGTTAGGAGAAGGATTATCAGGCTCTATTTTAGGAGAAACAGAGGAGGGTTCATAAGAAGCATCACATAATGTTTTCTCTAAGACATGAACATTCTTGTTTTCAACTATGTCATGCTTGAAAGGGTCATAAACTCTTAAACCTTTTGTTTGACAACCATAACCAAAAAAAATACAAGAAAAGGAGGTTGGATCAAGCTTCTTCCTTTTAACTTTTGGAATGAAGATAGAAGCAGGACTACCAAATATTCTTAAGTGAGAGATATCTAGTTTTTTCTTTGTCCATACTTCATGAGGAGTAGTTTGATGAAGAGATTTTGTAGGAACTCTATTAAGGATATAGACTACAGTATTCATAGCTTCTTCCCATAAAAATTTAGGCACATTTGATGCATGAATCATAGTCCTAGCCATTTCTAAAATAGTCCTATTTTTCCTTTCTGCAATGCCATTTTGTTGTGGGGAATAGGGAGTAGTCAACTCTCTCTGAATCCCACATGACACACAAAACTCATCAAATTTTTCTAACATACTCACCTCCATTATCAATCATAATTCTTTTTATTTTCATATTAGAAGCATTTTCAACAAAGGCTTTAAATTCTTGAAATTTAGACAAGACATCAGACTTTTTCTTAATGAAATAAGACCAGGTCATCCTAGAGAAATCATCAATAAAGAATACAACATACAAAGCACCACTGAGAGAAGGAACTTCAAGTGGACCTCTCACATCACTGTGAATCAACTCTAATAAATGAGAAGAATTTGGATCATGATGTTTGTGAAATGGTTCAACATGTTGCTTACCACACAAGCAACTTTCACATGTTTCATGATCATATTTCATCTTAGGGAGACCAATTACAAGATTTAGGTGAGACATTTCATACAAAATTCTGAAATTCACATGTCCTAATCTTTCATGCCAAAGTTGAAGATCATTTCTAGAAGAAGAAGAAAAACAAGATTCAGAAACAAATCCATCAAAAATATATAAACCATTTTTCTATACCAGAAGCAATAACATTACTGAGTTCATCTTTTACATACCATTTATCTTGCAACAATACAACTTTATAGTTTTCTTTAGTTAACTGAGAGCAAGATAAAAGGTTCTTTTTCAACTGAGGAACATACAAGACATTCCTAATTATTCCATTTTTCAATTTAACATTTCCACAACTTACAGATCTAATGATGGAATTATCTCCTAGATATATATTTTCCTCACATTTTACAACATTTGAGAGGATACCAAGAAATACAGGTCATGTTCCTAGAGGCACCACTATCTAGGATCCATTCATTGTCATTTGAGGCTGAGAGAGCAGTATACAGGGAAATAGAATGCTCAACATTATTTGCATGATTTTTCTTTTGATCTTTCTTTGATTGTTAAATTTACTATTTTTAGTATTTTTAACAAATTTGTTAGTTTTTACTGACAATCAGACTCTTTATGACCAAATTTTCCACATTTGTTACATGTGCCATTAAATTTCACTTTAAAATTCAGACTGTTCTTAACAGAATTAGATTTAGGATTGGATTTAAATTTTGATCTGATGTTAGATTTCTGATTAGGATTGATATTATTCCTATTTTGAGAAGGTTTATGATTCTGAGAGAACAATGCCTGAGAGGCAGTCTCTTTTGAATCAAAATTCTCCATTACACATTCTTCTTGAATTAATAGAGAAGACAAAGTATCCAAATCAGGTAAATCATTCTCATTCTGATATTTAGAGTTAAGAATGGAGATATAGTTCCTAAATTTTTCATGAATATTTATTTGAATGATAAAATACAGAAGCTTATCTTGAAACAATTCACAATTACATCCATCCAATTGAGCTTTAATATTTTTAATTTTAGCCAGATAATTAACAATTTTCTCATCCCCCTTCATGGGAGTTGTAAACAATTCCAAAATTAGTTTAATTATCTTAGAAAGATGATTACCTTCATGCATAGTTTCTAATTATTTCCATGCATCAACAGGAGAATCCATATGACCTATATGCATTAAAAATTCATCTCTTATGCTTTGCAATAGGATGGATAGAGCTTCCTGTGATCTTTGAGAGAAGGAGCTAAGGTTTTCAGGGTTTCTTGTCTTCCGGTGGGTCATTTTTCCACACCAGTTACAAGATCCCATAATTTTCTAGCCATGAAACATGATTTTAACCTAACTCTCCAAATACTGTAATTAGTTCCATTTAATAATTGAGATTTATCCATTGAAAAACTAGCATTACTAGCCATTTTAATTTTAACAAATAAACACACAAACAACTTAAAGGAATGAACAATTTTGAATTAAAAAAAAAAAAAAAAATTCCCTGTGAGAACCAAAAAATTTTAAAATAAATGAGCTATACTAAAAAATGAAAAAGACAAGTTGCAGAATCATTACTCGAGATATAAATTTTATAACTACTTTAAACACAAGTAACAAATGAGTTCAAAACTGAGAAAATGAGTTAAAACCCTTAGAAAAAAAAAATAATCAAAAATAAAAAAACGAAGAGGAACTTAGAAAACATAACCCGACTTGGAAATAATCCAATGGCTAAAGAAACACATGTATTTTTGGTGTTCTCCCAAAAGATTTCCCTTCGCATGGAACTTGAAACACTGAAATAAAATAGAAAAAATAAACTTATAGGATTGGAGTGAGGGTAGAGATGAGTGATAATGAGATTATGGATTACTTGCAGTGACAATAAATGGTTGAGCAATTAAAAAAATGATGGACACAACAAAAAATAAAAAACAAAATTGAAATATTGGCAAAAAACGAAAAAAAGCAAAAAAAGACATGTGTTTTGGTCTGCACACTTCAAAAAACAAAAATAGAAGAAAATAGAAAAAACTTTATAAAATAGGTACACAAACATGCCACTTTAAACAAAAACTGACACGTTACAAAGCTTTTGAAAAGAAAAGATCAAAGATTTTCTATTGGATTGGATTCCCCACATTCCAAACTTAAAACATAGATTTTAAAAAATCGCAGAAAATTTCAAAAGAGCAGGACTTTTCATGGGCTTAAACAAAAGGACACAAAGAAAACTGTAAAAACAGAAAAAAAATTAAATGGTCACATCAGTTAAAATTAAAAAAAACCAAAGAGGAATATAAACACAGAAATTTTGGCTTTATTGATTGCAATTCT
Source organism: Taxus chinensis (assembly GCA_019776745.2). Lineage (NCBI taxonomy): Eukaryota > Viridiplantae > Streptophyta > Pinopsida > Cupressales > Taxaceae > Taxus > Taxus chinensis. The sequence goes on from JAHRHJ020003288.1 coordinate 444,916, forward strand.
GATAAATATTTCAAGAGATAATTTCTTATTTTGTGGAGGACTTAAAAAGTCCATGAATTAAACCTAATTTAAAAGCAATTATTGGGTCTATGTCCACTCCTCCCTTTTAAGTCTGAAATAAAATGAAAGCACTTAATGGGCTCAAAGTCCACAAAACAATGTGAGGACAAGGTGTCACAATTCCACAACTTTCAAAGGAAAAGCAAACTAAGACCTAAAACCTGACAGAATAAGCCACAAAAAACAAAAAATTTTGAAATCCACTTGTAAAAAAAAAAATGTAGGCCAAAGAAATAAACTAACCGGACCGCAAAAAAAACTTATTTTAAATAACATAGCTATAATGGCTATAAAAAGTGTGAAATATTTAAAAAAACTGCAGATGACTGCGAAGAACCAAAGAACAAGAAACAAGGTCAAAGATGGAGAATAAACATAGATCTATGCACAAAAAATGTATAAGCAAGATCTAATCAACAAATAAACCAATATTCATATAATATTATGGTGGGAATTGGAATTTTGAACCTGATTAACTTGAAATTGACAGTAGAACAACTAGGGTTTCACAAATCAAAAAACTTCAAGTTCTTTACTCCTGCAAATCAAAAACATCCAGATCTATCTCTGCACAAGCATAACCACCAAGCTCTGATACCATGTTAGGGAATTAATGGGAATGATATAATTAACAAATTATAAATCCACAATATAATTGTCAAATATTATAGATTATGTTGTGTAGTTAAATTAAACATAGATTGAAATGTTTTATATTTGCATATTACAGAATGTAATAACAAAGAGTGAAAGTAAATAACAGTAAAGTAAAAGAGACAGAACACAGATATTTATAGTGGGGAAACCCGAAGGAAAAAACCCAACTTAAAATAAAGCACTTCCTTTATTAATAATTTCACATAAACTTTTACCCAACACTTCCACTTCACTCCTTGGTCTCACAGAGATAATTACAAAATAGTTTCTCACAATTACAATATAATTATCATAACAATATAATAATAATAAATCTTGCATTATATCAATCCCATGAGGGATCATCCTATATATATAGGATGGGTGAATCGATCACACCGTTTCACTCTAATTGTGAAAGACCGACATAATAAAGTTTATTAAATAAACTTTTAAACAAAGGGGTGTGAAGTGGTGGTCCACCCAAAGGTATCCCCACTTGACATTATAAAAGTCTAAAATCTACGAAATGGAAACTAAGCCTTATAAAAAATGAGATAATTTATGTTTCCATCTCTTTCCTTTGCCTAGCTCAAGAAAGTCACATTCTTCAATCTTGCATTATTGGAATAAGAGCAATAACGAAAAATCTCAGCTCTTATGAGTCATGAAGAAGCATTGATTGTAGACCTAGAGAGGGCCTAGGTTGTTTGGATCTAACTACCTTTGTTGCAAAGTTACATGTGAGTTACGATGTTGAGTGGGTTGTTGCTCCTTTCACTCACAAATTTGTTCTCATAACCCACTCATCATCAATAGATGGTTCTGTTACTATTTCCACATGTGTAGGATCAATAAGATTTCTATGTTAGTTACGGGTGGTATTGGTAAATGGAAAAATCCATTTATGCAACACCATAATGCTCTATTTTTTGTCAAGGAAAAAGAAAAAATAGATCTATTGTTTAGTACATTGGTCAGTACATATTTCGCACATAGTAACTTGTAATCCATTTTAGGGCCCAAGGAAATATTATATTTGTAATTCCCTTTGAGGCATAAAGATTAATAAAATTATATTTTTTTGTGTTGATACTTTCTCTCTACAGACATATTTATCTTCCACTCTAGATACACATTACTCCGCAGATGAACTCTGTTACAATACACATATATGCCACATATGCACCACATCACACACATATGCAAGCACACCCCCACACCCACACACATGCGCGCATACATGCATGCACACATATACACACATGCACACACACGCACACATGCACGTACGCGCGCGCACACACACACACACACACACACACACACACACACACACACACACACACACACACACACACACACACACACACACACTGTACAAACATGTGTTCTCTTTATATTTGTATATTTATGATTTGATCTACGTTACAAATAGCCACAACCTATAATAGTAAATACACATTTGTTATATTGTGTTCCTATGAATGAAATAATTATAAGGTATCCAATCTAGGAGTTGATAAAATTAGTTTATTGTATTATTAATTTAGCATTGTTGCTAATAAAGCAAAAGATTAAAGTGTTATTACAAGTAGTGTGTAACTAGTTCTCTATAGTTATGATTAGGATGAGATTAAACCATGACAAGTGACTTAACTATTGTGTAATCATGTCACTTTATATAGGGCCAGTTCTAACATTATTGTTAATCCTAATCGGGTGACATTTACAATTTAAAAGTAAATGTTTAGTATCTATAAATAACATAAATTATATTTTATTAAGACAATGATCAAATTTCATTTATTGCACTCTAATTTTTGGTTATACAACATTTTGTATTAGAGATTTATTTTGTAAACATCTAATCAAGTGAGGAGAGAGAGGGAGAGAGGAAATGAGAAGGAAGAAGGTGTCATAAAAAAAAAAATCTTCTATTGTATTACATATTAAACAAAATTGAAAAGTGGGAAAAAATTAGGTTGTCGAGGAAGAACACCAAACACTCCCCACTCCAAATCCCCTTTGGGGTTTTATTAAAGAGGAAGCATTTGGAGATTGCATATCTGAGTTAAGTGATTACAATTTGTTATAGTTTTTTGTTTACTGAGGTCATTAAAGGAGGAACCCCTATTATATTTATACCTTAGCTCATCTGAGCAAGATCATCACATCACCAATGATCTCATTGCATTGAGCCCAAGTTCAATCAATTTCTCCTTTGGCTCGAGATGAGTCAATCCGAGTGAGATATAATCTAAATTTTTAGCTTGAGCTACTTACTTGATCACACGATATCAACCTTATGAGTTATCGATCACCACACTGCATCCATATTTTGAGCTCCTATGATCTCATCCCATACATTGAGATGACTAGAATGACACTTTATCACCTCACCTAAGCTTCTTTAACAACCTGAGCCATGCCCCTTACACTAGATCCAAATAAACTCCACACCAATGTCATTGCTCATCTTGACCTAACTTAACCCCATCAACACATTTCAAAATCAGCTGCACCGGTCAAAATGCAAACCTTTAGGCCTTGTAAACACTAAAGTTGTGGCAACAATTTGCAAGGAAGACCCCAAGCTATGGAAAAGTCAATGCAAAGGCATAACTAAATTTTTGTCAACATCAAAGGTCCAAGAAACCCTAATTATCAGTTTCAAGCCCAATCATACACTCATAAGTGGAAAAGTGTTTTTTTGAAAACATAATTCTTAGAAAAGATCGTATTAATATAAATTAATTTTATCATATTTCAAGTTACAAGTTTGTCTCTCTCAACTATTTGGGGTTTGATAAGGCATTACAAATAAGTAGGTTGGGAGTTTGACTCCCACCCCTATCATCCTTATTTTAAACTCAACCTTGGCCTTTATTAACTATAAATAACATGTTCACATATAGTTTTAAAGCTAAAGGATGACCAAGTAAATAGTAAGAAAGGTTTGGGGTTCAACCCCAACCCCTATTTTTTTCTTAAATTTTTAAAAGGGGGCATTTTTATTAAAACAAAACCTGGGTATTTATGTTTTCCAAACAAAATGGGGGATCTTTTACAACAATTGTTTTGCAAAACTAAGCATGCAAAATAGGGGGAAAATATCACTTTTATTGAAAAAAATATAAAACTAAAAGGGAATATTTTTGTTGCAAAATTTTGATTTTGGGGGGCACATAGGCACAATCGCCTAAACATATTTTTTAATAAAACAAAATTATATTTTTCCTTACTAGGGGGTGTGTACTACATTTTTTACTAATTTCAATTTTCCATATCAAATTCAAATCGTTTTATACCCCAAAAACTATAAAATTAGAAATTGGTTCTCGAAACACACTCACAAGATATTTTGATCTCTTTTTAGCATTCGGTATTAGCCACGCCTCTAGATTGTGCTTACGAGTAAAGTTATCATGTTGATGTACTAGATTGTATTCATAATATAAGTAAAACAATATGTTTTGTGCCATCATCCCTATCAACTGTTAAGGAGTAATGAGAACATTACACTCACATTTATTCCCTTCATTACCCAGCCACCATGATCGGTAGATGTAAATATTAAAATTGGAATAATCTGAGTATAGAAGGAATTTTCACCCATGTAAAAGTATATTATTATGAGTAGGTATCATTGATAAAATGGATCCATTTCAAATATTGTTTATACCACATACCACTCTAATATCAAACATGTTAATGTATCTCTCATGTACAACTACATATATTGAGAGGATGAGCATCTTCCATGTACCGACAAGTATATAAAGAGGGTGCATGTATCAAGAGGTTTGGTATATCTATCCGATGGTGTATAGAGGGAAGTTTTTTGGAGTTATAAGTCACCAATCCATATCACAGTTTTTACATGATGGAAAATGGTCTAGAATTATTTCTGCTAGACTCACAATTACTTTGTGGAGTCAATTATGTTTGTATGGAAAAAAAGTGAAGAATTATGCTAAGTATGAAGATATGTATTCTATTATGAATGGATCCTTTGTCCATCATGGTAATGAAGATAAAAAATAATGAAAATATGAAAAGAAAAACAAAAAACAAAATATAATAATCATGTTCAGAGTTATAGATGAGGTACAACCACACGTAAGAGATAGTAACTATTCCAAATCAATGTGGGATAAGCTCCATTTTATCTTTGAGGAAAATAATTAGAATAAAATTCTCCATTTATAAGTTAGTTTCATAGTTTAATGTTTAAATCCTTATACATTAATTAGAATAAGAGGAGTGTAAGATGAATCTCTCATACCCATTACTATAAAAGGTCTATCACCCTCATACAAGGTGTTTGTGACCACAATCAATGTCACATAGAAGAAAACACCCTTTGAAAAGTTGATTTACTTGTTACAACAATAGCAATTAATGCAACATGAAACAAATGATGAAAAATATGCACTTGCTTCAAATCAAAAGGGGAAGAACAAATATAAGTTCAATAAGAAGCAAGGATTGAATCAGAATGTGCAAGAATTTAGAAATAAAAAATCCATGTTCTATTTGTAATAAAAGGAATGCTATAAATAAATTTTAGTTCAATGGGTTGACCAACAAGTATTCTAATTCCAAACCCAACCAACAACAACAATCCTCAAATAATAACAATCTTTTTAACAACAATCCCATGGAAAAAAATGGAAAAAAATGGACAAAAAAAGAAACAACACTATAGAAACATTGTTAATTAGGAAGATGATCACTCCAATGTGGATCGCTTATATACTGTAGAAATAATAGATGGATCATCCGCATAAAGATCCATTTGGTAAGTATATTTAGGCGTAACTAGGCACATGACATGATGAATGGATTGGTTCTCCACACTTAATCCATCTCACATAAAAAGAAATAGTTTCCTTGGGTGATGATACTTCTTACAAGATTTAGGGAACCGGGATTATTAAGTTTCCTCTTGAAACCAAAGAATACACAGTAAAAATTTTATATATGTCCCAAGACTTTCCTAAAGTATACTATTAGTAAATTAGATATTGGAGCATGAAAACAAATTTTCTTAGTTATTTCTTGGAAAAACGCTTTGCAAATCTAGCACAAAATTAGAGTTGGATCTTCTAGGGTTCCCCCCTCTAATCATCCTAGCGTGGCCTTTTCATGCTCTTCAAGAATTTATTGCTATAGTCTCTCCTAGGGTTTTTCACCCTCTGGGCATCCCCTATATAATGACCTTGCCATCTTCAAACCCAGTTGTTTCAACCGCGACAGGAGATAGTGGAGCGAGCAATGGCATTGTCGGTGAAGTGCCCCAGGAAATTCATCCTGAAGGTTTTTCATGAGGTAATCTCTCTCCTCTGGATGTAGTTCTACCCATTCCTGAATTTAATGTTGCTTGTCAATAGTTAGAATAGTTTTTCCTCATTGGGTATTTTGTGGGTTGAATCCCCTCTGAAAGCATGCTTAAATCCTAGGCTAACACAGTCTAGACCCCTCATGGGGTCCATCTGGATAGTGTTCAAAACATGACCAAGGGTTTCTTTCTTTTTCATTTCTCTGACCCTGCTAACACACCCAATATTTTGGCTAAGCAAGCCACTTGGTATGTTTGTAACTTGCTGCTTATGTTAACACCCTGGCACAAGGACTTTGTGGTATCTGAGTATACCACCCTTAAAGTGCCTGTTTGGATTGAATTTCTTGGGCTCCCTTTGCCATGCATTCATTTTCTACCACAAATTTCCACTTTGCTTGGGTGGGTAGTATGCATGGAAGCCGATAAGTTTTACCATGCTTTTCCCCAGAAGTGAGTATGTATTGAGATTGATCTCTCACAGGACCTCAAAGAATTTTTGGATATTCAAATGGGTGATAAACGCTACTCCCAGCAGGTCATGTATATCAATCTACCCAACACTTTCTTCCATTGTCAAACATCTGATCACAAGATCAGGGATTTTCTGCTTTATGTCCCCCGTAATGCCCTTATGGAAAAAATAGCTCTCGAGCCAGTCAAACCCCAACAGGAGGAAGGTTGGAAAGTTTCAGGGGATCGGCAAAACAAGAAAAAAGCCCAGAAATCTAAAGCCTCCTGGCTCCCACGGCCATTGGGAACCAACTGTTAAGGAACATTCTCACAATACTCCGACTAAGGAGCCTATAACTACTACTAAGGAACCAACTACTACTGCTAAGGAACAGTTACTGCTGCCATTTTGGCTACCCCATTACCAAAGTACTCCAGCACACCTTGCTTGCGGTTTTGGTTCTCATGGACCAAAAAATTCTGTTTCTCACGTCCCCATCTCACATTTAGTTCCTCTACTGTTGTCAAGAAACTCACAAGGGCCTTCCAAATGACCCCAAAGTCCACCTTGCATCTCTCAGGACCATATCCCAACACACAATGTGGATTCCACAGAAGCGGAATACAACATTGAGTACGCCAAATAGAGAAAAAATTGATCTACAGGATTTTTTAAAACATAATGTTGCTCGATTCTTGCATAATCAATATGATTCCCTTGGGGGCTTAGAGGATGGGGATATGGCTCTTGACCAACATTTCCCATGAATTGTTTATCTTGGAATGTTAGGGGTCTCACAGACTCCTGTCGTAAGTATGTGGTGCATGAAACTCAACAACGATGTGCAAATCTGGATGTTTTTTTTTGTAGGAAGTTAAAATTATAGGTTTTAAGTTACAGATGGTATACAAATCCATTTGGCCTGACAACTTGGCTTTCTGTAGAAATCATGAAGTAAGGCATGGGGGATTAATTTTCCTTTTTTCCCTAAATGCACATGGCCCTTATTAATTGATCATGGAATCGACCCCACCAACTGTGTCATTTGGGTCCTCTTTAATATTGAGGGCTGCCCTTTTGGGCTTATTAATATTTACGCCTCAAATGATGCGGCCGAAAGGGATGATCTGTGGTGGTGGATAGCCAACTCCATTCCCGATGCCTACTGGGTAATAAGTGGATATTTTAATATGGTTGAGTCCCCAAATGCTAAATGTGGCCACCTGCCTATGAGGTGGACACTTGGTGAAAGCGAAGTGTGGTACTTCATGTGAAATAAATTTGGATTCTTTGATCCTAACACATCTTGCTTTCCCACCTCTACAGCTTGGTACACGTGGTCCAATCTTCATGGAGGGACATATTGCATCCTTAAACGGCTTGATAGGGACATGCTATCAGCTCAATTTTTTTTTGAGTTTGATATCATTTATTCCATGTTAGTGGAGGTTATGCCTGACTTTGTCCTTTCAGACCACTCCCCTATATGATTTTGTATTTGTTGGCATGATGCGCGCCCATTTTGTCATAAAGGCCAATTCTTTCTTAATACGACCTTGATGCAACATGGCCCCACTGTCAATCATATCAAGTAGATTTGGAATTTAATTCCATGACCCAGTCACTGTCAGCAATTTCATCCACCTATGTAACCTAGCTGGTTACAATGGTGGGAAGATCCACTGACTGGACTTCAGATTTCTTAGAATCTACGACTGCTAGATGGAAAAAATTTGGCTCCACTCATACACTGCTAACACCTCATCTCTCAGCCAAGCGACAATGCTTCAAGGTGATCCCTTCTCTGATGCTCTGTAACTACAAGTTGTAACACTCTGGCATCAAATCCAAATTGTAGACAACTATAATGCGAGAGGCACTCAGATCCTGGGCTTCAAATGCATTGGCTCAAGATTGGAGATTGAGTCTCGAAAGAATTCTTTCTTTCTCTTCGATCCAAAAATCCTTCTCAACAGATTTGAGCTATCATGGACAATGGAGCTCGAATTACTGACCCAAAACTTATGTTGTAAGCCTTTTATGTGACATTACAAGCTTGTCTTTCAAGCTTAGCTGCCCTCCATAGATCTCCGAGCCACACTTAACCAATGTTTAGGGGTTGTGCCACACAAGCTTTTAGAGACATCAGAAGGTGATTTGCAAAAGAATGCTCACCATTAAATACCTCCATGAAGCCACTATGTAAATGGCTAATGATAAAGCACCAGGGCTACAATGGATTCCCTTGTGAATTCTATAAAACTCTCTGGGATTCTGTCAGGAAAGACCTTTTTCAGGTCTATCTTGAAGGTTTTCAAAACCACTCCCTAGGGCCATGCATTAACAAGGAGAACATTAAGTTTATCCCTAAGCAAGGAGATCCCGAGAAAATCACTTTTTGGTGGTCGATTACACAGCTGAATGTCTCCTAAAAAATCATTTCCAAAGTGTTAGCTTTGCGATTACATAATCTTCTACATGTTATTATTCAGCCAGAGCAAACAGGCTTCATATAGGGGCATTTCATCCTGGATAACATCATCGTGGTTTGGGAAGGCATGGAATGGGCTCGTAGATCTCATCAGGCCGCCATGTTTATCAAGATTGACTTTGAGAAGGCTTATGATTAGATTGAATGGCCTTTCATCCTCGTCATGCTTCAGGCCCTTGGCTTTGGACCCATTTTTATTCAAACCATTAATATGCTCTTTACAGATGCATCTGCTCAAATTTCTATCAATGACCTTGGCTCGGAGCCCTTTGGAATATTTTGATTTATCAGGCAAGGCTATCCTCTTACCCCAGCACTTTATGTGCTAGCGGTTGAAGGCTTTGGTTATCTCTTAGCCCATGCCAAAGCACAAGGTCTTGTGTGTGGAATCTCGCTACCTGATGAGCCCAATTCTCAACTCCTCAATGGGAATTTTACAAATGATTCCTTCCTTATGCTTATCGAGGATGAGAAAAATTTGCAATGTTTGCAATGCTTGGATACTTTCTGCTTAGCTTCTGGCTCATCCATTCAATGGCGAAAAACACAATGTTACAGGCAATCTTTCCTTCCTGCGTCTGGACTAGCTTACCAAATTTGATTGGAAAATTCTGCAGCATGGTGAGATTTTCAAATTTCTAGGTATTCCTTTTACTTTTCAAGCCTTCTTGGCTGATCTATGGCATTATGTCATTCAATGAGTGGCAAAAAAAACTTGAATACTGAGCTTACTAGGCCTTTGTCTCTGGTTGGAAAATTCTAAATTTTCTCTAAAGTTCTAGCTGCTACCCATGTCTACTACTTGTCTTGCTGGGTTCCTTCCAAGGCCTCCATCCAAAATATGGAAAAGATGCTAAAATCTCTCCTCTGGGCTAATTCCTCTACTGGAAAAGGTTTTCATCGAGTATCTTGGGATATATGTTTGTCTGCCTCACAACTCTGGAGGCCTCGGGCTTATTCACATTCAACACCAAGGACAAAATCTCTGTGCTAAGTGGATTATCAAAAGCATCATTTGCCAAGAAGCTTGGAAAATTCTCATATGACATGGCATCAAGGAAGGCTCTCCTTATGGCCGCCCTGCATGGAAAGGCTTAGGGTTTGTCAATTTTCTCATCACCCTTGTGCCTATCAAAATTGTTGGCACTTTTGTGCTTAAAAGTATCTAGAAAGTGTGGGAATGTGTCAAACCCTAGATTTTATGGAAAGGGGATGGATTTTACAATGGGTTATCTCTTAACCAACAATATCTTTGGTGGTCGCTGATTTTTCAATCCCAAGATCAATGCTTAGCAGAGGTCCCAGGAATCTCCACGCTCAAATTATTCAACTATGGAATTCACACCATAGAGGAATTCTTCTACAAGAACACACAATCCTTGTTATCTTGGCCAGATTTTAAAGCTCTGTTTCAGATTTCTAACCAAGATCAAGATACTTTCAATACTGTGATCAATTTGGTTCTTGATCACATGCTACATAAGATTTTTGTGCACTCTTCTTGCCCTTGGTGGACAAACTAGAAGTGGTATGTTGATACTCCTTTCTGTAACTACAAAGCTAGCAAAGGCTATCGATGGCTCTCACCCCATTTTCCCATGGTGGAAAAACTTAATACTCATTGGGGAATTCATGCCACTCTGTCTACCTGGGGTAGACGGTTTGAGACTGTTTGGACTATATGTGTGGAGCCCAAAATTGCTCACTTTCTTTGGTGTATTCTACACCAAGGCCTTCCTATCAGGGCTCATCTTGTTCAAATTGGGATTCCATCTCCCAAATGCCCCTTCTATGGGCATCTAGAAATGATTTTGCATGTCTTTTAGTTTTTTCCCAAAGCTCAAATTGCCTGGAACTGGATCCATAATTTTTTCTTTCCCTCACGGCCCCACTGTTTCACTTGGTAGCATATCCTCTTGGGAGACAATCCCAAACTTCTGCCTATGTTCACCCAAATTTGGCATGTTTTCAGAGGGGAGATTTTATTTTGGATATGGAAAGAAAGAAATATTTTTTCTTTGTTAATTATGCAGTTGATCAATCTTTCTCGATTTATAATAAATCTATGGTGATCTCCAATGTGCTTCTACAGATTCAAGTCTAAGCAAACAAGGTGGCACTGGAGGTGGGCCACCTCCATACTCTCTGCAACACTGGGGGGAAGCCCCGTGTAATGTTGCTAAGTGCCTCCATCTCCCACAGGGGCTCCTTGCCTTCAGCTCATGGAGGTTGACACAACATATCCTACTGCCATGCCTTCAGTCACATGCACCACTCTCTAGGACCGAGTCATTGACATAGTCATTCACATGTACACCGTCGTGGTCTGGGCTCACCGCCGCACTCCTCACTCGCCAAAAGGTTTGAGGCTCGCCACCTCGGTAGCATGGGTGGGGGTCTTTTGCCACATTCGTTAGCTCACCAGTAGGGCTGGGGTTCTCCTCTTGCCATCACTTCACACTAGGCCACTTGACAACCACCGCCACCCTTGTCATCCTCTGGAAAATTCCCACATCTCAGTATCACCATTCCTACGTTTGAGGAAGCATACCCTAAGGAAGAGCTTGTTGTTGGCTTGGGAGATTCCAGACACTAGCAAAGATCTACCTGGTTTGGGGTGGCCGGATGATAAGGATCCACCTGCCTCGGGCATGTTTGCAGCTGCTGCTTGAATTTCCCTTTGTTTTTGTCAAGAATGATGTTTTTTATTTTTTGTACTTTCCTAGGATCAGCCTAGTTTGACTTTTTTTTATTCTAGGCTTGGCCTAGTTTGTTCATGGTTTTGGGGTGTGCTCTCATACCACCCACTTTTTTGTTGAAATTTATCCTGTATCTTATTGCATTAATATAATATAAGATTTTTTCATCAAAAAATAATATTGGAACACAATATCATAGTTTAATTTGACTACACAAGAGGGAAGAAGATGTGCCTCATTCATGACAAAGATAGAAATTCCCAAATTATTACATGTGTTTCCATTAAATATTTTAGGTAGAATATTTTTCCATGTAACAATGAATGTTTCATGTTCTAAGGACACAAATTCTAGGAATTTTTGGCACCATAGATATAGGCATTTAAGATTTATGTACTTAATCTCACTCACCGAGAAGTATATGGTTTGAGGTTTTTCATAGTTAAAGAGGTAAATAGATATATACACTAGTTGTATAATAGGGAAGAAACATCGATCAAGTTTTCCTAAGAATCCATATAGAGCCACATGAAATTTGAACCTATTTCATACCAATATTTATGGTAAGATGAGATAAACATATCACAAATAAAGATGCTTCTAACACTTTGTTGACAATTATTCATGAAGAATATGGGTACACATGATTAAGATAAAAGATAAATCCTTCCAAACCATCAAATAGTTTAATGGTTCAGGATTTGGGTAACTAAAAGGTTAGGGAATAGGTAAAATAGGTAGAGGATACATGGTGAAGTTGGGATAATATGTTTATTTGAAAAGAGTTGAAGCTATCTCCTTTTTAACAATCAATTCAACTTATCTGGTCTTAGAATTCTTAATTATGGGAAACTGATGGAAATTTGAGGTGGAAAATGATAATTATGTGGTTGAAATAGGATTTCAATTATTTTTTACAGTTGTTTTTAGGATGGGCATAGATTATAAATCTTTAGTAGCATTTTTTGGATATCGGGTAGTATGATTTTGTGTTTTAAAATTTTGTAATTTTTTCACAATCTGTAGCTATGAAATCCTAGTTTGAATTCATGAAGGTGGAGTATATATAACCAATCAAGGCTTTTTTTAGTGGAAAATATTCATAATTTGGTGAATATTCCATTTTAGAAAAATATGAAAAGGTGATTTTTTTGGAGCATGCCAGTGTCATGTTCACCTAAAATTTCCAGTATAATGTTTTTTAGGGGTCGGATTCACCTACCATTGAAAACTACTCCTTATTGACTGAGGTACCGGTATATCAAGTATCGTGAATTTTAGGACATATATCAACAATATACTAGTGATTGAGGTATCGATATATCAAGTACTGACAACATACTAATAACTTACTACTAGCTTACTGAGGTACCACATATCAAGTAATGTGAACTTTAGGACATGTTGTTGATGCATGAAAATCATGTGTTGTTGGCGCACGCCATGAGATTCCATATGGGTGACAATAAAATTTCATTGATGTGCATCAATTAAGGTTGCTGATACGTAAGAATCAAGGTCATTGATGCGCGACATGGGGGTATTGTTGACACGCGTCAAGGAATGTTTTTTGGTGAGTGAAAAGAGGGGGTCACTAATGCACAGGAAGAGGATATTACTGAAACATGACACACGAGGTTTGGATATAGGCAAAAAAACTAGTTGTAGACGAGTATCAAGAGGGGTTGTTTTCATGCGATAGGAAAGGTTTGTAGACTGATGACTAGAGGGGTTGTTGATGCACAATTTTTTTTTGAGTGACACACGACAAGGGTTTAAATTATCCACTCATAGACATGGAAATTGACGGTGCTCAGAAGACCCAAAAGGTAAAAAAAAATCTCGTAAGTCCCTGTTTAAGTATTTAGGAAACTCTTCTACTACAAATACCACTACCACCAGCATGAGCACCCATACATCTTCCACTGGAATCAATCAGAGTACAAACTATGTGGAAGGTATTATATGTGGAAGGTATTATTGAAGTGGACCTGGATTCAATATAATATCAACAAAATGATACCTATGATAATACCATGCCAGAGCTTAAAGATTTTCCTGTTGAGATGTCAGAGCTTAAAGATATTCTTGTTGAGATGCCAGAGCTTGAAGATATTCTTGTTGAGGTGAAACCGGGAGTGCATAAAGATATATCAAATAAAAATACTCAGAAAAATGTAACATAAAAATCAAATGTAAATTCCGGTTCACGAAAGAGGAAACTAGATAATTGTGATATTCCTCAAAATTCTACTCGTAAAAGTAAAACTTTGAAAACAAACAAGAATATGTGGACACTTGGAAGGACATACAAGTTCAAGATGGCTACCAAATTCCCTTTTATCAAACCTGTACAACCAACTAATTTAGAAGATATCCCATCTAAATGTGCATGTACAATATGTAAGTGGAAATTGGGAAAGCAACAAAAAATGCAACTAAAGCTGAACACAATTGAGAAACATTGTGGAAAACAATATTTGACTATAACGGGGAGGATGGTTAGAAAATGAAAAAGAATGCATGCATGTTAAATATGCATTAGATTATGAAGCACAATAGAAAAGACGCAGAAATCTTGTGGAAAATGGCGGAACGATCACATCACAAATTGGTAAGATGAATCAATCAAATTTGCATGCTAAAATCATACAGTTCTCTACTTTATTCCACATCCTTAAGAAAGGAAAAAATGATTTCATATTTCCTTGATTTTAAAGTTTTGTATCAATATAATGGAATGCACAACATTCCTCAGTCTCATTGGTTAGACAAAAGTGCATGGGAAATGGCTAAATTCCTTGCAATGATAGAGAAAGAAGATTTGAAAGAGAGTGTAAGAAATGTAAATTTTATCTCTCTATCAATTTTTGAAGTGATAGAAGTTGACAACACCACATGGGTATGTATTCACGTTTATACTTTAGAAAATCATATAAGGACACCACATCTGCTGGGTGTACATAAGATGGTTAAAAATTGCAATGCTGATATATAAAATAGTTGTTTCTCATTTGAAAGATATTTCTAGCATGAATGATTATGAAATTACTATGAAGTTGGCATGCGTTGGTGCAGATGGTGCATCATTAATACAAGGTCAGAAAACTGAGCTGTGTGTTTGATTACAAACAACAATAGCACCTTATATGATAGCAATTCATTGTATGGCTCACATAATCAATCTAGCATATAAAATAGTTAACAACTTTGAAAATGTTGCAAAAGTAGAAGACCCTAATAGAAAACTGCATGCCTATATGGTAAGTAACCCAAAGTGATTTCTTGAGTTTCAAAAAATTGTAATTGGAATTACAAATGGCAAAAAAATTCTAAAGGATGTTGAGACAAGGTGGATTTCTTTATATGAGCCTACATGCAGAATTCATGAGGAGTTTCTATCGTTGGTTGGTTTCATACACACATATTGTCATGATGTTGACAGGGCCAAGGAATTATTGTTCTGTTTAACAGATTTGGAAACATTTCTTATATTGGTTGGAATTATTCCAATGTTGAAGGAGATAAATACATTGATGAAGCATGCACAAGAGAGATTAATCTATATTTTTGATTTTATATGGATGATAAAGTGGGTATATCAAAAACATTGATGTCTTGTACACTTCCCTAGATAGTCTTGATACACCTATTTTCGATAACTAGAAAGTTTTATTGGATCTTAAGAATCCCAATAATTATTTGAGATTTAATAGCCATGAACACCTCTATATCAATTTTAATGGGAAGTAGATACCACTACACATTTTGCATAAACGTCAATATATTACAAGATAAGAAAGAGAAGAAGTTCCTATGACATGTGTTTGGTTTGATTCCGTTAGAGTTGATAAACGAATAAAACTTAAAAAAATGCACAATCCTTAGCATCCGAAATAAGAGAACATTTCAATAAAGATAAAATTATTGAAGCTATGGGTGTGATGAATCTAGATTATTAGAATATTGAAGGTGGTTGTGCAAATTTTGTAAGTAATTTTTTTCATAAATCCATGGGTAAAATAATGGACCATTTCATGAAGACGTAAGAGGTCAATGGTATTGAAATCAAAGGTATACTGAATATTGAATTAATAAAGGCTCAATCAAATGATTTTGTAACAACGATGATTAGTCAGTATAAATTTTTACATGAACCTAGCGAGAGTGGTGCTATGACAAGGATGGGTAAGTGCACCAAGTTGGGGGACAATTAAGTGGACATCAAATCCTGAATTTTACATTAAAAACAACAAAACATCAAATTTAGTCTTCCGCGGACTTGAACCATGCCGAAAAGTAAAAACTATGTCATAAAAATGGTACCATTACGTAGGGGAGACTATTATCTTTGTAGAAATACTGATTTTAAAGTGAATAGAAGAGGATAAATATCATTTTATAATTTTTTACTAATAGTAGGTCTTTAAGACACTTTTTCCTGTGAATGTTTATGTCTATGTTTAAGACTGCAAAATTTGTTTCACTTATCAGAATGTGATAAAACTTATACCATCCCAACCATGGTGAAATTATATACATGTTCAAATTTTTTTTTATTTGATTTCAATATTTTTTGATGAAGTTATGGCGGACAAACGGAAAGTGCTCTGTTTTCTTTATGTTTTCATACCACTTTCACGGAAAAAATCATAAAAAATAAAATATTGCTCAAAAAAATACAAAATAAAATCCATCCCAAGATAGATAGTGGCATCTAACTTCTCACCAAAGGAAAAAAATATATATCAATTTTTGGTCATCCAAATTGTGGGCAAACTGACTATAATCTTATCGGCGTTTTTAAAAAAAAAAACCAAGTCATTGAATTTTGAGTGTTTAATATAGCTAATCTTGTCCATTTTTTACAAAAATTAGTATTTTAGAAACTAGATTCCAGATTCTACGATTCATATTAATATAATTTTGTCTAATTTTGAGTGTATGTATTGCTAATAATCCCTACAAGTTGATATTATGTTGTTATTTGCAATATGATGTCCACGGATGACCCTATATTTGTCCATCAACTTCCTGCACTTACCCATGGATTCATGTGGTATCTTGATCTTGATGCAAGACACACACACATGTTGATACATGATGATCAAATATAGATTGGTTCTTTACACTACTCTCTTGAGGGGTCCCTCCACGTTATGTATGTGTTAGTTGTTTCATTATATTTTACTTTACATCTTATACATTAGGATTTATTACATACATAAGTTTATCGCTACCTATACTGGATGAATATGACTGACACATGTTTTTTGCAGTGCTACTTATCTTACTATCTCTATTATAACTAGACTATTTGCTACACTCAATTTCTATTTTGTTATCACTACTTGTTTATGCAAATATTCCTCCATTACTTACTATGTGGATTCAATCAATTATATTCTCTAATTATGATGCCAAACTTTGCAGATGTGAATACTCGACTATGAAGGGCATTTCTTGAAAATGGACAATGTGCACATTTCATATTTAAGCTCTATGATTTCAAAACTTATTTATATGAGGTATCATATTTTTCCTTACTTTTATTGTCTTGTCACCATGAAATATTCAACGTATTGTGGATCTATGTCTAATATGAGTATGCTTTTAAATGTTTATAGTTTTACATGATACAATATGTAATTCTAGGTTCAAATATTGACTCTATGATTGCTAGGCTTATGAACATTTTTGGTTATCTCTCATACTTACATACTATTGACATGTTTACTATGCTGATTATATACTTATTTACTATGGATTGGAAATGATTATTATTTATAATATATTTGTATTACTAGTTACTTAATTAGATATTTGTTTGAATTTTCACAATTGCTTTGATTTTGTGTCTTGTGACATGCATGTGTGAAAACTAATTTACAGGTAGAGCCTCTCAAAGTTTAGATATACAATTAACCTTCTATGTGAGTCTCTTTCAAAATATCTAGTTGATCTGCTCATAGTATTCCATCTATTATTTTTAGCCACTACATTCTTACATTTTGTGTCACACTGTCAAAAGCACAGGGAATTGATCAAAATATTTCCATATAGACACACATATTACATTTTACATAGGAATATATTTTCAATGCTTGATTCTTTCTAGGTTTCTACTAACATGCATTTGCTCAATCCAAGTGCCCACATTTTTATAGCTCCAGTTATCTGTTGGTTCCTTTATTCCTAGACATGTTTTGATTGAGACTCTGATAGACTTTGGACATTTTACTATGATATTTTATCCTCATGGACATTATGGCATTTTGGGCGCGTAGCGCCAATTGGACTAGATTCGTATACTGATATATTTCTTATGATGTTGATGACACTAACAGGGTTATATGATAGATTTATTGGTTAGATGTTAGTCTCTTGTGGTTGATTTGATTAATGATATAGTGTTCTGGATTTAATAATGGTAATTTTCATGCTAACCTAAGTGTATGTCGTTGCAATTTTATTTGTGGATGATTCATGGCAAACTATGTGAATAATTGTATGCATTGCACTATCAATTGTTTAATAATGTTAGGACATTATAAGTTTGATTGATATTGTGATGTGTAGATGATGTTTATTATATTGGACAGATGTGGTTAATGTGTGCAAAGAGTGTGCAGGTGATAGGTATAGGAGAGCATGGGTTTCAGGGCAGCTACGTAATTGTGCACAAGCGGCCCACGGGCTGAGTCCTAACCATGCTAAATGTTTGAGGCCTTAGAATAGATGTATTTAATTGGGCACCATGGGTGAACCCTCAATTGTAATGTAATTATGTCTTGTAAAATTAATTATGTTTAGGGTGTGTTTTATTAAGTAAACTAGCTTAGGGGTTTAATGATCTTATCTTAAGTTAAGTGTTGGTTTTGGGAAAGTGTGTGTGTGTTGGTAGAAGGGATTGGGGACCACATGTGAACCTTGGGTGGACCCCACACCCTCTACCCTTGTGCCCAAGCATGCCAAACCCGAAATTGGGTTATTTTGGGCATTTTTAGGGACCCCTTTTGAGTTTGGGGGTTCCCTTAGCATGAAAATGGGCCCTTGGACCCTACCTAATAGGTAGGGGGGCTTATTTCCAAGGTTTGGAGGGAGTTTCCCTCCCATTTTTCCCTCTTTAGTAACCATCCATGTAAGATGGTTAGTTTGTGTGAAATTGTTAAAAGTTGCTCCACTTTGTTTTATTTTAGTTTTTAGTATTTTGGGTGATAAGGGATAAAAGGTGAGTTTACTCTTACTTATTTGGTTTTTGGAATCTTTGACTCTTGAGAGGAGAGGGGGTGACACTTGTCACTTTCCCATTGGTGAGGAAACTTTTGGGTTCCTCTTCTTATTCTTCCTCATGTGGAAGGAATGGGTCTTCTTGGTTCATTTTTTTGGAGCACTTGGAGAATTTTGGGAGCTTGGAGGTGAGCTTGGACAAAGGGAAAAGCTTAGAGTCTTGGAAATCATTGTAGAGGTAGGATTTTTAACCTTTTTCTTCTTAGTTGTGCTTATCTTGTTAACTATGCTTGATCAATGAAATGATGTGTGTGAAATGATGTGTTGTGAAGTTGTATGGTGAATGTAGTTGTTTGTTTGTTCTTGTTGTTTTCTTTGTTTTCTCTCCACCATCATTTGGTTTGATGGTTTTTGGAGAATGTAGGGGAAGAGAGAGGGATTTCCCTCTCAAACCTCATGGTTGTTGGTCAAGCCATGAAGGTCCCTTCTCATCCCCTCATATGGTTTGAGGTGGGAGAAAGGTTCATATGGCTTGAACCTTTCCCCATTCTTGGTGAGGAAACCCTTTTGGGTTTGAAAATCCTCCCAAGAAGGATTTCTATAGCATAAAGGAGGAATAAGGAGGATGAATGATTAGGAGGTATAAGGAGTTTTGTAACATGTTTTGTTGGTGCTCCTATGGTTGGACACCTTTGATTTGGGCATCCTACTTCCTTCTCTTCCCCCTTGTGAGGTTGACCTTGTTATCCTCATGTTGTTGTTTTCATGTGTAGTATGTCTAAGTGGTTAAATGGTCTTATGTTTTTCTTGTTGTGTTTTATCCCCATTATACTTGTGCACATTGTGGAAGTTTGTTCCTCTCTCCCATGGGCTTGGGGGAGGCTAGCATGGCTTCCAACCATGGAAAGGCATGTGATGATGCCTATTGGTTGGGTGGTAAACAAGCCATGTCTCTTATTTCAACATTCTTGAAGGACATTCAAGTTGGAGATGGAGATAGTTGGAGCCTCTTGCCATCTTGGTCATCCTCATCTTTTGAGGACATTACCTTCATTTTGTAAATAAATGTGGCTTGTGAAGTTTATACACTCTTGTAAATAACCATTATTGTACTTATTGTTTCTTGAAAACATTGGTCATTACTAAGAAGTTTTTTTATTTTATTGTTGCAAGAATCTTGTAAGATTATCATTTGAGATCATAATGAAACCATGAACTTTTTATTTCAATGTCTTCATTTGGAAGGAATTGTTTTGTTTAGAAATCTGCACAATATATAGTTATGCAAATACATTAAACTTGAAATATTTAGTTGTGCATTACATATAAAATTAAAAATTTAGTGTGCTTGCTTTTAAAAATTTTTTTTTATGGCATTACATTTTGGTATCAGAGCCGTGGTTCAAACACACGGACTCTTTGGGTAATTAGTGTTTTATGTTATCTTGCATTTTTTTTTGCATATGACAAAAAAAAAATGTTCATGGATGTCTTGTAGAAATGTTATTCTTCCTTTATCTTCCTTGATGAAAATCTGTTTAAATTAGTTAGTATTGTAATGAAAAAATTTGAAATACCATTTAGTTAGTTTATTTGAAGGAAAAGTTAGTGTTCATGGAGTTTTTGATTTAATCTATTTTAAAATTGTTATGAACATTTATAATTTTTTTTAAAATTATTCTTGTATGTGAATGTAATTTGCAAGCCCTTTAGTGCAATTATAAAAGTTAAAATGAAATGAAAACAAAGATTATTTATTTTTTTAAAAAAAAAAAAGATTTTTATTTTTTTTTATTTTTTATTTTTAATATTGAATAATATATAAAATAATAAAATAATAAATAAATAAAATAAATAAAAATAATATTATATATATATATATATATATATATATTTTATTGCAGCATATAATATACTTATTATATAATATATATATTATATATATATTATATAATATATATATTATATATATGTAGTATATATTATATATATATATATATATATAATATAAATATATATAAATATATATAATATATAAATAAATATATATATATAAAATATATATAATAAATAAATAAAAATATAAAAAAAAAAAATAAAAAAAAAAAAAAAAAAAACAAAAATTGTTTGGGGGGGGGAACCAACCCCCCCCCCCCCCCCCATAACCCCCACCCCCCCTGCGACTCCCCCCCCCCCAACCCCCCCCCCCCCCCCCCCCCACCCCCCCCCCCCCAACCCTGCCCCCCCCCGGACCCCTGTATCCCTGCCCCCCCGGACCCCCCCCCCCCCCCCCCCCCCCTGCACACCCCCCCCCCCCCCCTGGACCCTACCCCCCCCTGCCCCGGACCCTCACCCCCCCCCAAAACCCCCCCACCCTGCCCCCCCCCGCCTCCCTGTCCCCCCCTCCCCCCCATCACGACATGCATCCCCCCCACCCCTGCACCTACAAAAATATATGCAACCCCTCCATGTATATATACCCTAATCAAATAATATATATATACAATAAATAAAATCAATAAAAAAAATAATATGAAAAAAATAATACATGGATTTACAAAATCACAAAAAAAAATAATACATAATGGAAGCTAAACAAAAAAAGTTTCCATAGCTCCTCCTCCATGGCTCCTCCACCTGCAAAATCAAATGAAAAGAAAACACAAAAAATTAAAAACAAAAAAACAAATGAAAAAATGGAAAAGAAAGGAAAAGATAAGTTAAAATGGATTAGGGTTTTTTTAGGGCAAATTTAAAATCAAGGGCCAAGATTAGTTTGATCCTAGGGCTCTCTTTCAATCCTACAACTTTTATGGGAATTTAAAACATGACATTAAAATTAAAAAATAAATAAAAGAGGGGGTGTGTGGGTAAATTAAATTAAAAAGGGGGAAAATAAAATTAAATTTAAAGAGTGTGTAGGAAAATTTTAAAAGGGAGGAAGACTATTTATTTTCTAGGGGTGTAGATATTTTAATCATGACCCTAGGAAGCTTGATAGGGAAAAACAAATTAAATTATTATTGGGTTAGTATTTATTTGATTTTGGGTCAATTAATGATTAATATAAATTAATTATTAATGTGAGAGGCTTAAGCAAGCATTAATAATTATTGATCACTTCAAAAAAAAAAAATAAATAAAATTAATAATATAATAAATAAATTAACGCTTTCCGTAATTTTAAAAAAAATAAATAAAAAATAATAAAAAATAAAAAAAAAAATTAATATAAAACCGTTTAAAAACCATTTTTTTTAAAAACATTTTTTTACCTCGGGTTCAGGATGGCACCCAAGAGGGGACGATCGGCTCGAGGTTCGGGACGTAGTGCACCTACGCGGGAGCCACCGGCCCCCGATTTTGGGCCTCAGATATTAGAGACCCTGCAGCAGCTGATAGGTGTCGTACAGGAGCGCCTTCCACCACCGCAGGTGCCGAGAGAGGAGGACATTCAGTTGGGAGATGAGGAGTTGATTGGTGAGGATGCACATCCAGAGCCACCTGAGCACGACATTCCGAGATGAGAGAGGTCACGCAGCCCTTCCATCCTTGGCGAGAGGGTGGCCTCGTTTCGTCACAGCCGATCACACAGCTTCGAGGGACCATTTGGAGATAGGTGACCTCTTTCACCTGTTAGACCACATCGCCAGGATCGAGACACAGGCAGTGTGATTCGAGACCTTCTTCACCTTCAGCCACCTACGTTTACTGGTTCGACAGATGGCTTTGGGGCAGAGTCCTGGCTCCTTAGCTTGGATAGCTGCTTTGGCTTGCACTCTCATGAGAGCAATGTCAAAGCCAGGTTCGCCATACACCTCCTCCGAGATGCAGCAGGCATTTGGTGGAGGAATGAGGAGTGGAAGCTCCATTTGACTCGAGATACAGTGACCTGGGAGTTGTTCGAGGAGCGGATTCAGGGCCCGGTATATGTCAGAGCATTTTGTGCAGAAGAGGATCGATGAGTTTCATGACTTACGACAGGGTTCTGGCTCAGTGGCGCAGTATGAGAGTAGGTTCTTGGATCTCTTGCAGTATGTAGACTACCTGCAAGATGAGAAGTTACAGGTAAACAGGTTCATTCGGGGCCTGAATGCAGATATAGCAGGAGCTGTTAGGATGTTATCTCCTCCCACGCTCGAGAAGGCCGTTGAGAAGGCCTACTTGGCTGAGGAGAATAGGACCAAGGCTCAGGAGCACAGAGATAGAAACAAGAGCAAGTTCCAGGATAGGATTCAGGCATTCCAGAGTCAGAGAGCATGGGGAGCAGTACCACCCCCTAGAGGAGGATTCTGGTCTTCTCCAGCAGCATCGAGAGCTCCTCCACACCCATCACAGCAGACACAACATCAGGGACACCAGCATCAGAGGGGTAGACAGACTCAGAGTTTTCAGCGAGGTGGGTCTAGAGGTGGTTTTGGTGGATCTAGAGACAGGAGGCCAGGTACTCATCACTCACAGCCAGCCCGCTCGCAGCAGTCTGCTAGGGTTGGACCGGCAGGTTCAGTTCGCCAGAGTACAGGAGGGACCCCATCTCAGAGGGGTACAGGAGGATGTTTTATTTGTGGGGCTCCAGACCATTATGTGTGTATGTGTCCGCACAAGCCCACTACTACAGATATGCAGAGAGCTCCTAGATCCGAGCAGATGGTGGGTGACGTGGGACGCGCCCATCGTGTGTATGCAGCGGTTGACAACCGCCAGGCTGAGCATCAGGCCACAGTCATTGAGATGACAGGTACTATCAGGGGTATTTCTGTCTCAGTACTTTTTGATTCAGGTGCTTCAGATTCTTTTATATCTCCTTCTGTAGTGGACCAGTGTGGGCTAGTGGTGGCTAGGCAACCAGATAGTTGGCAGGTTGAGTTGGCCTCTGGGGCTAAACTCACCGTGGACTCGTATGTGGAGAGTTGTGTACTTGATTTGGGAGTCTTCTCCACTACACTTGACCTCCGAGTTATTCCTTTAGGATCCTATCAGGTAGTGTTGGGTATGGATTGGCTCGAGGCTCATCGAGCCAAGGTGGATTGTAGAAAGAAGGTCATTGAGTGTCAGGATGATTTGGGTAGTGCAGTTGTGATTTCAGGGATGCAGAGACCCATTTCCTTGCGTATGATCTCGGCTAAGCAACTCAAGTGGAGCATGCGTAAGGGTTGCCAGTTGTTTGCTATCACTATCAGTGATCGTTCAGACAGTACTCCAGAGCATTCACCCCTTGATGATCACGCAGTTTTGAGGGAGTATGCAGATGTGTTTCCAGGAGAGCTTCCAGGTTTACCACCTAGTAGGGAGGTGGATTTCACCATTGACTTAGTGCCTGGATCTGCACCAGTTTCTAGGGCACCCTATCGGATGACGACTTCAGAGCTTCATGAGCTCAAGATTCAGTTAGAGGAGTTGTTAGAGAAGGGTCTCATTCGCCCTAGTGTATCTCCTTGGGGAGCGCCAGTCATATTTGTGAAGAAGAAGGATGGTTCTCTCAGGCTTTGTGTAGACTTCAGACAGCTCAACAAAGTCACAATAAAGAACCGTTATCCACTCCCTAGGATTGATGACTTGTTTGATCAGATGCGGGGAGCTAGAGTGTTCTCCAAAATCGATCTCAAGTCAGGGTATCATCAGTTGCGCATTTCAGATGCAGACATTCATAAGACAATGTTTCGCACACGTTACGGGCATTATGAGTTCACAGTGGTTCCATTTGGTTTGACCAATGCCCCAGCTGTCTTCATGAGCCTCATGAATGGAGTATTCAGGACATTTCTGGATCACTTTGTTTTAGTGTTCCTTGATGACATATTGATTTATTCTCGTTCCGAGGAGGAACATGAGGAGCATTTGAGGCAGGTACTTCAGGTTTTGAGAGAGCAGAAGTTGTATGGGAACTTGGAAAAATGTAGCTTCTTTCAGACAGAGATTCAGTACTTGGGTCATATCATATCAGGCGAGGGTATCTCCGTAGATCCCTCTAAGATTCAGGCTATCTTGGATTGGCCAGCACCCACATCAGTCACTGAGGTGAGGAGCTTCATGGGTTTAGCAGGGTATTACCGCAGGTTTGTGCAGGACTTTTCTAGGATTGCTCACCCTATTACTTCTCTTCAGAGGAAAGGGAAGAAGTTTGATTGGTCAGAAAAATGTGAGCAGGCCTTTCAATTGCTTAAGGAAAGGTTAACCACGGCACCCATCTTAGCAGTTCCAGACCCAACAGAGGATTTTGTTGTTTGCACTGATGCATCACTAGAGGGTTTGGGAGCAGTTCTTATGCAGGAGCATCGGGTGATTGCTTTTGAGTCTCGTAAGCTCAAGGACTACGAGCTTAACTATCCTACTCATGACTTAGAGCTTGCAGCAGTTGTTCATGCACTTGTGCGTTGGTGACATTTCCTTTTGGGTAGACCTTTCATCTTGAGGACAGATCATTGTAGCTTACAACATATCTTCTCTCAGCCGAACCTCAACGCTCGTCAACGGCGTTGGATGGAGTTCCTATGTGAGTATGACATGGAGGTCCAGTATATCAAAGGAAAGGAAAATGTTGTTGCAGATGCACTTAGTAGACGACGGCATGTGCTTGCTTCTTTGACACTGCAGTCAGATTTGAGAGGCAGGATACTTGAGCATCTTCCAGAGGACAGGTTTTATGAGGGTGCTAGGCAGATGTTGGATTCTCAGGGTTCTTTTGAGGGCAGATATTCAGGATGCATGTTAGAGTCAGATGGTTTGCTTCGGTTCCATAGGTGCATTTATGTGCCTAAGGCAGGTGATCTGCGTAGTTTCATCCTTACTGAGGCTCATCGAGCCCCATACGCAGCACATCCAGGAGTGAAGAAGATGCATGCCGATTTGAGAGAGTTATATTATTGGCCAGGTCTTCGTCGGGACATAGCAGATTTTGTAGCACGTTGTCTTGAGTGTCAGAGAGTCAAGGCAGAGCATTCTCATCCCGCAGGACTCTTATACCCTCATGACATTCCCGAGTGGAAATGGGATGTGATCTCCATGGATTTCATAGTAGGACTTCCTATGTCCTCTTATCGTCATGATGCCATTATGGTCACTGTGGATAAGTTGACCAAGGTTGCGCATTTCTCGCCAACCAAGGTTACCTATAATGCACAGGCCATCGCCAAAGTGTTCATGGAGGACATTGTTAGATTGCATGGGATCCCGAAGACGATCATCAATGACAGAGACACCATCTACACATCAGTTTTCTGGACTTCTTTTCAGGAGGCCTTGGGTACACAGATTAATTTCAGTTCGGCATATCATCCAGAGACAGATGGGCAGACAGAGAGGGTTAATCAGGTTCTTGAGGACATGTTGAGGATGTATGTGATGGACCAGCAGAAGAAGTGGGAAGATTATTTGCATTTAGTTGAGTTTTCCTACAATAACAGTTATCATAGCTCCATTGGCATGGCTCCCTATCAGGCTTTGTATGGACGACCTTGCAGGACACCTTTGAGCTGGGACAGACTAGATGACAGGATTATTTTGGGGCCAGCTTATCTTCAGGATTTAGAGCAGCAGGTTGTTCTGATTAGCAGCGTCTTGAGCAGGCTAGAGCACGCCAGAAGGCGTATGCGGACACCAAGAGGATCGATCGTCACTTCTCAGTGGGTGACAAAGTCTTCTTGAGGGTTTCGTCCTCATAAGAGTCTGATCCGTTATGGAAAGGGTTCTAAGCTATCACCTCGTTTTGTGGGGCCTTTTGATATTCTTGAGGTCATCGGTCCAGTTGCCTATCGCCTAGCTTTGCCACCATGCCTTGCACGGGCCCACGATGTTTTTCATGTTTCTGTACTACGTAGATATGTACCAGATGTTTCTCATGTTTTGGATTGGTCGGCATTACAGGTAGAGGATGGAGGGCAGTGGAGATTGGAGCCCGTACGCATACTGGAGCACCGGAGGTTGGCCCTTCGGGGTCGAGATTTGGACCAGGTTAGAGTGCAGTGGGACCGATATGACGAGTCATCAGCTACCTGGGAGGATGCTACACCACTGAGGGCTAGATATCCCTATCTCTTCCAATGACTTCCAGGAGGAAGTCTAATTCTAGGAGAGGGGGATGTAGTGCCCACATTTTTATAGCTCCAGTTATCTGTTGGTTCCTTTATTCCTAGACATGTTTTGATTGAGACTCTGATAGACTTTGGACATTTTACTATGATATTTTATCCTCATGGACATTATGGCATTTTGGGCGCGTAGCGCCAATTGGACTAGATTCGTATACTGATATATTTCTTATGATGTTGATGACACTAACAGGGTTATATGATAGATTTATTGGTTAGATGTTAGTCTCTTGTGGTTGATTTGATTAATGATATAGTGTTCTGGATTTAATGATGGTAATTTTCATGCTAACCTAAGTGTATGTCGTTGCAATTTTATTTGTGGATGATTCGTGACAAACTATGTGTATAATTGTATTCATTGCACTATCAATTGTTAATAATGTTAGGACATTATAAGTTTGATTGAATTTGTGATGTGTAGATGATTTTTATTATATTGGACAGATGCGGTTAATGTGTGCATTGAGTTTGTAGGTGACAGGTATAGGAGAGCATGGGTTTCAGGGCAGCTACGCAATTGTGCACAAGCGGCCCACGGGCTGAGTCCTAACCATGCTAAATGTTTGAGGCCTTAGAATAGATGTATTTAATTGGGCACCATGGGTGAACCCCTCAATTGTAATGTAATTATGTTTTGTAAAATTAATTAGGTTTAGGGTGTGTTTTATTAAGTAAACTAGCTTAGGGGTTTAATGATCTTATCTTAAGTTAAGTGTTGGTTTTGGGAAAGTGTGTGTGTGTTGGTAGAAGGGATTGGGGACCACATGTGAACCTTGGGTGGACCCCACACCCTCTACCCTTGTGCCCAAGCATGCCAAACCCGAAATTGGGTTATTTTGGGCATTTTTAGGGACCCCTTTTGAGTTTGGGAGTTCCCTTAGCATGAAAATGGGCCCTTGGACCCTACCTAATAGGTAGGGGGGCTTATTTCCAAGGTTTGGAGGGAGTTTCCCTCCCATTTTTCCCTCTTTAGTCACCATCCATGTAAGATGGTTGGGTTGTGTGAAATTGTTAAAAGTTGCTCCACTTTGTTTTATTTTAGTTTTTAGTATTTTGGGTGATAAGGGATAAAAGGTGAGTTTACTCTTACTTATTTGGTTTTTGGAATCTTTGACTCTTGAGAGGAGAGGGGGTGACACTTGTCACTTTCCCATTGGTGAGGAAACTTTTGGGTTCCTCTTCTTATTCTTCCTCATGTGGAAGGAATGGGTCTTCTTGGTTCATTTTTTTTGGGAGCACTTGGAGAATTTTGGGAGCTTGGAGGTGAGCTTGGACAAAGGGAAAAGCTTAGAGTCTTGGAAAGCATTATAGAGGTAGGATTCTTAACCTTTTTCTTTCTTAGTTGTGCTTATCTTGTTAACTATGCTTGATCAATGAAATGGTGTGTGTGAAATGATGTGTTGTGAAGTTGTATGGTGAATGTAGTTGTTTGTTTGTTCTTGTTGTTTTCTTTGTTTTCTCTCCACCATCATTTGGATTGATGGTTTTTGGAGAATGTAGGGGAAGAGAGAGGGATTTCCCTCTCAAACCTCATGGTTGTTGGTCAAGCCATGAAGGTCCCTTCTCATCCCCTCATATGGTTTGAGGTGGGAGAAAGGTTCATATGGCTTGAACCTTTCCCCATTCTTGGTGAGGAAACCCTTTTGGGTTTGAAAATCCTCCCAAGAAGGATTTCTATAGCATAAAGGAGGAATAAGGAGGATGAATGATTAGGAGGTATAAGGAGTTTTGTAACACATTTTTGTTGGTGCTCCTATGGTTGGACACCTTTGATTTGGGCATCCTACTTCCTTCTCTTCCCCCTTGTGAGGTTGACCTTGTTATCCTCATGTTGTTGTTTTTCATTGTAGTAGTCTAAGTGGTTAAATGGTCTTATGTTTTTCTTGTTGTGTTTAAATCCCCATTATACTTGTGCACATTGTGGAAGTTAGTTCCTCTCTCCCATGGGCTTGGGGGAGGCTAGCATGACTTCCAACCATGGAAAGGCATGTGATGATGCCTATTGGTTGGGTGGTAAACAAGCCATTTCTCTTGGAGTTGGATTCTTGTAGGAGTATTGGAGTTTGGACTCAAGTTGGAGATAGTTGGAGCCTCTTGCCATCTTGGTCTTTCTCATCTTTGGAGGACATTGCCTTCACTTTGTAAATAAATGTGGCTTGTCAAGTCTATACACTCTTGTAAATAACCATTATTGTACTTATTGCTTCTTGTAAACTTTGGTCTTTACTAAGAAAGTTTTTATTTTTATTGTTGCTAAAATCTTGTAATATTATCATTTGAGATCAAAATGAAACCATGAACTTTTTACTTCAATGTCTCTTTTGGAAGGTGTTGTTTTGTTTAGAAATCTGCACAATATATAGTTATGCAATATACACTTGAAAACTTGAAATATTTAGTTGTGCATTACATATAAAATCTGAAAATTTAGTGTGCTTGTTGTAATTAGACGTAAATAACTAAACTTTCAACATTAAAGCAAATGCATGTCCATGAGAAGAAACATGTAATTAGAGGTAATGTGAAGAAAACATGTTACAAAGTTTGAATTTTACAAGTAGAGAGATGAATATTTTTATGTATTAAGTGGAAAAGAATCATTACATGAAATATTAAATGTACTCAGGTCATGTGAAATGAGGTAGTCAATTAAATTATGTGTAAAAATTGATATTCCCAAAAAACATCGCATTATAAATAACTAAACTTTCTTCATTAAAGAAAATGCATTCCAGACATATTTTGATATTAGCACATAATGAAAAATTGTAATGTGATTCTTCCTAAGGATTTTCATAAGGTTTACAGAGGTAATGTGAAGAAACCTGTTACAAAGTTCAAATTTTACAAGTAGAGAGAAGAATATTTTGTTGTATTAAGTGGAAGAGAATCAATAATGTCTAAAGCAATCTATCACATCTCATCACAATCATACCACATTCTAAATTTTCTTAAAACATAATCATTTAAATCCATTATCATCATCCATGATCGTGTTACATATATGTCCAAATACAATTCATCATCATCCATATCTACTCTAATGTCATCATCCACATCTAAATCTATCATCATTACAAGTAGAGAGAAGAAGATTTTTATTGTATTAAGTGGAAGAGAATTAATAATGTCTAATGTTTAAATCCATTATCATCATCCATGAATCATGATCATGTTACATCTATGTCCAAAAACAATTCATCATCATCCATATCTACTCTAATGTCATCATCCACATCTAAATCTATCATCATTACAAGTAGAGATAAGAAGATTTTGTTGTATTAACTGGAAGAGAATTAATAATTTCTAATGTTTAAATCCATTATCATCATCCATGAATCATGATCATGTTGCATCTATGTCCAAAAACAATTCATCATCATCCATATCTACTCTAATGTCATCATCCACATCTATATCTATCATTACATGTGTAACCATCACATCCATAAAAGAGAAAAACACCATCAAAATCAAAATCACCATCCAAAAAAAATTCATCATATACAATCTAGAATTTCTATATATATTATATATAACATATATCCATAAATTCTAGATTGCAACATAATACATGTAAAAAAATGAGATTTCATGAAAAGTAAAACCATTGCTATATATAATATATTCAACTTCAAACATTCTTCAAATTAAAAAATATTCAAGTTTCATGATTCAAACTATGCAAATATTTCAAGTTTCAAGTTCTTCAAATTAAACAATCTTTTCAAGTTTTCAACAAATACATTTAGATTTGGACTATTTGCTCAATCATTAACATGTTCCCCAGACCCACTGGAACTTTCCTTTTCAGTTTCTATAGCAAATTGTGTGCCACTTTTCCCAATGGTTGGCACTCCTCTATTCTCTGCTTCAATAATTCCATAACTAACAAGATCCTCTGCAACAATGTCTAGATTCTTTATGATTACTTCATCTTCCTTTAAAGCATCTCCATGGGATACCAAAGAAGGATCTGCAATTGCCTTTTCCTTGAACAAAATCTCCACGTCCAAGCCATTCTCTTTAATAATCCGCTTAAGTGTATTGTTTTGTTTGTTAACCAAAACAATAGTTTGCTTAAGTTGTATTGATGCAGATAAAATTTTCTTAGTGGTTTCCAAGTGAACTTGGAACACCTTTGCTTGACTTTTTAAGTTTTCATATTTCAACTACAACAAAAACATTGAGCTCAATTAAACAAATTACTAAAATAAGAAATCAATAAAAAAATATTGTTTCAAATTTATAATACTTACAATAACTCTATCTCTTTCCACATTTTCAATTAATACCAAATCTTTGTCCTTTGACCATTTGTTGAAATAGGCCTAGGTTTCATCATTAATATTTTCTAATTTATTCAAAACTTTATCTAAAACATTATCATTATAATTGTTGTTATATGTGACAGTCCCACCTTGTGCTTGGTTGAGTAAGACATCCATCTTGGTAGGTTGATTTTGGACTGCAACATATAAATTGTACCTTTGGAAATGGTTATCATAATGAATTTTTATCTCTTTGATTAATACTTTAGCCCTTTGCTCCCATTCTATGAGTTGACTTATATGAGGCATAATAAACTCTTTGACATGGGCTTCACAATCATAACCAATCAAGCTATCCAAACCAAATGATGTTAACTGGTTCACTATATGTATCTGAAGAGGATGTTGCCGATGGAGAGGTATGGGGGCTTTTGGGTTGAGGAATCGTGTGCTGCCTCTTTTTCCTCTGTGTGCCCTAATCCTATTTGTGATAAAATAAATTCATATTAAAATTGTATGTGATAAAAATTAAAAAGAGACAAGAAATTGATATGTATCAATGTTAAATAAAGTACATCGAAATGGAAATATACCTGTGGGCCTTGAATCATATCGCGTGTGTTAAAAAAACTTGTTGGGTCATTGCTATCAATGCCCAAAAAATCTTCATCTAAATTTATTTGATTTAAAATTGATTTGACCATTGTGTTGGGAAAGCCACCAAAAGAGAGGTTCAGAAATTCAAAGGGAATGTTCAGTGTCCTGCTAGGGGCCAGAATTGGCATCATGTGTTTACCAATGGTCTTTTTACCTGAACCTCTTGTGGTCATTTTGAATTATAATGATGTTGTTGGTGGAGGACATGGAGGTGGCATTGTTTGAATAGATGGCGAAGGACTGCAATGCACTATAAAGTCCAAGAACAAAATCATTACTAACTTATATAAAAATTGTTAAAAATTACACAAAAGCAACAAGTTATACCTTGTTGAGGGACAACCTGTGGCTGTACGAGAGGTGGCCACATCGGAGTTTGAATTGATTTTGTTGGAGCTATGTGTGATAGGTATGGTGGAGAAGTGTGTTGCATTTTTTGTGGTTCAACATCGACAAATGCACACGACTGGACTGAGTGAGTGGGTGATGCTTGTTGAAAAACATGCGGATAGTCCAAAGTCCCTGCAAAATCTGCATGTTAAATAAAAATAGTAAATGGTAAATAGTAAATACTAAATGGTAAGTTTAAAAAAACCTATATTGAATGTTAAGGGTATTACATCTTGGTCATTTAACTAATGCAAACGCCTTGAGGGTTAGGTGATGAGTGAGCTTCCATTTCAGATTTGGAATCTCCTGACGCCTGAGCATGTTGTTGGCCTCTTCCTCTTGATGTTATTTTTTTCATGGAAGGGCCTCCAAAAATATTCTCTGCATATGGTAAAGATGCAAACATAAATACATAATGTTAGTAGAGAGAAGAATATTTGTAACAGAAGTGAAAAATCAAGACAATAACCTTACTAACATCAAAATATAAACTATTAACCATGTTGTTCTTCAATAGGAATTGACAATTGCTTCATTGTGTTCGCTCATGCAAGTGGGAGTTGGTTCACCTTTTAAATTATAATATGCCTCATAATAAAGACAAGGAGATAGTTAGTGGAATGAGTAATTGGTTTTTCAAGCAACTCCAACATTTGTAATCTCAACTTTTATCTTATTAGAAAAAAATGTGCACCAATCAAATCTTTTCTTTCCGATCGATGCAAGAATGTATGCAATATCCCAATTTGGAATATCAGTTTCCTAACCCTATGTAAAACAATT
The DNA here is from genome assembly GCA_019776745.2 of Taxus chinensis. NCBI lineage: Eukaryota > Viridiplantae > Streptophyta > Pinopsida > Cupressales > Taxaceae > Taxus > Taxus chinensis. Next base: position 478,024 of record JAHRHJ020003288.1, read on the forward strand.
CTAGCTTGAAAAAATAAATCATGGAAGCAAGAAACTAGTGTGCAATTCCTTGCGTATCTACTCCTCATCTTGATTTGTTGACATTAGCTATAAAAAAGTCATTGGATGTTGAATTAACCACAATTTATATCAAAATAAAAATCTTACAAATGAAAGCATGTTACATGTACCATCAACATGGAAATTGAATAATATTCGAGGTAAATCTTATCATCTTTAGTCATGGTTTCTTTGGTTGTTACAATTTGGGAATCTTTAGAAGGAATGCATGTAAATCGATGTATATCAACTGGATCAACACTAAACTTGAATGTACGACCATCAGGAAAAGTAACAATGAATTGTACATCTTCTGTATTGAATGAGGAGAGGAGGTAGTTAAGAATGTCATGATCTATCTCAAACTATGACATGTTAACCATTCCTATGAATTCACATGCTTGTACCCAATCCTTGTAATTTTCATTCATTTACAAAACAACATTAATGTGTGGGCACATCAAGCTCCTGTATTGAATCTTGGGTAGGACATGGGGAGTTTCCTATTTAGTTTGAGATTCTGTTTGATCTTGAGCTTGAGCATCCATGACGATGTGAGGTAGAGATTCGAGACCTGGAGGTTGTATTGTGTTTGGTTGTTTTGTGTTGACGTACTGGGAGTGGGAGTTATGAGACCAATAACACTAGGAGAACGGAGAAAAAATTTACGATCAGGGAAGTGTGAACGTGAAAATGAGGGCTAGAGGGATATTTATAGGGAAATATTAGGGTTTTGTGCATTGGGACGCAGTGGGTTGATGTCACGCGACAACAAGGATTGTTGATGCACAACAAAGAAACCCTTGTTGTCACATGACAACAAGGCTTGCACTATTTTGCACGTCAACAATCCTTGTTGACACGCATGACAACATATCCTTTTTGTCATGCGTCAGTAATCCTTGTTGTCGTGCAACAAAAAAATTGTTGACACATGATGTCAATATATTTTTTGTCGTGCATCAACAAGGATTGTTGACACACAACATCAAAAGCTTGTTGTTGTACATGACAACAAGGTTTGTTGTTGTGTGTCAAAAATCTTGTTGTATGCAAAACAACAAAATCGTTTCAGATGTCAACAACTTTTTTTGTTCGTGCGATAATCAGCTTTTGTTATCATGTGCATCAACCCTAATTTCGTGTGTCAGACATATTGTGATGCCAAGCATCACCAACCAATTGTTTTGTCGGCGAAAAAAATTTTTATTAACATGTGTCAACCATGCATCAATAAATCTTATTTCTTGTGTCAATAAAATAGAACCTATCAAGGAAAAAATGCCATGCCTCTCCCTAAAGAAACTGTCAGGTGAAAATTTTGTTCTGAAACCCAGGAAAATTCACCTTTCCGGTGAAAGTGGTTCCAGGTATATTCGTCAGGGATTTTCCACCTCTAATTTACATATATGATAAAATCACGAAGCTTATAATTTTTTTATCTTGAGTTTGATATCATTAGGATCATCATCATCTATATTGAGGAGATTAAGTGGGATGTTCCCAATAATATTAGGGTGAACACTATATCCTTGAAGAGAAATGACTTATTAGTTAACATTTTGATAATATTATAAGGAAAAATAATGTAATTACTTGCATCTGGGGATATTAAAGACATCATAGTCCATAAAGTGTTTAAAGATACATGGATAACACAATTAGTGCACCTGATGTGTCCATGGTCAACCGAGAATGATGTTATAAAAAAATTGAAAGTTTAAGATTATAAATTTAACTCTAATGGTGTGGCAAGGCATGGTGATCAATAGCCAAATAGAAACCATGGAGGAAATTTAACTCAGATTGTACCCTTGACACATGATATGGGTTGATTTTACATTATCAAGGTTAGTGTCATATTGAATATTATACATGGATCATAGGTAAGGGAATTTAAAAAATTGAGTCATGGATAACACAATTATGTACACCTGATGTGTCCATGGTCAACCGAGAATGATGTTATAACAAATTTAAAAGTTTAAGATTAAAAATATAACTCTAATGGTGTGGCGAGGCATGGTGATCAATAGCCAAATACAAATCATAGGGGAAATTTAACTCAAATTGTACCCTTGACACATGATATTGGTTGATTTTAAATTATCATTAAAATATCTGACATATTGGATGAATTCTTGTTATGGGCCTTATCTTATAACATATATTGAGATATATGTGGGCCAACCTATGGATCCCTTAACATTTATATTTATATTCATTAATTATTAATTACTTTAGGCTAGCCTAATTAGGATAAAGGGTGTGACCCTACATAATCATACATATATATGGTGGGTAAATCTCTCCCATAGGGGTCATTTGTGAATTATTGTCTTATTGTGATATTGTGGAGGTTTTCCCATAACAATTTCTTGGATATTTATTATATATTCCACTATATTGAATCTATTTCATTACAAGTGGTATCAAAGCTTTGACTTGGGAAACAATGTGGATAATATCCTACTTTTTAAAGAATATCCTATATTGAGAAATTTTTTATGGTGAACATTACCATCAGGTCAAATTATGGTCAAAGGAGAAAATCACATTTTAAACTATTGGGACTCAACATGCTATGGTCACAATATAGAGTATGGAGAAGAATTCACACACCATGGAAAACTCCTTACAAATATGAAATATAATTTAAGTTAGAACTGTGTTGTACTTCAAACACGGTGTCTCCTTTGTTAAATCATAAACTGCACCAACACAAGTAAAGTTTATACAACCTACGTGTTGATACATCCAAAATAAATCATCGATTGAATGAGATTAAGAATAAATTCAATAATTTTTTCCATTTTCAAATGAGTTCAAACAATCATCCATATGTATTTAATGTTCAAGGTAAACGACTTGTGGTTATTATAAATGAAGTGGAAGATGCTAAAGAGTGGAATGCTAACTATGAACCATATGAGAAAAGGAAAGAATTTCATAGGAATTATTATAATTCATAGTTACACCCCATCCAACTAAGCCTTAATATTCTTAGTTTTAGCTAATTAATTAACTATATTCTCATCCCCTTTCATTGAAGTTGTAAACAAATCCATGATTAGCTTAATTATTTTAGAAAGGTGACTACCTTAATGCATAGTTTATAATTGATTCCATGTATAAGATGGAGATTTCATGTGTCGTATGTGCAATAAGAATTCATATTTAATGATTTGCAACAAGATAGACATGACCTGTTGGGATTTTATGGGAAAATGAACTCAAGATTTCAGGGTTAGCTTGTCTTTCAATGGGTTAGTTTTCAACCAATAACTAGATCCCATTGCTTTCTAGCCATAAAAGTTTCTTTTAGCTTAACTCTCCAAATTCTATAATCAGTACCATTTAACAACTGAGATTTATCCATAGATAAGTTAGATGAACTAGCCATACTTTAATAAAACTTAGAAAATTAGTGTTATGTAGGTTTAACAGTTGCACAGATCGAAAGTTTAGAGTTCCGTAGATTTACATAACATTTTGGTTAAAATACTCAAAGAAAGTATGAGAACCAAATATAAAGATGCAAAAAAAATACACTAGCCGTGAGAATTCATGAGGTAACAAAAAAAGAAGTTATAGAATATCTAAATTAGGAAGCTGTGAAATAAGAAAATTGTGTTCCACAAGATTTTTTAAACTTTTAGTGTTCCACAAGAAAAAAATGCCGAGAAAACCATGAAACACAAAAACATGGATAATGTCCCAAGACAAGGGATCATGAAAAAATGTGTAATAAGAAAATGTGAAAAAAGTTGCAAGACAAGGAGTGTCTATAGAACAAAATATTTTCCCAAGACAAAATAAGTTCGCAAAGTGAAAAGTGAGTTTGTGAAACGACAAACTTTCGCAAGGAAAAAAAAGAGTTTTTGAAGCAAAAGAAAATCCAAACAATTGTGGAATAAGGATAGAAGTCATAGAACAAGGATGGAAGCCACATAACAAGGCAATCACAACAGAATAAGCCAACATGTCGTTGCACAATGCAGAATGTTGTGAAAACATAATAGAATGTTGCGAACAAGGTAGAAATCATTGGAATAGGGAAAATTGTTGTGCAAGAAGTAGAAAAGATGTGAAATAGATAATGTTCCACACACCAAGAAAAAATCCAACATATTTTTCGCACAATAAGGTAAAAGTGTACAATGCAAGATAAAAGGTTGTACAACAACAAAAATGTTGCACAACATGATTGGAAGCCACACAATAGGTGAAAAAACTGCTCAAGATAGTAGAATGCTACAATGTAAAGAAAAATCCACGCAAGACTAAAAAAGTAGGGGAAGACCATGGATCACAATATCAATCACATAAAAGGTTGTGAAAGTTAGGAGCATAAGTACAAACACAATTTTATCTCCCTCAACTATTTAAATCATGCAAAAGTTCTAAATTTAAATTATTTTGTAGGGGATTGGAGTTTTGCATCTGTAGAGCTGAAAAAAGGCCATGTAACACAACTTAGGGTTTCGTGGGTCTTGAAATTTTTCCAATGACTGATCTTCAAGTGAATCTTCACCTCAAAAAAAAAATTATCTTACACAACCACAAACATCTAACTCTAATACCATGTTAGGAAATGCGAGGATACATAATAAACATATGTTATATATCCACCATGGATTTTCCAAGGATTATAGTTTATGAGTGTACAACAAATTATAATGAATTAAACATAGATTACGAATTTATAGAGTACATTATAGTTTAATTTAAAGAGCTCATAACACATTACAAATGAGCACATAACACAAGATTTAAGTGGGAAAACCTTTTGGTAAAAAACCCACCAAAAATATCACTTATCTTTATTGAGAATTGAATTTCACCCAACACTCCCAATATTTCCAATGGACCCCCTATAGTTACACCTTCTAAAAGGAATTAAAATTTTTCGCAAACATTCTTTCATGTGTAGAGATAAATCTTGCACCATTCGCATAAGGTTTCATGCATCTGCTCACTTGCTCACATAATTCACATAAAACACTGTTACTTGTTGCAACCAATCTCAAATTAGATCGCCATGTTTTATACAAGGAGAGTGGCCCATTGTATGGGTCACTCATATAATTCAGATTTTTAATTATTATTCTTTGGATTCTTGCATTGATTTTGATTAGGCAAGGAAAAAGCGAAATTTGGTTTATTTTTGTTTTTCCAACAATATTCCTTTTTATGACTAAACTTTCCACAATTACGATATTTTCCATCAAATCTAACTTTTAAGCGATTATTCTTTGGTTTCTTATCTTTATCATGGGGTTGATAATTTGATTTAAACTTTTGATTCTTGTTAAACTTAAAGAAGTTATTTTGACATTTTTGAGCGAAAAGTCCCTGAGTGGCATTTTCCTTTGAATCAAAGTTCATCATTGCGTTGCTCTTCTTGAATTAAGAGAGTGCTTAGAATAGATAAGTTAGGAATATCATGTTTAGTTTGATATTTAGAGTTTATGATTGAGATAAAGTTCGGCTAAACCTTTAAGGATGTTCAATTGAATGATAAAGTATGGTAGTTTATCTTGAATTCATTCATAGTTACATCCATCTAGTTGAGATTTAATATTTTTTACTTTTAACAAGAAAATTAAAGACTTTTTCACCCCCCTTTATGGAAGACATCATTAATTCAAGAATCAATTTTATGATTTTATAAAGTCGTGTACCTTCGTGCATGTATTTCAACAATTTTCAGGCTTCACTAGGAATTTCATTTATGGTACGAGAGATTAATGGATATTGCATGCTCCAGAACGGAAGAATCAATAATGCCTCAGGGACTTTCTACTAAAATGCAAAAGCATTGGTCTACCGTCAGTTGTCTAACACTACTGTGAAGTTTTGCGGATGCCATTCACTAAAAACTAAAAATTTTGTGGGATAAAATTTGCTTTCAATCAAATAGGAAGAAATATTGAACCTAGTGTGCATTTAACACTTTGTGACGTTATGCCATGGCTAAAATGATTAGAACTCATTTACTAAGCTTTCAAACATTTAAATCAATAAGACAAAGTACAACCTAATCTTGAAGATTTTAAATCAAGTATCCACATATTTTTCATTTTTGATAAGAAATTAAGTTTTCGAGGAGCAAAAATGAAGTACTGAGGACACCCTAATTGTTTTAGAAAATAAAATTCCCCATGACTAATTGTTTCTATGAAGCTAACAATACATGCCAAAGATTTTGCTTGTCATTTTAATGAGCTTAGATAATCCTGTAATTGACAGTCTACCATAGTTTCTGTTCGAAACTAGGTAAAGATTACTTCAGCATTACTATTTCACAACAGTCTCTATTGATGGCAATATTCTTGATTTTTAGGATAGGGGTTTTAAATTAAAGAGAGCATAATGGACTGAGATGGGGGGGAGGTCAATCAGTCCTTCAAAACTTTCAAACAATCGTATTCAAATTATATAAACCATTAACCATTCAACCATGTATTAATGTCAGCTTAACAACATGAAACAACCATTCATATGAGCATAACCAAGAGATTACACAAGAACACAAGATGTAAAGTGGGAAACCCTCAAGGGGAAGAAAATTCACTAACCTTTTGAATATATTACTCAATACATAAAATAATTTTATGAATATGACAAGGAGATGCATCACAAGATTTATTTAGTGAGGCACCAACCCCATTTAAGGAAACCAACCCCTATTTAGCAACTTATCACCAACCACTTAAGGAGGCTACAACTCCCTAAGGTGATCATGCACTAACTAGAACCACCTGAAGATGAAGACCACTAATGTATTGTTTCTCCTACAACTAGTCAATAGTGATCACAATTTAAGCTCACACACTTGAAAACCCTATTCAAACACACTTACTCCTAATTCACTCAATCTTGTTTCTTTATAGGTTGATTAGGTCTAATGAACTTGAATAACTATCATCTGAAATCTTCCTCAATTCTTCAAAACTTCTTCTTATCTCTTTCTTGATGACCTTCATAACCTCTCTTTCAAACCTCTCTCTTAGCTTCAACATATCACTTTTACACAAATAGTCATATAAAATGAGCAAATATAACACTTTATATATATGAATTCAACTCCTAAACACCTTCTAGGTTGTCCATGGGAACCATTATTAACACTCGGTTACCAAAAATAAAATGCACATGAAAAATCATATAATTATCAACTGGACCATATAGGTTGATTTCAAATGGACCTAAGCTACACTTCAACATGCACAACTAGGCCTAAAAGGCTAAGTTTCATCTCCACCAAGTCACTCCATGAATTTAAACTACAAGGACACAAACACTCCATCATAGGAATCAAACTTTCACTAGACATGTCAAAGTCACAAAAAACCTATCAAATACATTCATTTTAAAAACTCTCAGTAACCTCTGCATCATCCATTTTCTCATAACACCACCAAGTAGGATTGTTTCTACTCAAATCTGAGCCACCTCCAGCATGTAGACCTATGATTCAAAGATGAAGACTACAGCTTCATAAAAACACCTAAAACCATGGCCTATGGAAAACCACTCATTGAAATAAAATGACCCAAGGAACATCTTTGGAAACACTTTAGACATCATGAATCATCCCATAGAGTCATCAAAACAATCCATTTTTCCTTCAAGTCTACTTGAACTGCCCAGAAACCAGTCTTGGCAAATTAGGACCTTCTCACACCCTTTCTGACAATTTCAAGACCTTCTAAATGCATAATAAGATAAAATTTTAACCCCTCATCACTTTCCAATGGATAGGAATCATGAACGAAGATAGGATATTATTCATTCAGACCAATTTCATCAAATAATCTATATTATCCTAAAACCCAGTCAATTAGGTTAACTTGTGACCTCAACCTTTCCAACCAAACTAATAAAACCATTGTATACCATAACTTGTTCATGTAAAAATCAAATCATATTGGATGTATAAAACACTCTCCATATTAGCCAAACTCATCAACATTAGGCCACACATGCCCTATGAACCTCATTTTCACCATGACTCCAAAAACTGCTCATTTTAGGCCTAAAAGGTGGTCTTCATGACATTTGAACCTATGTAGAACTCCAAATTGGCTTTAAAAATCTAAAATAACCTTAAAAACTTATAACATATCTTTATCTAATAAAAATACCAATTTAGATTTAGGTCAATTATGGAAAACTTAAAATCAGATTTTCTTGTAAAACATTAATCTGAGTGAGGCTCCACCTACAGATTAAAATTTCCAAACCACTACCATATAAAATTTGGGAGAATAATTTCCATCCTCCAATCATCATACATTTTAATTCAATCCAACTGAAATTTGCAGGCTGACTCTCACATTGGCAAAAATATTTCCTCCAGTTTCATCATAGTGAACTAGGGTTTATGGAGGGTTTTGACCTCATTAGGCTTCTTAATCGTCATCGTTCATAAAGTGATTATTTAGGCTCATGTACATATCCATGGGCGATGGCATTAGGTATATATGCACATCTCACATTCCTCAAAAATAATGAAGGAAGGAATAACATATCATATGAACTAGCCATCTTTATCATTGTGCCAACCAACATGATGTTACATTTCATATCGAGCTAATGGAAACTTATGCATTCTTCTTGATAAGATAAAAAACATATCTCTTGCAATTTCATTCATGGTGATAGACACCTAAAACTTGGTTCCCCCACACCTTCATAGAAAATATCATCTCGACTTCGTGAATGCTTCATTGATCATTAATTGGTTCTGCATCTTCTCACCACCATGACAAGTGCTTAACCCTAGCTAAGTCATTGCATAATTAGTTCTATCCCTTTAGGATTAAACAATGGAGTAGATAAACACCATATCGATGTTATCTTCAAATCTCTTCAAAGGGCAACTCCTAGACATCCTATATGCAGCAAAACTTGTCTCTGTTCAAAATCACATGCCCTCATGTTATATGTTCACTGATTCTATGAACTAAATTCATGCTAGCATTAGGAAATCCAACTCACCTAGACTAGGTCTAGATGAAGACCTTACAAACATGTTCAATTTACCTTGCAATCACCACTTCTAGACCTGTATGGGTCTTTTCAACTACTTCCATTGCAACTTTTATTTTCCCTCCTTATTGGAAGAGATGGAAATGTCTTTTTTAAGTACTTGAAAGTAGATGCAAACAAGGTGTTTAAATTGATGCTTGACATATTTAGTTATGTGTGTAAGGTCTATGAGAGTTACGAGCATGAAAACAATCCTGAAGGTGCATGCTATATAGGATTGAAAGCAGGTTATCAAAAGAAGTAATGATGTAGCTTGTCATGAATGGTCATTGAAGAGTCTTAACTCAATATCCTTTAGGGTTGGCTAACAAATGAAGGTAAATGAGCTAAAAGGAGATGGATCTTGATGCAATTAAGGAATTAGGTATACTGTTAGTGTGAAATCACAACACCCCCAAATGATATCTAAAGATCTAATTTTCTAAGGCAAAATCATTTGGTGTGATTGCATAACATGAACTTTTCCTAAGGTGTGGGACCTTGCAAAATGGAAAAGCTCTCCAGATTAAAGGTTGGTTCCTTATTCCTCTGTTCAGGTGCATACATGAGGATTTACAGAGGATCTATATCTATACCTAGTCTAAGACTTACCAAGGAGACAGGGATAAAAGAGTACAGGAAATAAGAAATAACTAAACTACTAGGTGATGCACCAAAGGAATGATGAATACTTAATTTGCCTTCGACACAAACCAATAAAATGCATACAATAAACAAACACAGATAACCAAATCTGTAATGGGAGATACCAGATAGAAGCAAAAGAAACAAGAAGGATCTGAGATCGATCACAAACATATCTTATTTCTCTAATAGATTGATACAGTTCATTACAGAATAACTGAAAGGTAGAAACATATTACAATTTTAAAAGAAGGCCTGAACCCCACAAATCCTTTGCTAGAAGGAGAAGGGAGCCTGCAAAACTAAGAATATCTAATCCTTTACAATGAATCCTCCCCCCATATTTATAGAATTGATCAGAGAGAAGAAAGAGAGTAGAGAGAAGCGGGAAAATGCGAGTCGAAGCTCAACCACCGATGTTAATTTTTTCTACTGAAATATACCCCTCAAATCCATATTTACTGCATCAATCCTTCGATTTGGCACCTTAAAGGAAGAGGAAACGACGGTGGAAATAGATCGAAATCTGATCTGGTTGTTGAGACTGATGATCCTACATTGAAATCTCAAATATGTTTCTCCATTTTTCTTCGACCTACCCTCTCAAAAATTAAATTTTCAGACTCTCATGGCATAGATGAGGTCGAGATCTTTCCAACAATATTAGATTTGTAATCTCTCGAGCCCTGAGTCGAAAGATATGCCCCTTTGAAGTTTTGCATTGATTCTGTACAAATAGGCGGAAAAACAACTTGAAAATGGGTCCCTCTTATGATTGGCACACATGGCAGCCAGATTGGATCAAAAATTTGGGTCCACAAGCCCACAATTTACCTTTTGGTCCTTTGCACAAAAATGTAAAAACTCATAAATCTCTGCGAAGCCCCGAAACTCCATCTAGACACATGGCTCCTTTTGGTTGGCTGCGAAATGCACGTTTCCATGTTTACCTTTATGCCTTCTGGACAAAAGGCAAATTTTCACTTTTCTTCCCGACACCCCGACCTTGGCTTTGACTCGGGTCTATATGTTGAATTTTTCCCACTTGGGTGGAGTTGCACGGGTCTTTTTAGAATTTTTACCCCTTTTGAGGCAAAGGACGAAAAACCAACCTTTTCCTTCACTCCCGGCTTTCCCCTAGGACATGTGTCACTCTTGCACTTGCTTGGGAACCTTCTCTCCTTTTGACCCTTGAATCAACATCGTTGAGACACTTAGCATCCTCTACCGGCCTATTAATGTTTTGACTTTTCATACTAACTCTGTCCCCCTTTGAGGACATGTGGAGGCACCACACATGTTTATAAATACAACCCTAAGTTTGCCTTTGGAGGAGTATCGGGTTGACACTTGTCTTCCTCTGCTGCTTTGTGGACTATTCAATGGTCCTCCTTACTTTTTAGACTTTGAGCTACATGGCAGCCTTGTGCTCATTTGGGTTTCAGCTCAAGGAATGACTCTTGGAAATGCGCCAGGCTGACATGCGGCACTCTCCGCTTGCACTTCTATACTTAACCAATTTCGAAGCCCGCCTTTTGATCATGTTTGACCTTTGGCTACGTGGAGGGTTGGCGCAAGTTTGAGTTTCTGCCCGGGGTTCCCTTTACAAATTTACGCCAAGCTGACACCTGGTACGCTTCGTTCTCAACCGAAGACTTTTCAACGCCTCGCAAATTTTGGGGACTTTGGATGCATGGAAGCCTGACGAAAGTTTGGACTTCTCCTTTTTGGATTCACCCTTGAAATAACATCGTTAAGGCACGTGGTCCTTTTCCACTTCTTCCTCCATACTTAGTCATTTTTTTGCCCTTTTCCTAAACCAATTCAAGCCCAAGGACTTTGAATCTTCGTCGTTCTTCCTTCTTCTGGATTCTTTGTAGCATTGATCCTTATTGTGTGAACCTGCTATTTTATAGTTCTGTCTACATGTAACTTAGAGGATGGATTTAAGATGTAGAAATGACCCGACAGAGTCATTTTCTTTCTGTACAGGGTCCTTTGATCCTTCTTAGCCTCCGCCACTCCATTTCTGAATCTTCTTGCAACCAATTTGCAGGATCTAGATGAGTTTTCTCGGGTTCCTTCAAGTGGGGTTGTGATTCGATCCAATATTTCACCTAGGGGTGAAATATGGATAACAGGTTAAAATAGGACAAAGTACATGTAGACAAGGACAAGTATGGTGCATGAAAGTGTTTTAATTATAATAATTAGAGCATGTTAATGCAAACTATTTAATGCATGGACTATAAGTAGTTTTATGATGTAATCAACATACTTATTATGTAATCAATTATGTTTTATAATGGATAATTGTGTTTGGGTAGTTAAGGTGACTACATCTGAGTATGGTATTGATGGAAATTCAAGTGTTATTGATCATCTTATATGTTGAATGATTTCCTTATTATATGTGTTGCCAAATTGTTATGCTATGATGTATCTTCTTGCATGAATGGGTATGATGAATAAGCATTTATAACATCTTGATAAGAAAACTAAGGACGAACCTGGTGGTTTGTGCACTTTGGGTGAGCTTTCAGACTTGTCTGGATGAAGTGCCAGCATGTGCCTAGCTAAGTATTGGTTAAATATAAGACTACATGTTGGTTTCATTGTTGGGACATCTTTTCAATCTTCTCATCAGGATGTTGCATGCACATGGCATTCTGATTGTCTTTGGAGAATATTGAGATTTGGGTACATGATGGCCAAGATGCGTTTTCTCATAGATACAACAATAGACCTGATTTTAATGCGTGCAAGTGGGTGGAAGACAAACCTCTATGATTTTTATATGAGACGTTCTTCATATTCTTTCTAGTAGAATTATACCAGTGGTTAGCAAGCTTATGTAGATAACAAGGGTGTCCATCTAGGAAGAAAGCAAGTGTGGAGCTAAGAAGACTATCAAGCACTCTCTGATTTGGATGCACCATGGACAAGAGTTGTAGATCACTGGTGGGAAGGTGTGCTACATATTTATACCTTGGAGTATGTGATTTTGACATACTCATGCTTAGAGGAAGCATAGTTCCAGTTTTTATGAGAACCAAGAGGATCATATTTGCGTGTGACACCTTTAGCTATCAAGATCTTGATGATTGAGCTGGGAATGGAGAACTTACCAATGACAGGATAAACCCCACCACATGTAGGGGCGGGAAGTAGGTAAGGGAAGAATGGTGTTGGATCCAAATGGAAGAAAGAGAGAGGGAAGAAAGATGGACTCAGGTATAATGATGCATGAGAGAGGGAAGTTGAGGAGGCACTGAGATGAGGGGAAGAATGATGACTGGCAGGAAGTGATGAGAAACCTGTAGAAGGTGAGGGACACAAGGATCATGTCTTTCTAGTATTGGGGAAGCACAGTAGAGAGACCCCTTTGCCATTAGATGAGAGTGATTCTGAGGAGAGAATGATAACCGTTAGCGCATCTGACCCAACCTAGCCACCTAGCCCTTGTGCAAGGTGCTTGGAATCTAGAAGTTGTTGTAGAAGATCATCATAGTGAAGGTGAGCAGGAAGGTAATCAGGTATCACCATGTTGGGTAGGAGATATAGGTAGGCATATATTGGTATCATCTCAAGAGCACAATAGATTAAGGACACACATATGGTAGCACAACAGGCACCCGTGTTTGGACAGAGTTTTTTTGGAACCAATTTGGTAGGCATTGTCATCAAGGAAAAGTAGTGGCATGTACCCAGTTGGAAGTAGTACTATCTTGGTAGAGTTATAGGAAAAACAATTGGTGTGTAGTTTAGCACATGACCACAGGGATGCAAGGTAGTTATTCTATAGGTCCCCAAGGTCATGGACAGGAGGCTCAGGAGGTTCAGGTTAGCCACCACATGGAGGTAATCCTAGTAGAGGATTAGGTCTAGGATTTGGCCCCACTTCAGGACAAGGCATAGTAACCGATACAACAACCTCAACAACCACAACAAAAGACCCCTCAAATTTTCTTTGAGATGTCTCTTCATTTTGCAGAGTATAGAGGTGTGGAAGATGTAACTGAACATGTGCATAAGTGTGAGTTATTGTGGAGAGATAAGGAAATAACAACTCCTGATCGTAAGGAAAGTCAATTTTCCACCACACTTCAAGGGTGCACACATAGTTGGTATAGAAATATGATCCACATCAGAATATAAGTGGATTATGATGCATTTGCACCACCTTTTTAGTTGAGTTTCATATCCCTGAGTTTGAGCAAATAGAGCATTAACACACTGAAGGATATTAAGTAGGGTTTGTCTGAGAGTGTTAGGGAATATGATGCATTTTAAGACCTTATTGTCTAAGCTCTCCTATGATATCCATCAGAGCCAACATGCACAGTGGTTTGTAGGAGGCTTGTTAACACAATTTCGAAGGGCGCTATCACACAAGACATTTACTAATCTGTGCGAAGTCTTGGAAGCAAGCTCTACACATTGAATAGTTGGAAGTGTTGACACAGGGATAAGTCCGTTCCTTGAAGCCCAGATAGCAGCAATGGCTACTCAGTTGGAGAAGTTGTCTGCCAATTCAGCCCATGAGACACAAGCGGACTTTGGTGCACAAATTGTGAGGTTGAAGGACATATAAAGGATATCTTCCATGCATAGGAATGTGTGCATGTGTTGTTGACATCTTGTGAGATTTGTCATAAGAATCATGATGTCCATAATTTGTCCACTTTTACAATGCGTGACATAGAAGAATGTCTCTATGTATTACAAAATATGTAATGCGCATACCCATGAAAAAACCGAATGTCATTTGATTGATTGTATTCATGAAGTATGTGAAACAGGGATGTGCCAGACCACTGTGGCAAGTATCTCAGGTGCAAGAAGGATAAACTAGTGAAAGTGCACACAACAATGGAAATGGAGGCTTCAAAGGTGGATTCAGAAGTAGAGGTCATGGTGGCCATGGAAGGTTTGCGTGAGGGACATGTTATACATGTGGATCACTTGATCATTATCAGTGTGAGTGTCCAAAGAATCAGGTTTACACATACTATGGAAAGGCACACAAGGTTGAGGATTGTCCAGATCTGTATGCCCATATGTGTAAGAACAATAAGAAGGAAAAGCACAACTATGATTAAGGTAGAGGGCACAAAGCAGGAGTAATGGGCACCTAAGAAGATGGTTGAGCCTGAAATTCAACCTATATTAGTCACTACATGTAGAGGTAGCATGCACACATGAGAAATGGAAGGAAAGACCTCTCATCAGATGGGAAGAGGTGGTACATGCAAAGTATCCAGATGTATCCCAACAGAAGGAAGTTTATCAGGAAACTATGGGTGTCATCAGGGAGCTACAAGGAGAGATACAATGTTTAAAAGAGAAAACACATGAGAGGGAATGTGTGAGGGGTATTGAACTTCCTTATAAATATATTGATGACCTTAAGGAAGTATGTAGGATGTTGAGGAAAGAAAACATCATCCCATTGTTGGGAGAATGGTTGTGAGATAAGGTACCATGTGTAGGTGTAGAAAGAGAGTGTCAGATCCTACATGCTAATTTACCACCACATGACCATGAATATGACAAAGGAGATCACACTAGATGTAGTGATTAATGGATGGTTGGTAAGTAATATTCTCATTGATACAGGTGTAGAAGGTAATGTTCTCACCCTTGATGCTTGGAACCAAATGGGAAGGCCACCATTGCATCCATCTTCAAATGTGTTGTATATGGCTAACAAGAAAAGGGCCATGCCCATTGGGGTATTAAAGGATGCTTCAATCACTATTCAGGGAGCTAAATTTACAGGTGATTTTGAAGTATTGGAGCTTTCAGAAGTAGATAATTTCCCTGATGTTACTTGACATGTCCTTGGTGTTATGCTAACAATGCAGACTTGTGATTCAATAAGAGATATATTATTTTTGAGAACAAGGATGAGTGTGTTGTTATACCATTGGATGAAACAAAGGTTGTGCCTTATATAGAGCCTATCAATGAAGAGGATCTTAACAAATCTATGCACATATGGTGCACATGACCCTGAGAACATGGAATCCATCAAAGGAAGGTGTGCTTCATTGGGAAGATGTAATCTATTAGTGATACAACTAGTGTGGCTTATGACAATTGGGCCCATGGAACATATGAAATGGTGGGTCGTAAGGTGTGTGGATGAGTTACCAGGATGATGAGGCCGCATACAGTTAGGTGATTGGGTAAAACCATCTTGCCAAAGTATACTGGAGAGGAGAAGCCTGAGTCATTTTTATGCGTAATGGAAGAACAATGGAATAATTAAGCTGATAGGAGAAATATGATGGTATACACATTACATGGGACTGCAACGTGCTAGTGGGCTACACATAGAGATAATTTATTAGGTTGGTGCAAGATTAGAGTAGCATTCTTGACAAGGTTTGTGAGGAATAATCTCCCTTCTTTAGTACATGATTATGATGGAAAGACCCCTCCTCTAGTACATGTTCACAAGTTGTGAAAGGAATTGGATGCAAGGACAAGATGCATTTACCACCATCTCTATGGGTACACAAGTTTTATTCTACTTTGCGTGGATGCACATGTGCTTGGTATGTGCATGTTGAGTTAAAGCAAGAGACAACAAGTTGGCATGACCTGACTGAAGGTATTGTTCATACTTTTGATTATTTTTCTACTAAGCCACCAGTTCATGAAGCATTGCATATTATGAAGTGCATCATGTTGGGGGATAACACAAAGGATGAGGAGCTCATGATTCAGTTGTTTGGTGAATCTGATACTGAGGCACATGAGGACCTAGTAGAAATAGAAGAGACACAGTTGAGGTATGCTTGGAAGGAAAAAGAGAAGGGAAAACTTGTTTACCTCATAGATGATGAGGAAGTTGAAGACTTGGATATAAGGGAAAAAGAGGGTGCGTGTGAGGTGTTGGATTCTATAGATGAGCAGGTGTGTGCATACCATGTGCCATTGAAAACTAAGAAGGTGAACATTGAGTGTGAGGATGTGCCAAAGGAAGCTATTATTGGTGATTACTGGTCTGAACCTAAAGTTGTAAAGATTATTGAGTTGTTGCATGGTTTTCAAGACATGTTTCCCAAGGGATATCATGAATAAAAGGGCACACATCCATCATTAGGAGATATGATAATCAAGCTTAAGAAGGGTGCGTGACCTGTTAGGAAGAGGACTTATGAGATGAATCCCAATTTGTACGTCAAAGTAAAATGGGAAATTCATAAGATTCCCAAGTTAGGTATTATTGAGCCTATTGAGGGATATGATGGATAAGTCCCATGGTGATTACATCAAGAAGGATGGTGGATAAGGATTTGTGTTGACTATAGGGTTATAAATGTTACATATGTCATAGATCCTTTTCCCATGCCATTCAATGAAGAGATATTGGAAGGAGTTGCAGGGTGTGAAATCTATTCATTCACAGATGGATTCTCAGGTTACCATCAGGTGAGGATTGTGCACGAAGATCAAGGAGAAGACCACCTTTAAAAACTGAATGGGGAAGTTTTTCATACATTGTCATGCCCTTTGGATTGAAGAATGTGTCAACAGTGTTCTCGCACATAGTTGTTCAAGCATTCCAAGATTTTATTCACAAGTTTTTGCAGGTATACTTGGATGATTGGACCATGTATGGGCTGGTGAAAGATCATTGTGATAACCTGAGATTGATGTTTGAAAGATGTAAACATCTTAGCATCTCTTTGAACATCAAGAAGTGCATTTTTGCAACTCCTTTTGGTACTTTACTTGGACATATCATTTGCAAGGAAGGATTGTTGGTGGACCCAACTAAGATTGTAGTTATTTTGGGGCTGGAAGAGCCAACTAATCAGAGTGAAGTGTGTGGTTTCCTTGGGCACACTGGTTATTACAGAAAGTTTATTAAGGGATATGCCAAGATTTCATGCCCCTTGAAGAATTGTTGAAATCCAAAGGAAATTTTTATTGGGGTGACACACAACAACAAGAATTTGAGACCTTGAAGGAGAAGCTAGCCACCATTCCTATCTTACGCTTCCCTTCTTGGAACAAACTTTTCATGTACATGTAGATGCCTCTGGTATGGCCATTGGAGTAGTATTTGTGCAACCAGGTGAAGGAAATGTTGATCATCCCATATGTTTTGCAAGAAGGAGTTGACGCTGGCTAAGAAAAACTATAAAACTATGAAGCATGAGGCCTTGTCAATGATTTATGCACTTAATAAGTTTAGGTAGTACTTGTTAGCCATACCATTTATATTCTAAATTGATCATATGACATTGAAGTACTTAGTCAATAAGCTAGTTTTGTAGGGCACATCTGTCATTGGATACTTCTCTTCTGGAAGTTTGATTTCTTAGTTATAGTGAAATCCTGGTAAGAGTAATTCGGGACCTGATCATTTATCAAGGATTAATTCTAGGGAGGATGTGAAAATCATAGAAGATACTATGCTAGATGCATAGTTGTTCATATTGAACCATGTGCCACAAATAGATTTAGAAGATATTTATATTTTTATGCACTTGGACTTGCCTGAAGGAATGAAGACTTTGGAAAAAAGTAACTTGTTATTCATGCAACACCATATCAACTCATTGGAGGAGACCTGTACAAAATGGGTAGAGATGAGGTCTTTGCATAGATGTGTGCTGGAGCATGAGCATGAAGCTATCATGGAGGAAGCACATGGTGGAATAGCTAGAGGACACTATGCAGGAGAAGAAACAACACACATGATCTTACTGGTTGGTTTATGGTGGGAAACATTGTATAAGGATACTAAAGAATTTTTCAAGGCTTGTGACCATTATCAGAGGATAGGTAAGCCTGGAAATAGGGATGAGATGCCATTACACCTATAGCAAGCACAAAGCCATTTGAGAAGTGGGAAATTGACTTTGTAGGCCCCATTGCACCACCTGCACACAGGACAAGTGCATGCTATATCATCACATGTACAGATTACTTGACAAGGTGGGAAGAGGTTGTGCCTACAAAGGATTGCACTACAACAACAATAACTAGGTTTCTATGGGAAAATATCATAAGCAGGTATGGATGTCCATTGAGTCTTACAAGTGATAGAGGGACTCATTTTCTGAATGAGACTATTAGAATCCTATTAGCAGAGTTTATGGTGGCACACCATAAGACTACCCCTATCACCCACAAGCCAATGGAACTGTTGAGGCCTTCAACAAGATTTTGGGACAAACCTTGACAAATATATGTGATGTTGGAAGGAAATATTGGGATGATAAGGTATCAACTATGTTATGGGCATATAAAACAACTTACAAGAGGTTGAATAAGGCCACACCCTTTCAGTTGGTGTTTGGCGCAGAGTAAGTTCTACCTATTGAATTTATGTTACCCTCACTACGTATTTCATGCGCAGGGGGTTTGGATGATGAAAAATAAGTAGATGAGCACATTGATAAATTAATGTAGTTGGATGAGTGATGTGTTATTGCAAGATGGAGTCAGAAGACAGAGAAATCTAAACAAAATGCTTGACATGACAAGAACGTTAAGAACAAGTATTTTGTAGTAGGGAAGATGGTGCTCTTGTATGACTTCAAGTTTATGCACCATCTTGGAAAGCTTAAAGTGCATTGGTTGGGACCATTTGTAGTAACTAAGATATTAGAATCAGGTGCATGTCAATTACAGGCATTGGATGCACCATGTTTCCCAGTTACTTCAATGGGAGTAGGTTGAAGCCCTACTATAAATAAGCTTCTTTTGTGTTTGTAATAAGGCAATATTTCCACTTAGATTAGATTTCCCTTTCATGTTTTGTTTTTCTTTGTTTTGTTGTAATAAGCACGTTCATGTGTAGGAGCTGATTACTCTATGTTAGAATGGTGTGCAGAGGACCACACATATTTTTAGTGTGGGGTGAAGCAAGTGGATAAATCATTTCTGCTCTTGGATTCATTAGACTGAAATGATATGGCTTGCAATAATCCATTTTCACTTCGGATAGGTGAGTTGTAATCCAGTTAAGATGGTTGCAAACTTATCTCTTTTAACTGACTCATCCTTGGATCAATTCCAGTGATCCAAGGAATGTTTTAAATCTCCTTACTAGACTAAATGGTAAACTGACATTCATAGGTTGAGAGACGTAGCAGACTAAACTTTTGTATGTTTACAAATTCTTTTTGTCTTGTAAGATCGTGCCTGCATTCGGTTGTATGTTTTATGCTTCGGATATTTGGGATTGACCTCTCAGGACATTTAATGGCATAAGTGGAACAAAGCCTGCTTCACGACTATGAAGGGCATCTAAATCCTAAACCTATGGGATTATCCTAGTGGGAATTCCTAAACAAAGGTATTATACCTACCTGCTACCTATATCTATTTTGTTGGGATGGCATCCTAACCTAAGTTGTTGTACTAAATGGAATAAGGGAGAAATAACCTAAGGTAATGCTAGGCTATTTTTAACCTAATACCTAATACTATTTGGTTGTGAATTTTGATCTAACCTAAGGTGGAAATTACTTATTGAAATGATTTTTTTAAACCTAAGGTTATTATTTCTAAACTAGCCTAAGGCCTTATCCTAAGCTAATGGTACCTATCCTAACTAATGAAATGTGGAAAGGGGACCTAAGGGTCATATGGAAAATGGGAGGCTAGGCGGTGGTTCCTAAGCTATTTATGAGATTTGATTTTTGTATTAAATGCCAATGAACTGCCAGATTAGGTGGAAGCATGAAAAGTTAGTGGGACTTACGTGGAGTCTTCACTAAAGTTGGAAATGCATGCTGAAGTTGAAATAGGTTTCGCCAATTTTAGGATGGTGGTGGCATGGAGAGATAGGTGGGAATTTTGTATCAATGGCATTAATGAACCTCAGTTTTTACGAGCAAACTGTCTTGGAAACTGTGAGGGTGGATTTGTTGGAGGTTGTTTGGTCTTGCATGCTTTGTGATTTTTTCTCTACATGGAGCTATCTGGTTCTTTGAACCAGTAGTTTGACTTTCACTTTGTGGCTATTTTTGGTTTCTCTGGTCTATTTTCGATCCAAGGAAAGTATATGAGGCATTAGAGAAAGAGATGTTTGGTTTTTGATCTTTCTTGGAGGAGAAAAAGAGTTGGAAGCTTAGCTGGAAGTCTCCTTCGAATTGGCAGAAGCACTATCAGGCATGATAGGCTCTACCCATTAAGATTTCTTGCTTTCTTCTAAATGTTTCATTAAAATAATTCTGCTCTCATGAGATAAATGGTTTCATGTTTTTCTGGTTATTTACTTTCATGATTGAATGAATCTCTGTGATTTTTGGATATGAATCCATTGCATGATAATTTTAGTCTTTGGATGTTTTTCTCTGCACAAGTTCAATGTTGATATGCATATGGAATTTTAGAGGCTTTGTGTTTGTTTGGAACTCGTATTTGAGGACTGTCTGTTCTGAAAAGAGCTTGACTCGTAAATGGTTTTTGATTTGAGTTTGATCTGATTTAGTCTCTTTTGAAATCTTCTCCTTGATGCTTCTTTATTTTGGAAAGTTTGTAGTACTTTTTTCCCAGACTGTACCATTACTTTGAGTATATAATGGTGAGTAAACATTAAGGATATTCTACTCTCTTTTGTTGTGGGTAACCCACATCTTATTTGAAAATATTTGACTATTTTTTTAGAAGGATGTTGGACCTTTTATGGAACTGTATCTTGTTGTAGGATATATAACCTCTGGTTCAAGACTGTATTGTTTACTTACCCTTAGGTATGAATTCAAGCTTGTTTGAAAGTAATCGATAATGGGTTCTTGTAGTATATGGAAGTGTTGTGTTCGTACTTCAACTTGTGTTAATTTGACTGGAACAATTACCTTCTCTGCACTGTAATTCTCTGTCTCGATCTTATGTGCTAGATGGAGCTGTGAAAGTTATTTTAGTTGGTATTTCTATTACTATTTGAGTTCGTGAGTAATGGAGAACTTTATTTGACTTATTACTTAGTGTTGAGTTTTTGTATTCTCTTCCAGATCCTTTTTAATGGATTTCTGGGGAGAAAAGAGTTGAATACTCTCGTAAACTAAATCTTGTTTTGGAGGATTTAGTACCTCTGGTTCAGGATTGTAGTGTATACTTTGTTCTTCTTTATGAACGCGAACTATATGTTTCTTTTGTATCGAGTTGTGTAAGTCCTTGTAGTTGGGATTTCTGTTACAGTTCGAATGCGTGGGGATTGTGGAAACTTTGTTTGACTTAAACTTGTGTTGGGTTTTTGTATTCTCTTTCAAATCCATTTGAATGGATTTCTGGTTTTTAAAGGAGATAGGAGTTGAATACTCTTATGGAATGTATCTTGTTTTGCCAAGATTTGTACTTCTGCTTCAGGACTGTACTGTTTACTTTTCTCTATAGAATGAACTCAAACTTGTGTTTAAACAATGTTGAATAGATGAGGTTAGTGTTGATATTGTTGTTTGATAAAGTTTGAATTCATAAGGAAAAACTAGAAGTATTTCTTTCTATAAACCTGTGTGTTTGGTTTTGTATTCTCTTTTGGGAACTAGAAAGAACTTCTGAGTTTGAAATAGAAATGGGAATTCAATTGATAATACAAAGGAATGAATTCTTGATCGGATCTTTTCTATTTAAGTTTCCTTTAACTTTTGTAAAGTTAAGTTTATTGTTCAAACTTATCTATAGATTGACTCTCTTCTATGTTGTAGAGTGATTACTATCCTAGGCCTATGTGACTTCTTGAATTGGATTTTCTGTCCTTTCTATCTTGTATGAAATAGTGTGAACTCACTCTTCTGAAATGGAAACTTCCTTGTGGATTGTTTAGTTTATTTTGTTGCTAGTCGACTGTGGAAAGTTCATGGAAATAGTTGTATGTTTAGGAAACTTTGGGACTGTCATTCTTAATACTAAAAAACCCAATCGTCCCTGTTTGATCTTTCTTGATCTCAACTAATTTGTATTGAGTCAATTATTGTATTGATGTGAAAAGTGAACAAATGATTTTGTCATGTAGAAGGGAAAAATGTAATCATGTTTAGACCGACTGCTTTGTTTGATTAAGTCATGCTCCATTTGGATTTTGTTTTGGAAGGTTCCCTCTTTTTGCACTCTATAATATTATGAATCTTCCCTGGATGGACATGAGAAGAGATTATCCTTGTGTAAGTCTTGCTTTGATTTTTGGAACGTATGGTTTCAGATCTTTGGATGATATCTTCTATAATGTAGAATTTATTTAAGGCTTGCAAGTAGACTGTTTTGATTGTCTTCCCTTCTCGGATTGATTGGGATTCTTGTATTAGATGTTGTCTCTTAAATGGTGAATCCTTTTATTGGTTTCCTTGAATTGAAGCAGTTATGTGGGTAATCAGTTGTGTACTTTCTGAACCTATTTTCTATCATTTAGATGAATGGTGAATCGTGGATAGTCTGTATTGATTCTTCTTCTTATTTATTTAAGTTGTAGGATGAATCATCCTAAATATGTACTATGCTGAAAGTAACTCTTTTTGTTACATAGTAAAGTTAAATTCTGTATTTCAATTCAGAAAGAATTATGAAATAATTAGATGACAAGATCTGTTGTTTGTTTTAAATAAGTAATTGATTGGGTCAATTCTTATATGATATAATGCAGTAGTTGCTGATTATATTATGCTCTTTTCTTAAAAGTGAATTCAGACTCATTATTTGTACTTCTTTTCTGGTTGTTATTACTTATGCTTATTTGTATGATATATTAATTGTTTCATTAAAGCAGAGTTGTTTTAATGGAACAATTAGTGGAATGCACTTCGTTTTAATGCTTAGTGCTTATCATGCTCAGTTCAATGAACTGACCCGTGCTAGCAATTTTTGTAGATGGACTTCGTAAGTGATAAAAGAAGGCAATTTTTTTATGATGTATTGGCTTATTTAAGTCTGGATCTTTTGTAAAGAATTTTGATTCATTCTTGAGTTGTATTGAAAAAGAAAATTTATGTTCTTTTATGATCTTAATGTTGATCGACATGCAGTATGCCTGAAATGCATAGTCTTGTAAAGTGTATATTTTATCATGATGAATTGAAAGGTTTGGAGACTGACTCCAAATTGTGGTGTAAATTCTCTTGTACTTTGTATGAAGGAAATAGTAATGATATCTTGTCGATATTATTTATATTTGTTTGTATACTATTACTGTTATCAATTAATAAGTTGGATTAAGGGGATAGTACAATCTCCCTTACTAAAGTGAAACTTGTTAAGTTGCAAAAGATGTCATTCTCTATCTAAACAACTATAGTTTAATAATGAAATATGTATTGGACATACAATTAAACTATATGAGTGATGAATGATAAAAAGGTTATGTTAACCCTAACATATAATCATGTAGAGGAAGACTCTTCCTCTCTCAAAAGAATGAAAAATAAAAGGAATGGTGGTTATGATCTTTAATCTTTGTACTTCGTTTATATAAAGTAAACACTAGCTGAACCTAGGTGGATGATACACCTTCTTTGGACAGCTAGGTTGCATTAAAAATTAACCGTTTGATGTTTGCTGCCCTGTTTTTGGGATAACTGCTTGTTATGCCGAGTTAATGAACATCAATGCAAACATGAGTTAATGAAGTTCTTAATATCAAATCAGATTAATTATGGATAAAGAACTTAATGAATGTTGGAATTAGGGTTAGGCATGGTTGCTGCAATCTGAATCTTAATCCAAATTTAATTATGAATTAATGACCACCAAGGGGTATGTACATCATGATGAATCAGTTCTAACAGATGTTGGCACATGCCAACTGCAGGACTGTACCTTCGAGAAGACCAAGGGCTTCTCGAGGATACAGTGTTGCAGTTGACATGTGGCAACACCCTTCTGTATTTGTTCATCTAGATCTACACACATCTGGACTTGAACTTAGTTTCTCTCTAGGTCAAGTTAGTAGCATGTTTAGAATAGGAAGTAGCTTTCTATGACTCAGGGTACCTAGGCACATTCGGTCGACTTAGGTCGGTCGAGTATGCCCATATACCCTAAGTCATTGTGAGCATCTTCCTATAACAAATTATGTTGCTAACCTGGGCTAGGGTCAAACCTTGGGCAAGTGGACTGACAGAAGTCAGTAAAGACCATTCTAGATAACAGTAGAGTGAGGTGAAGGATGTATTCTGAATTGATGAGTATGTCATCTAGGAATAGTAACATGAACAGTATGTTGAAAATATTTGGCCAAAGTATCGCAAGCTACTGGTTGCGTTGTCCTATGTCACCTAGTTTAAAGAAACGTGATGTCAGATGAATATTGGTAACAAATATTCAGATAGGTTCTTTAAACAGATCACTCAGTACCCGGAATAGGGTAGGAAAACCAAGTATACGTAGTATACATAAAGTATTCTATACTTTAAGACAAACATGAGAGATCGGTTGGTAACCGAGTCATGAAATGAGAGATCGGTAATTTACCGAGTCATTACAGCTGCATATGGTTATCTGTTATGAGATTGATTGGCATGGAATGTGTGTTCTAAATGATGTTTTATTTAGAACAGAGAACATTGTGTAAATTTTTTTTCCCTTGTTTCTAAAGTCTTAAAATGGGAATGTTACATCTTGGTATCAGAGCTGAAGGTTGCAGCTCTTGGACCTATTGTGTCCATAATCTGATGAAACTTAAATTTTCTTGTTAACAGAAAATGGTTAGAACAAGAGGAAATGTTGCAAATAATCCTCCACCTGAGGAAGGAGCAGCAACTACCCAAAAACTTGATGAGATCCTTGCTGCCCTGTTGGACACAAGGGATCATTTGGCTGTACTTGAACAACAAGTAATGGGAAATGAGGAGGAAGAAGATGCTGGTAATAATAATCAGCCACCTCCTGAGGACAACACCAATTTAGGTGTTGATAATAACAATGTGAACATACCTGATCAACCTGAGAACAAAAAGGCTAGGCTGGCAGCTGAACTCACTAATGATATAAAAAGGATAAGTCCACCCAAGTTTGATGGCACCACATTAGGAGATGGAGCTGAGAATTGGCTCAGTGAAATGGAGAAGTACTTTGCAATAAGGAATTTCTCAGAAGAAACAAAGGTGATATGGGGAGCATATCAGCATTCCCATGAGGCATCTTCATGGTGGGAAAACTGTAAGGCTGAGTTGAATATTGATGAAACTAAAGCACTTAGGATCAATTTGAAGGTTAATTTAGGCAACGTTGGCTACCACAACTTTATTATGATCAGAAAATGACTGAATTTCAAAACTTAGCTCAAGGAAAGATAATTGTAACTGAGTATTGGGAGTGGTTTACTAAACTCCTTAAGTATGTACCTCAGTATCAAACTGACGAGAAGTTCAGGATATAGAAATTCATCATGGGATTGAATCCTGTTATAGGAGGAGAGGTGGATGTTCACAGCCCAACCACGATGGAAGGGGTTGTTGAAAAATCCATAAGGTAGGAACAAAAATTGAAGGCAATTTCTGCTCATAAAGAGGAAGTAAGGAAGAAAGTCCCCAACTCCTCTTCATCATCTCTTGCACCTAAGAAAGGACCATGGAAGAAATTTGGAATGAAAAGTAAGTTTTCTGCTGATAATAATAAGAAAGCAGCAACAAATAAGTCTGTTGGTAATGCACGAAACAACTTTGTCAAGAATAATAATAATGGACAGAAGTCCTATGGAGGTCAGAATGATAACTCTAAGGCTGGAAATAAATCTGAGCCTAGAAAGGGACCTGTAGGAGGCTGTTATAACTGTGGAAAAGATCATTACACAAATCAATGTCCTTTGAAAAAGGATGATCGTAATCAGCAACACAAGATACACGCTGCAGTAGCTGACAAGCAGGCTGAAAAATAGGCCATGCCCATAGAGGTTCTGGGTAAGTTATTTGGCATACCTATAACTATTCTTTTTGATACCGGAGCTACTGAATGTTTTATTTCTAGTAAATTAGCATCAAAACTAAAAATAAAAGATGGAAACATGGATAAAACATGGACTGTACATTATGGAAACAATGTTGTTCATACAGTTAGTATGTGTCTTTTTGGAGCAGTCCTTGACTTACCTAGTTTTTCCACTGAAGTTGATCTTTATGTTGCACCTTTGGGGTCTCATGATGTAATCATAGGTGTTAATTGGTTAGCTGAACATAAGGCAAAAGTGGACTATTTTGAAAAACATATTAGTTGTTTAGATGACCTATAGAAAACAACAGAGATTCAGGGTGTGAAACGTGAGATTTCTGTTAGGAAACTGTCAGCTATGCAACTTAAAAAGGCCAAAAATAAAGGTTGTACCTTATATGCAGTAAATATTTCAGAAACTACTGAAGAGAACAATGATGTCATGGAATGATATCCATTTTTATGAAACTACAGTGATTTGTTTCCGGAAGAGTTACCAGGTCTTCCACCCAAAAGGGAATTTGACTTCACTATTGAAATCAAGCCTGGAACTGAGCCTATTTCTAAGGCACCATATCGAATGACTACTATAGAATTAGTAGAGCTTAAGGCTCAATTGCAAGAAATTTTGTCTAAAGGTTTGATTAGACCGAGTGTTTCACCTTGGGGAGCACCAGTAATTTTTGTGAAAAAGAAGGATGGAACACTTAGATTGTGCATTGATTACAGAATGTTAAACAAAGCAACGATCAAGAATAGATATCCACTCCCTAGAATTGATGATCTATTTGATCAGATGTGTGGAGCATCGGTATATTCTAAGATAGATCTTTGATCTGGATATCATCAATTACGGATTAAGGATGAGGACATTCATAAAACAACTTTCAGAACAAGGTATGGACATTATGAGTTCACAGTTTTACCTTTTGGATTAACAAATGCACCTGCAGCTTTTATGAATTTAATGAATAATATCTTTCAAGAATACTTGGACAAATTTGTGCTTGTATTCTTGGATGACATTCTCATATATTCTAAAAGTATTGAGGAACACCATGAGCATTTGAAGATAGTTTTGGAAATTTTGAGAAAGAGACGGTTATATGGTAAGCTATCTAAATGTTCTTTCTATGACACAGAAGTGCACTATTTGGGACATGTAATAAGTAAGAATGGAATTGTTGTAGATCCTTCTAAAATTGTAGCTATAACTGAGTGGCCTGCACCAAAGAATGTACATGAAGTTAGAAGCTTCATGGGTCTGGCTAGTTATTATAAAAAGTTTGTAAAAGATTTTTCTAAAGTGGCTGCACCAATAACTTTATTACAAAACAAGGATAAGAATGTTTTTTGGAATGAGAAATGTGAATCTGCATTCAGAACCTTGAAGGAACAGTTAACTTCAACACCTATTCTAGTTGTACCAAACCCTAATGGATACTTTACTATTGTAACAGATGCATCTGGGGAAGTTCTAGGAGGTATTTTGTTACAAAATGATCATGTCATAGCTTACGAAAGTAGAAAACTAAAGTTACATGAGTTGAATTATGCTCCACATGATTTAGAGCTTGCTGCCATTGTTCATGCACTACAAGTTTGGAGGCATTATCTACTTGGTAAACCTTTTGAATTAAAAACTGATCATCTTGGGCTGAAGTATATTTTCACTCAGCCAAATCTAAATGCAAGACAATGAAGATGGTTAGAGTTTTTGTCTCAATATGATTTTGACATAAATTACATCAAAGGTAAGGAAAATAGAGTGGCTGATGCTCTAATTCGTAGGAAGCACATTTCTTCTCTTATAACATTGAGAACTCAGTTTAAGGATGAAGTAAAAAGTGTCATGGAATCTGATTCTTACTTTCAACAAGTAAAAACAGTGCTTACTGCAGATCCGAATGATGTGAGGTATAAAGGTTTTCATTTTGACAATGAATGAATCTTAAGATTTGAAAACAAAGTATACATACCTTCGCTAAATGATTTAAGAAAGAAATTGTTAGCAGAATTTCACAATTCACCTTTTTCTGGACACCCTGGTATTACAAAGATGCTTGCTGATATAAGACAACAATATTTCTGGAAGGGGATGAAAAGGATGTTATTGATTTTGTGACACATTGCTTAGAATGTCAACGTGTTAAAGTTGAACATATGCACCCAGCCGGTTTATTGTATCCTCATAGCATACCACAGTACAAATGGCAAGTAATAAGCATGGATTTTGTACAAGGGTTTCCTATGTCAAGAAATAAACATGATGTTATTTTGGTAGTTGTTGATAAACTAACAAAAGTAGCACATTTTATTGCTGGTAATCTGAAGGATGATTCTCCTGTTTTGGCAAAGAGATTTGTACATGAAATTTTCAGATTACATGGAGTACCTGAATTAATCATATCTGATAGAGATCCTAGAATGACTTCAAGGTTTTGGAAAACACTTAATGCAGCTCTAGGAACTAAGCTGAATTTCAGTTTTGCGTATCATCCGGAAATGGATGGACAGACTGAAAGAGTTAATCAAGTTTTAGAGGATATGTTATGAATGTATTGTATGGATCAGCAGTATAAGTGGGAAGAGTACCTTCCACTAGTTGAGTTTTCTTATAATAACACATATCATGCCTCTCTTAAGATGGCACCTTTCGAAGCACTATACAGAAGAAAATGCAGAACCCCCATTAGTTGGGACAACATTGAGGATAGAGAGGTAATTGGACCTGAAATCCTTACGGAAATGGAACAACAAGTTAAAATGATTCGTGAACGCTTGAAAGAAGTAGCAGATAGGCAAAAGAGTTATGCTGATTTAAAGTGGGTTGATAGGAAATTTGAACTTGGTGAGAAGGTCTTTCTTCGGGTTAAACCTGAAAAAGATCTCTATAACTTTTGGCAAGGCTGCCAAGTTATCACCTCGTTATGTGGGACCTTTTGAAATAGTTGAAGTAATCAACCCTGTAGCTTACCATTTAGCATTACCTCCTGCTTTGTCACGAATGCATGATGTTTTCCATATTTCTTTGCTTAAGAAATACATTTCAGATTTATCACATGTGTTAAATTGGAATTCCTTGTAGGTCCAAGACCCAGGAATAATCATGGTTAAACCCATACGAGTGTTGGAAACTCACCAGTTGCATTTAAGAAATCATGAAATAAGTCAATGTAAGGTCCAGTGGGACCAGTTTAATGAAGAAAGTGCAACCTGGGAAAATATGGAAGATATGAAAACTACTTTTCCATATTTATTTGAAAAGAATTGACTCTGATGACTGATAAAAATTTGTGATTTTATCTTTATATGACAATAAGTCTACTAGTTTTGGGCAGATAACTATTTATTTTTAAATAAGCAGCTATGTGAATGCTGATTTCTGGAACTTTAAAATTCTGATATTGTTGCAAACATATGATAAGAAAGTGAATAAATTGATTTTCCTTAATGCAATGGTCAAAAAAAGATAATCATCAGTACGATGATACTTTTTAGGAGGGAAGTATGTAACACCTTTGATAAACTATTATATTTCTCTTTTGCATACCAAACGTTGACATGTGATTTTCTTGAATGTGGTGTGTTCCTTTGATTGTTGAAAATCATGCTTGTTCCATGGATAAATCATTTCTGCTCTTGGATTCATTAAACTGAAATGATATGGCTTGCAAGAATCCATTTTCACTTCTGATAGGTGAGTTGCAATTTAGTTTTGAGGGTTGCAAACTTATCTCTTTTAACTGACTCATCCTTGGATCAATTCCAGTGATCCAAGGAATGTTTTAAATATCCTTACCAGACTGAATGGTAAACTGACATTCATAGGTTGAGAGATGTAGTGGACTGAACTTTTGTATGTTTACAAATTCTTTTTGTCTTGTAAGATCATGCCTGCATTCAGTTGTATGTTTTGTGCTCGGATCTTTAGGATTGACCTCTTAGTACATTTAACGACGCTTAAGAGGAATGAAGCCAACTTCATGACTATGAAGGGAATCTAAGTCCTAAACTTATGAGATCTATCCTAGCAGGAATTCCTAAACAAAGGTATTATACCTACCTGCTACCTATATCTATTTTGTTGGGATGGTGTCCTAACCTAAGTTGTTGTACTAAATGGAATAAGGGAGAAATAACCTAAGGTAATGCTAGGCTATTTTTAATCTAATAACTAATACTATTTGGTTTTGAATTTTGATATAACATAAGGTGGCAATTACTTATTGAAATGATGTTTATAAACCTACGGCTATTATTTCTAACTAGCCTAAAGTGCCATTTCTGAGCTTGCATTGTGTGCCCTAATTTTTCATGTCTGATTTTTCTCAGAAATGTTTTATTTCTCAAATTGGTGATTTCATTTTTCCCCCTCTAGTTGAATGCTTCAAAAATGCCCATAAACTTGTTATTCTGCCCTGGTTTAAAAGAGAAATCCATGTGTGCTCTTATTTGTTCCCTAAGTTTTTCCAATCGGTGGGCTATGTCGTTTTCCCTTTACCAGATCGTGTAAAAAATTGAAATTGATCAAATCTAAATTGTATGGGTTAATTTCCCAATCCTAAGGTCAAAAATAATGTCAAAACATGATTCAATTGATTTAAAATCAAAAAATTTGCAATCCTTGTTGAAAATTTTGATTTCTAGGGCATCCTTTAAATTTTCACATGATTTGACAGTCATACGGGTGTATTTTTCCCGTCAAATTTATCATCGCAAGGTAATGGCAATGTGGCGGGTTCCTATTGGCCAGGGGGTGTCAGGAAATGTTTCTAACTTATCATTTTTTGAAATTTTGGCAAAAAGGAAAATTTTGATCCGTGGCTCCTGCCTTCTGCAATGAAGTGCCTACGTGGCACATTTTGATTGGCTAGGGGATTAGAGGGCGGCGGGCTTTCCTTAGGAAATTTTGCTTTCATTATGTAAAATTTTCAAAATCAAATTTTGGCCCGAAGGCCCACAATGAATAGGGAGAGGACACGTGGCATGGAGGGCATGCAGATGGCAGGGGGACTTGGAGAATTTTGATGTTTTTTGGCTCAAAGTGATAAAGTGAAGTTTTGGCCTGAAAGCCCTCGGCCAATCCCTAGTGGACATGTGTCCAGGAAAGGATAGGATGGGGCAGTGGGTTTTGTAATGACTTTGAATTTTTTAACTTCAAATGGTAAAAAATCAATATGGCCCGAATCCCAAACAATAGGAAGGAGACGATTGTCCAAAATTTGCAAAATGGAGGAAGGGGTTGAGGGAGAATTTTTATAACTTTTCTAAAGGTGACCCTAAAAGGTAAAAATGAAAAAAGCTCCTGCAGCCTATCCATGATGGACACGTGGCACATTCTAAGAAGTCAAAGGAAGGTGTGGGCCCACGGTGAGTTTTAAATTTTTCAAATTTTGTAAAAAGGTTTGAAGGTAGAATATGGAGGCTTGGCCCCATGCGAATCGGAGAGCGCCACGTGGCGGAGAAGAGATCGGGCTTCCGGGCCCGCGGAGGTTTTGTGGAAAAATTTCCTTTTTTCAAAAAAGTGGAAAAATTGATAGAATCGGTCCACGGTTTTCAATGGGGCCCACATATGGACACGTGGCGGGTCCAGGGGAGAAGCGGGGAAATTTTGCAAAATTTTCCAAAACTTTAAAAAGGTCGCAAATGCATTTTTTAAGCATGGGCCCGATCCAGTCACATTTTGACACGTGTCCCACCTTATCCAAAGGTTAAAAAGGTAATTTTGAGCTTATTTTTAGATCTCATCTTCCACGTGGAGGGCTGACATTTAAAGTTGATACAAGATCAATGGTTACTGTGCATTCATCTATTTGGCCGCCATGGGAGCTCCAAGAAGCTTGGAATCATGATTTCTTCATCAAATTTCATCAAATCTTATATGATTTTGTGTCGTCTTGGCCTTCTGAGAACATTGGCATCATTTTTATGACCTAATTCCTTGATCTATGGTGTTTTTGATGTAATTTTGGCTCAGGCCCGAGAAAAAACGTGAAATGTCAACATCAAAAGTTGCAGAGGTAAAATTGAAAAGGGGAAAAGGTAAAAAATGATGAATGAAAGATGCTTGCATGCTTGAATGATAAAAATGTGCCCCTGGGGTGGATAATGATCCAAATTTGTGTAATGATTTAACTTTTTGTGCATACCTGGCAACCTGCGAGTTGTTTTTCCATTTGTGTCACTGTCATTAAATCATGAGGTTTTTTGTAACAAATTTGATCCCATAGCATATTATTTTCTTGGGAAGGAAGACTCCAATGTGGCATGAGGTATATAATATGCATTTTGGAGAAATTGTAAAGGGTCGGGAGTTGAAAATCATGAGCAAATTTTGAGAAAAAGCTCATTTTCTGAGAAAATCCACCAAAGAACCAGGTTAATGTCTCATGTGTTGGAAAATTCATGTATGTGGGTTGGTTACAAGTGTATAGCCACCACACAGCTTTGAGATTGTTCATGTAACTCTCCCCTGCTATTGAATCTAACAAGTTTTGAATTAAATCTATGTTTTTCTTTGGGCAATATGATGTCTGTTATCAATTTTAAATGCCTGCAAATAAATTTTATTGTTCTTGTTGCAATCTTGCATTGAAAATCTTTAGGAATCACACAGGATCTCCATTTCTAGTTGATAGTTTAGTGGCATTTGCAATCTCATACTCAGAAGAGCCTTCATCTGAAAAGGAGATAAACAAATTTAAAATCACTTTACCTTCCTTGACTGCAGAGATTTCTTGTAAGCCTTTGGGGGTACCTTAGGCGTGGTTTGATCATGGATTTTTGTGTTTAATTGAGTTCTTTACTTCAAGATTTTGTGGTGAGTTCTCAAATATTGTGTGAAGATTGCAACCTGGGCTTCCATTTGTGCCTCTTCTGGTTGAAAGAACATCCTGATTATTTTAGGCATTTCATCTGATAGTTGTTCAAGTATTGTATAGATTGTCAAAGATCTGATCTATCCCAGTTTGTCTTGTCAATCCCCCACCAAAAATCATCTAACAACAAAGATCCTATCATGTACTATCCCTGATTTGCATGTGTATACCCACAGAAGATCAAAATCTATTTGCAAAAGTATGCATAACAGATCAGGATTTCCAATGTCTCTAGTAACCTTTGCCTTGTTTTGAGAACATACCCATGTTTTGAGAAGTGACAACTTGTGAGAGTTCAGATCTGGGGTGTTGATCATGTTTTCATCAAGGTCTCCATCATAGAATTTCAAGCAAAGAGAAGGACATCTTCATCTCCTTCACCATTACAAGGTTACAAAATAGGTCCTCTTACCTTGGTTGCAAGGCACAACCTAAAACAGCTAGGACAAGATCAAGTCCTATTGGAGTGCTATCCATTTCTCCACAAACCTGAGTGCCAGCTAGACCATATCCCCAGCTACCAATGACATACAACATGGTCTAATATGTCTTTAAGCTCCATGACATATCTATGGTGCTGCTCAGACTGAAAAGGAGAACAAATTTGGATACCAACACGAGTGGCGCCGTTGCCGGGGACTTCTTGGAATTTCTTGGTGTTTTTGAAGTGTTTGAAGAGTTTGAGCATTTGTGTATTCAAGTATTTGAGCTGCTACATTGTTAAAATATCATCCTATGATTTAGATCTACAAGTTTTAAGCAAATTTTTCAAGCCATGTATGCCATTTTTCATTTCCTAGGAGTTTACAAACTTTGGTTGCATTGTGATTGATTGATTTAAGAAGAATAAGGTCTGATTTATAAGGCTTTGCAAAGTTTTTCAATGCTAGCAAACATTTGACAGATTATTTTAGTGCATTCTTGCACAACTAAGGTGAAATTCCTTAGTGGCGACTCCATGCTGATTTGAATTTGGAAATACCAGTGTCTTAAGCTTTCTGTCATTTATTTTTGTGTTGTTGATCTCTGCAAAACTGGAGGGAAGAAGATCTCTCTTCCTTAAAGACTCTGCTAAGAAATTGTTCTCAGATTCAAGAAATTCAGAGTTGGAAGGGAGAAGAGTTTGGAAAGTGGTTAAAGGTCAGACATCAGGAAAAGATATAGCCATTGGTGAGAGAGATCAGCCTTTGGTAGAGGACTATCACTCTTCTTCAAGTGATTCTGATTCAAGCAATCCTCTCATAAACTTGTTTTCCTCAGCTGGTGAAGGTCCTTCTACTGTACCTGGTAAGTTCCTTCTCCAATCTGCACCTCTGTGTTTTAATTCGAGTAAAACTTTCCAAGAAAATCAGCACTTAGAGGATACCAGTCTTGTGAATCACATTCCTGAGCCCCAAAGACATAAGCACTCCTCATCAGCTTGTCTCACCTCCAAGATCACCCCCACCAAACAATATGGCTCAGCCTAGACCTCCATTTGTTGTTAACACCTTTGGTCCTATAAATTTTAGAGGAATGGATGGTTACCCAAATGTTGTCCCACAAGATGTCAGAAATAGGTTGCCAAAATTCCAGGGTAACAATGCTATTACTGGTGATCAGCATCTCAAACTTTTTGATAATATGATGGAATATTTTGAGATAGAGTTTGAAGATGTGTATATTAAGTTGTTTATTCATACACTAGAAGAAGATGCTAGGGATTGGTACAAGGCTCTACCTGATAATTCTATTGATTCATGGACTGAAATGAAAAATGCATTTAGGTTGCAATATGGTGACAGGACTGATCCTAGATTTCTTTTATCTAAGTTTGAGAATATCAAGAAGAACCCTAATGAATCAGTCCATGAATTAAACATAAGGTTCAACAAAACTTTGAGAAGGCTGCCTGTTGGTTTGAGGCCTTGTGATGAATCTTGTTTAATCAAATATGCAGATGCATTTGATAAAAAGGCAGCCTATTACCTAAGAGACAAGAACCCAACCAATCTAAGACAAGCTTTCACCATGGCACTTCAAATTGAGAACAATATCAAGGCTATTGGGAAACCTCTTAAGAGAGATGGTGTAAAATTGATAAACCCTGAAAAACCTCAAGCTAGCAAAGGTGCTGATTTAGAAGAGGTTGTGAAGACTTTGGCAGGGGCTGTCAAATAAATCTCATACAAGTTAACAAGAGTTGAGAAGGGAATTGGCCAGACTTCACAAGGTCAGCCTAGGCAGCAGGCACAAGATAGATTTGGCAATCACCATAGGAATGAGTAGAGGTTTGATGACAAGGGTAAAGGGCCTGTTGGATCTGCAAATAGACAACCCCAAACACGTGAAAATAGATTGGTTCCTGACCCTCTAACTGCCAGGGTTGCTGTTGTTGATGAAGTTGCTGATATGGATTGGTGTGATAGATGTTTTCTTCCTCATCCTCCATGTGAAGTGGACCAACAAGTTGATGAAGCTGATAATGAGGATGGAACTGATGATGATATTTGCATGGTGGGTTGTTCTTCAAGCTCACAAGGAGGAGCAACATCTACTGAAGTAATAAGTGCTAGGACTGCTGCTACCTTTTGGGATTGCATCAAGTGGGTACAAGTCTTTCTCCCCCCTCATGCTCTTGAAGTTGATGTAGTGCAAGCTTTTGAAATTCCTAACAATGACTTTGAATACTTGAGAGCTTTGATGATTAAGAAGTATGATGGTGGTATCCCTTCGGAGGAAGATAGACAATTGTTGATGAATGTTGTTGTAGCTCAAGAGAAGGACTATAACACTAGAAGCAAAGTTGTTAAGGGAAGTTGGGCCTCAAGCCAAACCTAAAACACCCTTGCTCACAAGCAATCCAAAAGAAGCTCCTAGGAAAGAAACACTTGCTAAAAGCTCTGTTGTCCCAAGAAAAAATTACAGTCCTCATCATGCCCAAGCTGCCAAGAATCCTTTGCCATCTGATGAATCTTCTTGTATCCCTTCCAATGTTGTTTTTCCAAAGAGTGTCCCCTATGACATAGCCCAAGTATTGAGCCAAATTAAAGTGAGTGTTCCAATCATTGAGTTGCTTAGAATTCCTGAGCATAAGAAGAGAGCATTTGAGTACTTGGGATTGAAAGAAGAGAAGATCACCCCAAGCAGAAATGTAAATGTTGTTGAGACTCCTCTTCAAATCATTGTTGACCTTGAAACACCACCAGCAGTGGAAGATCTTGGAGAGACACCTGAGGTATATTTGGGGACATCCTTGGTTGATTCCCAATTGAATGTTGATCCATTCTTTACAACTTTGCTCATAAAAGATAGGCTACTTCACAATTGTATGTTTGATTCTGGTGCATCATGTAATGTCATGCCTCTAGAAGTCATGAATGAGTTGGATATCAAGGTGACAGCTACCTATGGGAAGTGTACTACCATGGATTCAAGGGAAGTGCCTATGGTCGGTTGTGTGAAGGGTTTGGTAGTGCAACTTGCAGCCTATCCGGGTAAGAATTTGAAACTGGATGTTGTAATTGTTGACTGCCCTGCCAAATGGGGTATGCTTTTGTCAAGAAAATGGGCTGCAAGTGTTGGTGGTAGTGTTCAGATGGATATGTATTTTTCCACCATTCCCATTGAGGGCAGCCTGGTCAAACTTTATGGTGAAAAGAAGATGTTGCACCTAATTGAAGATCCCAACAATGCTTCCTATGAAGTGTTGTTTGCTGATGTAGATGCTGAGAATTTCATTGGTTTTGCTGATGGAAAAGAACACAAGATGGACAGATCAAAGTGCCTTGATATGGTAGGTTCTCCTTGGACCTTGCTATTTGATGGAGCTTGCTCCAAATTTGGAAATGGTGCTGGTATAGTTCTGCTTTCTCCTAGTTTGGAAGAGTTTTCTTTTTCCTTCAAACTTAATTTTGAATGCACTAACAATGTTGCTGAGTATGAGGCATTGTTGTTGGGGTTAAGGATTGCATGGAAGTATGGAGTGAAAGATATTGTTGCAAAAGGAGACTCAGAGCTGGTTGTCAAACAAATAAGAAAACTGTATGCTACAAAAAATCAGCGTATGAAACAGTATAAGCATGCAGTTTGGGATCTAATTGAAATGTTTGATTCCTTTAACATTGTTTACCATGACAGAGGTCTTAATGCTGCTGCTGATAAGTTGGCAGTGTTGGGTTCTAGATTTGAAAATTGCACCATTTCACCTTATTGTGAATACAACATTGAAGTGCTGACTAGGCCAGCTGTCCCTGATAATGTGAAACATTGGCAAGTCTTTAACAATGATGCTCAAGTGCTAAGGTTCTTGCAAAACCAGGGTGAGTTTGCAAATCAGAATATTGATTGGGAGCCAATGGTATGCATGACTAAAGGAAGAGAAACTTTGTTTGGAAAAGATATCATCCAATTGAAAACAAACACCATTCCTAGAGGTCTTATTGCACTTGAGTCAAATTTTAACAATGTTGATTGCATCATAAATAGAAACATGTCTACTTCAAGGGATGTGGAAGAGCATGACTTGGGAACAAAGGAAAAACCAAGGAAGGTTTGGTTGGGCAGCAATTTAAGTAAAGAAGAAAAACAGTCCTATGCCCAACTCTTGAAAAAATATCAAGACTGCCTTGCTTGGTCCTATTTAGAGCTGAAAGCATATAGAGAAGATTTATTTCAGCATGAGATCCCTCTTGAAACAAATGCCAAACCATTCAGATAGAGGAAAAGGCCAATTAATCCACTTCTCTCCATGAAAATGCAAGAGGAGTTAAGGAAGTTGAGAGATGGAGGTATTATTCAGCCCACTAGATATTCATCTTGGGTTGCAAACCTTGTGCCAGTTAGAAAGAAGAATGGAGACATCAGACTTTGTGTGGATTTTAGAAATCTAAATAAAGCATCCATGAAGGACAACTATCCCTTGCCAAATATGGAAAATATGTTGCAGCTTGTGACAGGGTCTGAATTGCTTTCTACATTGGATGGTTTCTCCAGATATAATCAAGTGGTAGTCAAAGAATCAAAAATACTTAAGACAACATTCACTAATCCTTAGGGGACATTTGTTTTTGTTAGGATGCCCTTTGGTTTAATGAATGCTGGTGCCACTTTTCAAAGAGCAATGGATGTTGCTTTTGCTGGTTACATCAATGAGTTCATTGCAGTTTACCAAGATGATGTGACTGTATTTTCAAGGCAGAGAGGTGATCATTTGCAGCACTTGGAGAAGATGTTGATCAGATGTAGGGAGTATGGAATTTCTCTTAATCTGAAGAAGTGTCATTTTGGCGTGCAAAAGGCCAAGCTGCTTGGTCACATTGTGTCAAAATATGGTGTTATGATAGACCCTGAGAGAGTGGAAGCAATCAGCAAGGTACCTATCCCAAGAACCAAGAAAGGCATCCAGTCTTTCTTTGGTCAGATTAATTTTATTAGAAGGTTTGTTTCCAACTTTGCTGAGTTGACTCTTCCAATCACAAGCATGCTAAAGAAGGACCAAGTTATCAAATGGGAGGAGGCTGCCATTCAAGATTTTGAAGGAATTAAGGATGCACTTAAACATGCACCTGTTTTAGCAGCCCCAAACTATAAGAGGCCTTTCCAAATCTTTTCCTTTGCTCTGAATATACCATTGCTTCTGTTTTTCTACAAAAGGATGAGAATGAGGCTGAGAGGCCTATTGCCTTCTTTAGCAAGGCTTTACAAGCTGTTGAGTTAAAGTATACAATCATGGAGAAACAAGCATTTTCCTTGGTGAAAGCAACAAAAGTTTTCAGGCCTTATATATTGAGTTCAAAAGTTGTTGCCTATGTTCTGTTCCCCACACCATGGTGAAAGACATCTTATCAGAGATGGAGATCTCAAGTAAAAGATGTAGATGGGTGAAAAAACTATAGGAGTATGATATGGACATCCAAACCACAAAGTTGGTAAGAGGTTTGGGTCTTGCTAAGCTCATGGCTGAGAGCAACTTGCAGAATGTGGAAGTGAATCAGCTAGAGGAAGAAAGGGTAGATGTGCTTGCAAAGTTGGTAAATTCTAAGTGGTACAAGGATGTAATCTTTTACCTTAGACACCTTTGTTGTCCTGATCATTTAAATAAAAATCAGAAAAGAGCCCTCAAGCTGGCTTCTCAAAAATATATCATTACAGACCTTGGGCTGGCTTGGAAGAACCCTGAAGGTGTCCTCTTGAAATGCATAGCTGAAGATGAAGCTCCCAAGATAGTTGCTGATTTCCATGGGGGAGTTTGTGGAGGACACTTTACTGGAAGAGTAACAACACATAAGATTTTGAGAGCTGGTTATTGGTGGCCTTCTCTTTTCAAAGATGCAACCCAGCTGGTTAGAAAATGTGATAGTTGCCAACGTTTCTCTGGAAGACTGAAAGCTTCAGGCTCCCTTCCTTTGCAGCCTGTATCAATTGAAGCTCCTTTCAAGCAATGGGGGATGGACTTCATTGGTGAGATTTCAGATCCTTCTAGTGCTGGTCATAAGTGGATTCTTGTAGCCACTGATTATTTTACAAAATGGGTTGAAGCAATCCCATCTAAAAAGGCAACACACCAAGTGGTAGTGGAATTCTTATTGAATCATATCATATGCAGATTTGGAGTTCCAGTTAAGATTGTATCTGATAATGCCATGTGCTTTAGAGCCAAACCTTTAATGGCAATGTGCAATGAATATGGAATCAATCTGACTTATTCTTCAAACTACAACCCCCAAGGGAATGGACAAGCTGAGTCCAGTAATAAGAACTTGCTGAAGATCATTAGAAGAACCTTGGAAATGAACAAGAAAAAGTGGGGAGAACAATTGAAGTTTGCAGTTTGGGCTGATAGAATAACTCCTAAAAGAGCAACTGGTAAAAGCCCATTTGAATTGGTGTATGGAACTCAGGCTTTATTGCCCTTACACCTACAATTATCTTCATTTCAGTTTTCCCAATAGTTGGAAGATCAAGAGCATGGCCCATATGAATCAAGGATCAATCAGATTATTGAGCTTGATGAGGAGAGAAGAGCATCCCATCAAAGGCATATCAGATTTAGAGAGAAATTGAAGAGATTGTTTGACAAGAAGGTCACTCCTAGAGCCTTCAATGTTGGAGATCTGGTTTTGTTGTGGGATAGTAGGCATGAAGACAAGGGAAAGCATGGAAAGTTTGATGCATTATGGATGGGCCCTTATGCCATTGATATCAGAATTGGTGAACATACCTTTTTTCTCAAAGATCTAGATGGGGAATTGCTGGAGCTGCCTGTTAATGGCAGACATTTAAAACATTTCTTGGATTAATCCCCAAAGTGAGGTATGCACAAATTGTACAGTTGTATAGTCTTTGTTTTGGCTTTTTTTTTTGCTATTTGGTGGTTTGTGGTTTGCCCTTTATTCTTGGCAGCCATTTTGGTTGGTTTCTCGGCTCGTTTTTGTTGGGTGGTTCTTTTTTTTGGGCTGCCTTGTGTTTTGACTCCTTTTCCCAATGGTATTTTGGCACTTGGTCTATGTTTTGTCCTTGTGGCACTCACTGGGAGTGCCCATCCCCAAGCAAGGAGCCAATGTTGGTGCCATTTCTGAGCTTGCATTGTGTGCCCTAATTTTTCATGTCCAATTTTTGCTCAGAGACGTTTTATTTCTCAAATTGGTGATCTGCAATTCGTCCCCTCTAGTTGAATGTTTCAAAAATGCCCATAAACTTGTTGTTTTGCCCTGGTTTAAAAGAAAAATCCATGTGTGCTCTTATTTGTGCCCTAGGTTTTTCCAATTTTCGGGCTGTGTCATTTTCCCTTTACCAGATCGTGCAAAAAATCAAAATTGATCAAATCTAAATTGTATGCAGTTAATTTCCCAATCCTAAGGTTGAAAATAATGTCAAATCATGATTCAGTTGATTTAACATCAGGAAATTTGCAATCCTTATTGAAAAAATTGATTTCTAGGGCATCCTTTAAATATTTCACGTTTTGATGGTCATACGGGTGTCATTTTCCCATCAAATTCATATCATCATCGCAAGGTAATGGCAATGTGGTGGGTTCCTATTGGCCAGGGGGTGTCAGGAAATGTTTCTAACTTATCATTTTTTGAAATTTTGGCAAAAGGAAAATTTTGATCCATGGCTCCACCTTCTGCAATGAAGTGCCTACGTGGCACATTTTGATTGGCTAGGGGATTGGCGGGTGGCGGGCTTTCCTTAGGAAATTTTTCTTTCATTATGCAAAATTTTCAAAATCAAATTTTGGCCCGAAGGCCCACAGTGAATAGGGAGAGGACACGTGGCATGGAGGGCATGCGGATGGCAAAGGGACTTGGAGAATTTTGATGTTTTTGGCTCAAAGTGATAAAGTGAAATTTTTGACCCGAAAGCCCTCGGAAAATCATCATTGGACACGTGTCCAGGAAAGGATAGGATGGGGCAGCGGGTTTTGCAATGACTTTGAAGTTTTTAACTTCAAATGGTAAAAAATCAAAGTTTGGGCTGAAGCTCTGCAATAAGTCAGGAAGTGACACGTGTCCAAGAAAAATGGAGGTGGAGGTTTGGAAGGGGACAAAGTAAAATTTTCCTTTTTGGCAAAAGGAGCTAAAGTGTAAATTGGAAGCGTGCCTCCGTGGCCTATCCATGATGGACACGTGGCACATTCTAAGAGGTCAAAGGAAGAGTGTGGGCCTGTGGTGAGTTTTAATTTTTTCAAATTTTACAGGAAGGTTTGAAGGCAGAATAAGAGTCTTGGCCTCGTGGTGAATCAGAGAGTGCCACGTGGCAGGAGAAGAGATCGGGATTACGGGCCCACGGAGGTTTTGTGGAAAAATTTCCTTTTTTCAAAAAGTGGCAAAATTGATAGAATTAGTCCGTGGTTTTCAATGGGCCCACCTTTGGACACGTGGTGGACCCAGAAGGCGGGGGAAAGTTTAGTGAAAAATTTTCCAAATTTTCAAAAGGTCGCAAATGCATTTTTTAAAGGTAGGGGCCCGATCTAATCATTTTTTGACACGTGTCCCACCTTATCCAAAGGTTAAAAAGGTAATTTTGAGCTTATTTCTAGATCTCATCTTCCACATGGAGGACGGACATTTAAAGTTGATACAAGATCAATGGTTACTATGCATCCATCTATTTTGGCCACCATGGGAGCTCCAAGAAACTTGGAAATCATGTTTTTTCATCAAATTTCATCAAATATTATATGATTTTGTGGATCGTCTTGGCCTTCTGAGAACATTGGCATCATTTTCATGACCTAATTCTTCAATCTATGGTGTTTTTGATGTAATTTTGGCTCAGGCCCGAGAAAAAACGTGAA
This sequence comes from Taxus chinensis, assembly GCA_019776745.2. Taxonomy (NCBI): domain Eukaryota; kingdom Viridiplantae; phylum Streptophyta; class Pinopsida; order Cupressales; family Taxaceae; genus Taxus; species Taxus chinensis. The sequence goes on from JAHRHJ020003288.1 coordinate 520,798, forward strand.
ATGTCAACATCAAAAGTTGTAGAGGTATAATTGAAAAGGGGAAAAGGAAAAAATGATGAATGAAAGATGCTTGCATGCCTAAATGATAAAAACGTGCCCTTGGGGTGGATAATGATCCGAATTTGTGTAATGATTTAAATTTTTGTGCATACCTGGCAACCTGTGAGGTTTTTTTCCATTTGGTGTCACTGTCATTAAATCATGAGGTTTTTTGTGAAAAATTTGATCCCATAGCATATTCTTTTCTTAGGAAGGAAGACTCCAACATGGCATAATGTATATATGTTTCACCTTTTTCTAAGATTGTTTCTTTGAATTGTTGACAAAATAGATAGGGTAACGAGCATAGGAGGAATACCTATTCAAATGTCAATTGATGGGTTGTTATGTGCATATGAATTTTGAATCCACAACTGACCGTGAGAGCTTCCTTTTTTCTAGGAGGAACTACCTATAATGAAAGCAAGACCACCAGAAAAAATTAAAACATATAGGCAATGAACTGCCTAGCGTGAGCTAGATCCGGTAAGTGTGGTACTTCCTAGATGGCTGTCAGTCCACTATTTTAAACAAATTAATGTTGAAAATAAGGTAAATCCTATTATTATTTTCAAATGATTTAGGTATCTCACTTAAAACAAAATAAGAAAATAGATCTACTCTAAGAGGCTAAGCTAGAATAGAATCCATAGTTCAAATGGTTGGTTCTGGGTCTACAGATCTGATAAAGGTCTCAGATAGGTCACCGGTGAATGAGGGTGAAATGAAATTAGGTGGGTAGGTTTCTGTTCTACGTTGTGTATGCAAATACTGAGACCGGTGTTGGTTAGGGGTGACCGACTGCGGTTAGATATAAATGGCGCCAGTTACTGTGAGATTTGGAAATGTCACAGAACAGGGTTTTGGCCTCCTTTGTGATTACACAAAGGAATTTGGTTGGTCGAGATGAGGTATTAGGTGGATGGAGTGGGATTTTATGAGGTTTTGATGGGTATATGGAATTGAAAAATGTCATAGAAGGTCAATAAGGAGCAAGATAAACAATATGTGATAAAACAATGATGAAATGAAATAACCAAGAAACTATGATATTATACTTACTTGGATTTTGTTCTTGAAGGCTACAAGTGATTACCAACTAAAGAAAATATTCTACATGGGCTTCATGCACACTCCTCTTTTTCTTAGATAATTCAGAAGGTGGCTGGGATGGCTGTACAGGAGAAGATGCTCAATCTCCTTCCTTGGATGTGAGTTCTTACTGGAATTGGCTCTCTGAAGATGCGTTATATTTTTGAGCTCTTGTTCTTTCTTGTAAAATTTCTCCCAATGTTTTCCAACCTTGAGAATAACGTAGTTCAGGAGTTAAAAAGGGGTAACTGATGGCGGTCTGGCTTAACCAATAGTGACTAGGGGAAACCGACGTCATTCAAGGTGGGATTTTCTCGGTTTACCAAAATTAGGAGATATCCTCCTAATTTACTTAATGATCTCGTGTCGTTATTCCATGGATTATACTGGGAGCTTCTATGAGCATGTGGGAATATGGTTAGAGGAGTGTAGCCATTAATTTTTAGGGTTTTGGTAAGTCTTAGTTAGTTATGGTAACTTTCTAAGAATAGGTCTTAGAAGGTGAGTTAGCTTGATGAGGTGTCTAAGTGAACTATATGTGTAGATATTATTTAGATAAGATATTTAAATAATAAATATAGTGAGGGTAAAGCATTAAATTAATTAAATTAATACTAGTGTGGTGAAGTGGGCCATGGCTAGGTTAAAGTGATCAAGGGTACTTATATGTCAAAGGAAGAAGGGGGAGTGTGACCTAATTTTAGTGTCTACATTTTTCCCCTTTTTGTTATGTAGCTTGTATTGGTAAGTGATGCTAAAAAAAATAAGTTGTGGTTAGCCCATGTGAGGGTGAAGGTGATCCCCCTCAAACCAAGAACTAACGAAGCAGCTGAAGCTGAAGTGGTGAGTTGTTTGATAAAAGGTAAATGTAAAGGAAAGGTAAACGGGTGTAGGGGAATAGGGTGAAAGGTCTACTTGAGCAATCTAGATAATGGGTTAGGGTCAAAGGTAGTAACAGGTGAATGCACGCATATGTATAAACTATAGCCTGCTACTGGGTTGAAGAGTAGGAAAACTCTACATCGTATAAGGTCTATAGGTTTATCCAAACAAGGGTGAAGTGAATCTGGTATCGAGGGTATAGGATAAGTTTAGGAAACACAGCGTAGGTTAGGTGCATGAACGTTTAGGTATGTTCCGGTACACCAAAGGTAGGGTCAGGATAAACGGTCATGGCAATAGGCTAGGTAAGGTCATTAGGTCAATCAACATAGGTAACAGTGCCGCAAGGTATAGTGAACACATGAGGTGAAAGGTCACTAGTGATGGTATAGGTCAAAATATCAAGTTCACAGCACAAGTAAGGCTCAGGTAGGGGTAAAATAGTAAAGTGTCAACAACAGATGCATGGATGTTGAAGAAGGTGGAGGGCTAGAGGTGAAGGAAAATTGGTTCAAGTAGGTATAGGGATGGAAAAAGAAAAGGGAGGTAAGGAAAATGAGGTAAAATGAGGGGGTAATGAGTAAGCAGAGTAACTCACATTGGTCATAATGAACCGATGATGGTGTAGGGTAACCGATGGCAGTAGTCTAGGGTAATAGACCGATAGCGGTGAAGGGTTAACCAATGTTGGTTGGGTCGGGTAGGGTATAAAAAGTGGATAACCCATGTTCGAAAATTAATTTGTGCATGTGGAAAAGTAGAAAAGGAAAAGAAGAGAGAAAAGAGGAAAAGGACAAGAGAGTATAATAGAGAGCTTGGTTGGCGAGCCACATAGGTGAGAGTGAGTGAGTGGGAGGTGGGGCCATGAGAACAGGTTACATGATTCATGTGACTGAGGAGTGGTTGTGTAGTTGAGGATGACAATGGCTAGAGCGGGGTCGAGGGGAGCGGTGTAGAGGCCGAAGGTTCCACCATGATGACAGCATCGAGATCAGGTAAGATTTGAATTTTTTGTTTGTGATTTCTTGGTGAATGTGATGCAAAATGTAGAAAATATATTAAAAAATGGGGGAGTGGGGGGAAAGAATTTTAAAATGGGAAAAAATGAGAGAAAAGGTAATATAAAATGGTAGGGGGTAGGGAAAAAATGGTAATGTAGGCACAATGAAGGGTATAAAGAGGGATTTGGGTGGGTAGAATGATAGGAAGGGAAAAGGTAGGGTTGGAAAGTTGGGACTGGGCAGTACGACAGTGACCAACGTCGATGAATTGGTAGAGACCAGTATCGGTCATAAGAATAGTGACTGATGTCGGTCAAGGGGAGACCATGTTCGGTCGATGATAACCAAGGTTAGATAGGTTCGGGTAGATGGGTTTGGGTAGGTTTGGGTGGATAGTGACAATAGGTGGATGGGTTTGGGTAGATTATTGTAGATAGTGTCAGGATGTGGGGTAAAATGGGTAAGTTGGGAAAGGTATACTAATATATAGTGTTGGTTGGATACAGGCGAGAGATGAGCTATAGATGAGATCTTGGGTGCCACCCTTGTTATTGAGAGTACGGGTGAGTGCAACGCAAGCAGAGTGGTAGCATGTGGCAAAGGTGGGATTGATAGGTGTGAGGCACTACTGGCATGTAGTCTGGGAGGCAAGTCGTATTGTTTCCCTCATCAATAGATGGGATTCAGTGACCAATACCTTCTATTTGCCGATGGGTGAGATGGTGATCACCCTAGAGGATGTCTACAGGATCTTACGGTTGCCCATATTGAGGGCCCAGGTTTATTCTATCTCTTCAGAGGTGTCTGAGGAGTTGTTGGCACCCATTTTTGGTGAGGGTGTAGCAGACTTGACGTTCCATAGCACTACCATGAGCTATGGAGTGATGTATAGAGCTCATCGAGGAGGACATGAGGTTAGTGGTACTTATGATGGAGGCAGTGTGCTATTTCACACTACCAGATGCAGAGGGTGGGAGATTCCCGAGGTCACTGATGGGAGTCCTCCATGACATGATGATACATTAGACACAATTCACATGGGCACCTGTATTACTGACACATGGGTATATAGAGCTATGGGCCTATGGGCGACTGCAGAGGTTTAACATCTGCTACGTCGTATTACTACATTTCTTGGAATACAAGCACATTGTTTGTGTTTGACCAGTGGGGATGCCCCGGACAGATGCATTCCCATGGAGAGTTCTAAGAGTGGGGTACAGGAGGTGGGTATAGGCTAAAGGTGTCAGAGCTACACATGATGTAGCTTATTACAGGAGGTTGTTAGAGGGGTTATCTAGGGTGGACATCATTTGGAGGCTATTTATGGGATTCCCTTCATATAAATAGATGGCCACAGAGCTAGCTGGGCTATAGATACATCTATGGATAGAGGGGAGGAGAGTGGGAGAGCATGAGTGGATACCCGTATAGTGGGTTAGATGTCAGTTTGGATTGGTCCAAGGTATACCACCTATGTTCCCTCAATAACAGAGAGATGATGTGGAGATACCTATGTCTCCACCATGACCCACAGTACTAACTGGATAGGAGGAGAAACCTTTAGATACTCAAATTGATGATGTTGCAAGGGTTGCAGATGGGTACAGGTAGTGGTGGACGACACTTTTGAGAGCCATGCCACCGAGGCCAGGGCATCTAGACTTAGCCACCATTACATTTCAGAGAGACACCCTATAGGGGTAGGAAGCTACATTGGTGATGTAGCTTGGGATCATGTAGGGATAGTTGATAGGGATAGAGGCATAGGTTGCCACATTACAAGCCCAGATAGCAACACTGCAGGCTCAGGTAGCATAGGAACAGGTACCTACACAGGTAGAGGCAGGGGGAGATGGAGATGTAGAGGAGGTAGGCAGAGATGGAGAGGAGGTAGGCAAAGATGGAGGGAAGATAGCCACCCTAAAGGTGTAGGTTCAGGCTTTACAGGGCCAGTTGGTCATGCTGTAGGGACAAGTTACGGGTCTGCAGGGCTAGTTGATAGTAGCACAAGCACATATTACTACCCTGCAGGCCCAGCTACAGGCACAAACATAGATTCTAAGGCCAACTCAGGCTCTAACACCAGTACAAGGTTTAGTGCAGGTTCAGGGAAAGGGTCCCATTGTACAGGTACCTACACAGGTAGCGAGACCCATGGCACTTCCACAGATAGTGCCCATGGCAAGATTCAGAGATGCCTTAGGAGAGGCATGGTATTGCCATGATCATCTGTTAGCTTCTAGGTTAGATGTGCCCTCCTATGCTGAGTACAAAGCATAACAGGCCTCCAGTGAGAGGACTAGATCCTACACTCATAGTGTGGAGAGTACAAGGGGCCGGTGAGCCTAGGGATAGGGTCATGGTGAGGTCACTAGTGTGCAGAGGCTAGCTCTAGGTGAGGGGCCATCAACAAGAGGTGAGGCAGGTGCCAGACCCCAAACAAGTGCAGTAGAGGGGACAAGAGAGAAACAATGATCTATTTTGGAATGGCCTGTATGCCGAGTCATTTTTGTATGTATGATATATGAGACCAGCCTATGTGCCGAAGAGATATTGTATTTTTTTTTCATGATACCATCCTAGAAGCTGAAGAAATTCCTCTATTGGATAGTGCCCTATGAGCTGATGATGATTATTTTGGAGATACACATTTATGTGATACGGACGTACATTGTATTGATACACACATGTATATATGAGGAGATAGATGATATTCAAGTGATTTTGTTATGATGTGTGTGAGTTTTACTTTATTACTATATGGTAGATTCGAGTCATAGGCATGGATAAAATCAGGTCGGCTTAGGCATGGATTGAGTCAGGTTGGTTTAGGCATGGATGGAGTCAGGTTAGTTTAGGAATGGACAGAATCAGGTTGGCTTAGGCATGGATGGAGTCAACTCGGTTTAGGCATGGATTGAGTCAGGTGATAGGCATGGATGTTTATTTCAGTATTTTGGTAACAAATGGCAAATTAAATGCATGAGATAGTGTAAAAATGTTGAGAATGTGAAATAATATAATTGGTAAAAGATATGTGGTATATGGTTCAAATGTCAAGGTTTTTGAGATGAATAGGAAAGCAGGTGAGGGTAAGGGAAATGGTTAGGGTAAAGAGTGGTCAAGCTAACCTTCCAGGGCCCCATGCCCTAGAAGTGCTACCTACATAGTCTCAGAAAAAAAGGACCTCAAACCGATGTAGTTTTCCCATAAGCTAGGGAAGAATATGATAAGATCAAATAATAGGTAGGGTGGTTGATAGTTAGGCTCATTTTGAGGGCATAAGTATGATGAGGTCAAGATCGATTAAGTGAGGGTGGAATATAGGTAGATAGGTATGGGTGATTTTAGGTCGTAGGTATAATTAGGTTGAGGGCATTGACGTTGGGGTTTGAGAATAGGTGAATAGGTAAAAGTGATTTGAGGTTGATAATGGTGGGATAAGACAGGGTAAGAAAGCCACCTAATTAGCAAGGATCAAAACGTATGAAACACATCTTTAGAGAGGCCAATGAATGTAAGACCCGAAAGACATTACATGATTTATTAATCTAAGAGTGACGAATAGTCACAGAATCACCAAATTTCATAGGTGCAGCGGGTTCCTTGAGGTGGTATGAAGTGAAAATACAACGGGTAATGAGGTGTAGCTTATTGGCTCATAAAATGGGAAGCAGAATGCCTTGGAAAATAGATCCAAGATCACAATAGGTAAGTCCATGACGACAAAGGTTATTTTTCTTTTTCTTTACTTTTATTTTTAGATAGACTGATCAATGCGGGAAGTCTATATGGGTTGAATACATGGCTCCTCGAGGTCTTCACGAAGCTGATCGATGTGGGAAGCTTCTGAATTTTTTTTTTAAGAACATAGTCTTCTCTTTGGAAAAACTATGTAGAGAGTTGTGAGCTTTTTATAGCTGTCCTTCAAAGGAGTAGTCTACTTATAGTGACAATTGAAGGCGGAAGATGTCCTTTTGAGGGATTCATCTTTTATATTGGAAGTTTGATCCGAGTAGTGGATCCCTTAGTTTGGAAGATGTCCTTCTTAGGGATTCATATTATTTGTTTTGTTTTTTGGTTCTTAAGTCATGGATAAGACTATGACAAAGCATTTGGTTCTTGTTGAGAAGGAGAAGGTGAACGACCATGGGATCTCATCTAAAAAGAAGACAAAAAGTATCCATGAGAATCATGCCATGTGCAGAGCCATGGTGCACATATTTAAGAACAGGAAAAAGGGTGATGGGTAATCACATGATCATTGTTTAGTTGTTAGAGATGAGGTATGGAAAAGGTGAATGACGCTCAAGGGACGAGCATGAACCAGATAAATTGTGATGTAGGACTAGAGATCAATAGTATAATGGTCAAAGATGTAATGCATTAAGGGGCTCAAGTTTGAGTTTACCCTCAAGCGAGGACAACCGATAGGCACCTGATCCATAGGTATGATTTACAATGTATGGTCTAAGCCAATTAGGAGCAAATTTTCCCCATTTTCTTTTCTCTACTTTGGTTACGTGTTGATTTTATTTCAAAACAAGGTCACCAACTTGGAAGGTACATTCATGAACATGTTTTTCATAGGCATGTTTGATGTATTTTTGATAGACTTGGAGGTGATCCAGAGAATTAAGATGACGTTCATCTAATAACTGTAGTTTTTCTAAGCTATCCTAACGAAAGTCATCATTAGTAAGCATGTCATGGAGAGAAATTCAAAGTGAGGGGATCTAGAATTCAAGAGATAAAACAACCTTGGTACCATAGACCAGTGTAAAGGGTGCCGCCATAGTGGCAGTGCGAATACTAGTATGGTATGCCCATAGAGCAAAAGGAATGTGCATATGCTAATCCTTCCTAGTATTGTCAACCACTTTCATGAGAATTTTATTGAGGGTTTTGTTAGTGGATTCAACTTGTTCATTGGTTTGTGGGTAATAAGGTGAGGAGAAACTAAGCTGAATGCTGAAGGCATCACAAAGTTTTTACAGTTTTTTGTTTTTGAATTTTTTTCCATTATCAGTGATGAGGTGATGAGGGACACTGAAGTGACAAATGATGTGATGGTTAATAAACTCACATATTTTCTCAGCTTTTGTGGATATAAGTGGTATGGCTTCTACCCATTTTGTGTAGTATTTGGTAGCAGTTATGATCCATTGATGGTGTTGGGAAGAATGAGGATTTATTTCTCTGACAAGATCCAAACCCCATTGACAGAAGGGCCAAAGGTCACAAGCAACCTGTAAGGCATGACTGGGTGTATGATGAAGGTTGGAAAGTTGTTGACATTTCACACAGTGTTTGACATAGTTACAATAATCATGATTAAGAGTCAGCCAGTAATAGCCTAGGTGAAGAATACACTTAGCAACAACAAGGCCAATGAAGTGACCTCCACATATGCCATCGTGAACTTCTTAAATGGTATAGGGGATTTCATAGCTGGTTAGGAATCACAAGAGAATACCATCAAAGCCTTGTTTATAGAGAAGTCCACCCATGATGAAATAATGAGAGGTAATTTTGAGGAAGGTGTGCTATCCATTATGTGTGAGATCAGGAGGCAATATAGAAAGGGAAAGGTAATTTGCAAGCTACCTATACCAAAGATCGTGTGTGTTCAGTGAGGTAGTTTGGATGAGGTTAATACAAAAATATTGATAAGAAGGTCTTGGTATGCATTTTATGGTAACAAAGATGTATGAATCGTCAAACGAAGCGGGTATTTGAGAAGTGAGGCAGACCATGGTATCCATGAATTTATTGGTGGATTGCAGAATAGTTTGAATTTTATAGCGGCCAAAGGTAGTCAACATGATGTTGACGTAGCATTTGTATTATTGAATTATTTCATTATGACACTGATAAAAAACCATTGAATTGGTTTACTGACCAATTGAGAATCACCAAAGATGTTGATTTACTTGACATGTCTAAGGCATAGGTGGTAACCTAGAGACCCAATACGAGTGCTTTGTATTTAGCAATATTGTTTGTAAAATTCAAAATCGAGTTTGAAATGAAAAAGGCATGGGCTCACCATTAAGTGGGATGAGGATAATGCACTAGCCCCACCCCCATGCTAACACTTGGAACCATCAAAGAAGAAGTGTCATTTGGTAAGAAGGTTGTCGTCCAAGGAAAGGGTGAACAATAGAATCATCTAGGAAAGTAAAATTTAGAGGGCTGGGTCCCTGGAAATAGGTGCCTCATCCAATTGGTCAGCGATAGTCCTAGCCCTTAATGGAATTTTGATGGGTGAATTCAAGGTCGAGGTTGGCCAGAAGCATAAGACCATGTAGCTGCGTTGCACTGATTTGGATAAGGTTTAGTGCATACATGAAATGTAAGGGGTCGGTGTTGGTCACAACATAGGTTTTTTGGTTAAGTAGATAATGATGGAGTTGTGGTGGAAACAAAAACTAAGGATAAGAAAAGTTTTTCAAGGCATGGGTGTATCAGGGTTTCATAGTCCAAAAGAGTATGACTTATGTAATAAACCTCCTACCCCCAATGTTGTTCATCACAATGAGCGAGCATGGATCCCAAAGAGTGATCGGTAGATGATATGTATAGGTAAAAAGGTTCGTAACAACCTTTAGGTGGGATAAGTATGGGTGGTTGAGAAGGTATTGTTTTAAGGCCTCAAAATCATTAGTGGTAGTCATCATCCCATTTGAAAGAGACGTCCTTCCTAAGCAGATGATGAAATGGTTGAAAATGGTCAGAGAGTTGGTAAATAAATTGGTGAATGGACTGTAATTTACCTTGCAGGCTACGGAGTTGTTTGAGGTTCATGGGTGGAGGCATTTCAAGAATGGCCTTGAATTTTTTTGGGTCAACTTCTATACCACGTAATGAAAAGACAAACGCTTTCTTGAGAGAACCGCAAAGACACACTTTTTAAGATGAAGGCAGATGCTATATTTAATGAGGTAGTCAAAGATGGTTTTTAGGACAGTGATGTGTGTGGTGTGGCATTTAGATTTAGCCAAGAGATCATCCATGTAATATTCCAATACATGATGCATGATATCATGGAAGATGTAAGTCATAACACGCTAATATGTAGCACGATCATTTTTAAAGCCAAAAGGCATGACTCGATAGTAGAAGGTCCCCAAAGGGGTAATGAATGTGGTCTTGTGCTTATCCTCTGGGGCAAGAAAAATTTGGTTATAACCTGAGAAACCATCCATGAGCAAGATAATTTTGTTACTCGCCTTGATTTTTGTAAGTTATCATGGTAATTACCTTTCATGATGTTGTAACTGCAGAAATGAAGATAAATATGTTAAGACACATCTTTTGATCTTAGAGGAATGTGTTGCTGATCTGGACCCTTGTTTGCTGTAACTTGATACTTGGGACAAAAGTTATTATTGCTTGTGTGATTGCTAATGAGACAACAGACTTGTCGTATGCTTGATGAACTCTATTCGCTGATTGACAGCACACCTTGAATCAATTCCATTGATCCAAGGTATGTTGTGGCCTTCTTATGATCACTTTGTCGATTTACTTTTAAACCAGACTGAAGGTTGATATAAATGTTGCAGCACCTGATTTCAGGTATGAATATCTGGTACGTAGATGCCAATGAAAAAGGTTCGATTCTTGAACCACACACCGTTGTAACGCTAGACAGCGTAAGATGATAAGGGCCTGGATGCAAGTGGCACAGGTATGTGGAACTTAGGACGAAATGTCCTGCTTAATGTTGAATATGACTGTCAGGCGGAAAGACTTGATATGGAAACTAGTTAATTAAATATTAGGGGATTAAACCCTAACCTACCCCTAAGTTTTATCTTATACCCTAACTACTATCCTATATGGATTTTAGATTTCATAAGGGAGAAAATAGATATAAATTCCATTAACCTATGAACTAGGCGAATGACCTAGATATGGACTATTAAAATCCTAGACTAATCCTAACCTAAGGAAGGGGACGCATAGACCCATGTGGATGGAAAGGATAAGGGGGGAAGGTAGGAAATTTAATGGGACAGTAAATGAAGTCCTTACATGTACAGCGCCAAGTTTGGCGGGAACAAAGAAAAGTTGGAGGCATCCAACTAGCTTAGAAACTAAATGGAATTTATATGCAAATTTGAAATTTGGAAACTCACCAACCCGAGTCGGCGGTGGCGTGAGGAATGAGGAAAGGCAGTGCATTCAATGCATTAATTATCTTGGTCTTAGCGACCAGCTCACCTTGGAAAGAGGATAGAGGAAAAAGGAAAATTGTTTGTTGCTGTGTGCATTTGGATTTTAGTTGCTCTGCATTTTGTTTCTCCATGGTTCTGTCAAACCAGCTGTGTTTTGATTATTATCTCTGTTCTTTGGAAAAACAAAGGCTATTCTTGAGCCTGTGGAAGTTAGTGACTGGTTGGAAAGCCTGGCCGAGGACGTCGTGGAGAGAAACAACTCCAGTGGGCGCGGTTTTCTTCGAGCCACAAGAAAAATTAACAGGCATGTTAAGCCCTTCTCCATAAACCGCTTGCTTTTGCTTAATAGTCTCATTAAAACAACCCTTCTCTTATGATGGGGGTTTTGGTTATTTGATTTGGCTGTTACGTTGAGATGATTTTGAGTTGAGTCATTTTCTTTTGCTGTACACGGCTTGAGCATTCTTTGCATAATGATTAAGTTGAATACACTGTCCTTGCTGTGTGGTTCATTTTGGCAGTGTTGGGTATTCACTTTATTACCATTTTGGGTTGTGCTAATAAATACATTAGCTAAATGAATATCACTTCTGAGTTCTGAGCATTCTTGTGAAAATGAAAAGATGAGATGATTTATATGTCTGGTTGAACTGTCCTTAAAAGAATGAACACGACTTGGGTATTCTCGGGTGTTTGAAGAAAATGATTGTTCTTCTTATTGAAATCATTAATGAATTATGTTTTCTCTTTGCTGCTTCGAAATCTGAAGGTAATGGGAAAGAGGATTTTATTGTGCATTTTGGATGTGGTTTGATCTTCTAGTCTGAACTGTCATCATGAAAATGAACATGGCTTAGTGTTTCTGTGCAAATGAATGAAACAAATGAGATTTGGCTTGCTGTTGAGATTGTTTTGACTGTACCTTGCTTGTGCATCTATTACCCTATGCAGTAAGGGTTTGCATTGATAAAGGCATTGTTATGTGTTTGGAATATTAAATTTTTGAGTTTAGTGTGTGAAAACGTTTGGGAAAAACAAATATGTGGTGATATTGAAATAGACTATTATGTTGGAAAGTTATAATTCTTGATGCAAATTTTTTTTTTATTTGGATGAAAGTGTGACTGTTTGTTCCCTGTACACTCTTAAAACACATGTTATTGTAGATCTTGAATGTCTGTAGTGAAATTTGATATGGTATTCTTCCTGTTGGTTCTTTTGGTACTAATGTTTATAGACCAGTTGCAATGAACTCTGGTCAACTTTTTGGAAAGGTAATAGTAGTTTTCAATTACTGAATATACTACTCTGAATGAATTATACTATTGGATTATGTCTGCTCGAAATAAGAGGTATTTGGATAGACAGTAGAAGAGGTGATATGATCTTGCTCCCTTATATTCGATTATTGATTTTTCGTTTATTTCTCTTTGGACTGTTATCATTGATTGATATCACGTTTGGATTAAAACTTCTAGTACAGCTATGAGGAAAAGAAAGAGAGTGTGAATGGATAATTTGAATTAATGATCATTTTTCTCTCATACAGTTGGAAATCTATAATTGTTATGGAACGAATTTCGTACTGCTTGGGTTAAGCATTTGTATTTAATTGTTGTTTGCTTGTTCTCTTCAGCATTTGATTGCTTGAAATCAGATGAGTTGTATGAAGGAAGGGACAATAATTTGATTTAGATTTTAGTTAAGATCTATCTTTTGAATTCACAACTATTGTAAGAGAATGGAATTGATAGCATTTATGTTAGAACAACAGTTGCATAGTTGTGTTTTTAGTTCTTACAGATGTTTGTAATCTGGAACTGTTGAAGGAAATTACTTCTTGTAATAATTATTTGGGAAAGAGGGCAGTAATCCTTTGTCTGATTAGGAGGGTTATTGGATGATTGAGTTGATATGTTGTTCATCCTTTTTGGTATTTAATTCTTGAATGATGTTCATATTAACGTTTCATAAAAGCAGGGTTCTTTTATTGAGACAGTTAATTAAAAGCACCTCATTTTAAAGACAAGTGCTTAATATGCTCAGTTCAATGAACTGACCCGTGCAAGTAATTTTGCAGATGAAACTTGAGTATAAATGAAGACATGGTTGTTTTCCGATACTTCTTTGATTAACTGAAGATGGATTGTATTGATAGCTATTACTCCTCCATGAGGAAATGAGAAAGGAAGAAGTTACATTCTTCTATCTTTATGAGTTGTAATGTTGTTTGATATAAACAAAGTCCAGTCGTTTGGACTGGCAAATGTATAGATTGTAAATCTGATGGATGAATACAAGTAAAAGTGTGATATTTTCAATAACTGTATCAGTTTGATATTGTTGAATAAGTTTGAGAATATAACATTATTCCTTGACTTGGAATTATTCAAATGTTAATGGATGAATTTAAAAGGAAATAACATCTATTCTTTACCTGAATGCAACTTTTACGTTGAAATGTGCAATTAGTTCATACTTGGGTTAAGATGAATTTTGAATTGACATTAAAAAGATTTAGATAAACATGAAATCCTAATTGGAAGGTATTCGGGATTAGTTTGAAAGCTAAGGGATATCAAATAACTTAGGGGCAGCCGAACCTTGTATTCGGACTCCGTTAATAGCCTCGAATGTTTAAATTCAGAAAATAAAGATATGGGAAATCATATCTATTGTTAACAGACCTTAACTAAGTAAGGTTAAGGAGGATAAATGAATAAATTCATTTAGAATTAGACCTCGTTTAAATGACGTCTAATAAGATGGAATTCTGAATTTGTTTACAGTTGTGGAAAACTTGGTTAAGTTTAATAGGTTAAACTTATTAAGTTTATCGATAATGGACTGATTAGTCCAAAGATTAAGAAAGGAACCAAGAAGTGAATATGCAACCCTTCGGTATGAAGGAGGAGATGCGTATTAAGCTAGAAGATGGATTAAGTCTCTCTTAGCTACATACAACTGTAACAAGAACAAGGATAAAGGATCAGCATGGCTGCTGAAAGTTGATCTTAAATACTAAGATTATAACCAAATCACAATTGAGCTGGATGTGTACCCTCGATGAGAGGATTCCGTAGGACATTGACATACGCCAGCTACAATATGGTGTCTTCATGAAGGCGGGGCCTTCATGACGACACAATGTTATAGCTGACATATTACAATGCCCTCCCGAATTAAATCATCAAGTTTACATAAGCTGGATAATAAGTTCTTGGCTGGGGATAGGAATGTGATCACGTATACGGAGTGACTCCGGAGGACTAAAGGTAACTAGACACACGGAGTCATCTAGGAATGACACCGTATGTCTGCGTATCTTTAGTTACCATGAGTAACTTCCTATACTCGTTCATATTGCTAGTTGGGGTTAGAGTTTGACCTTAAATGGAAGGACTGGTAGAGACCAGGAAAGACCATTCTAGATAACAGACGAAGTGAGGTGAAGGACGTATTCCATTGGTGTGTATCACATCTAGGAATATGATCATGCAAAGCATGTGAAAATCTTTGGCCAAAGTATCGCAAGTGCTGGTTGCGTTGTCCTAATCACCTAGTTTAAGATGCAGGATGTCAGATGAATATCAGTAACAGATATTCAGATAGGCTTCTTAAATGGATCACTTCGATAACCGGAAATGGTAAAAGAACCCTGTATATTCATTATACTATGCATGAATTAACATGAAGGATCGGTAAGTCGCCGAGTCATGAAATGAGAGATCGCTGAAACTCCGAGCCATAAAGTGGGAGGTCGGTAGTTCTTCGAGTCATTTACAACAGCATATGGTATCTGTTATATGATTGAATGGCACTGAATGTGTGTTCCATATTGCAAATATGTGAACAGAGAACATTAGTTTTAAAAGGAAATTGTGTGATCCAAACTGCATTAATTAGACAGAGAACAATTATTAAAACTTGAACGTGTGTTTGAATTATATAATTCATAACATGAAACGTTTTATATAAAAAAAAATTTCCCTTGTTCTAGTATCTTAAAATGGGGATGTTACATCTTGGTATCAGAGCTGAAGGTTGTAGCTCTTGGACCTAATGAGTACACAATTTAATAAGGTTTACATTTTTTTATTGAACAGAAAATGGTCAGAACAAGAAGAAATGCTGCGAACAACCCGTTACCGGGTGGAGAAGCAGCTACTGCTCAAAAGCTGGATGAAATCCTTGCTGCCCTACTAGACACGAGAGATCGTTTGACTGTTTTGGAACAACAGTCAATGGGCAATGAAGAGGAGGAAGAAGCTGATATAAATGATCAGCCACCTCCTGTGGACAACACCAATGGAGGGAATCTGGGTGTTGATAATAGTAATGTGAATGCTCCTAATCATCCTGAAAATAAAAGGGCAAGATTAGTAGCTGAACTTACAAATGACATAAAGAGAATAAGTCCTCCAAAGTTTGATGGAACAACCCTTGGGGACGGAGCTGAGAATTGGCTCAGTGAAATGGAGAAGTACTTTGCAATAAGAAACTTCTCCGAGGAGACCAAAGCGATATGGGGAGCATATCAGCTTTCTCATGAAGCATCATCATGGTGGGACAACCGTAAGGTTGAGTTGAATATTGTCGAATCAGACATAACTTGGGATCAATTTAAGGGTTACTTTAGGCAACGGTGGCTGCCTCAACTCTATTTTGATAGGAAAATGACTGAATTTCAGAACTGGTCGCAAGGAAGGCTGACGGTGACAGAATACTGGGAAGGGTTTACTAAACTCCTTAAGTATGTGCCGCAGTACCAAGCTGACGAGAAGTTCAGAATACGAAAGTTCATAATGGGACTAAATCCCATCATTGGTGGCGAAGTGGATGTCCACGGTCCAACCACCATGGAAGGAGTTGTCGAAAAGGCAATAAGACAGGAACAGAAATTGAGAGCAATTTCTGCTCATAGGGAAGAGATAAGGAAGAAGATTCCCAATTCTTCTTCATCTCTCGCACCCAAAAGGGGGCCTTGGAAAAGGTTTGGTGTGAAAAACAAAATTGTTGTAGATAACAACAAGAAATCTGTAATGAACAAACCTATAAATAGTGTGTGGAGCAGCTTCGCAAAAGTTAGTGGCAATGGACAAAAGTCCTATGGGAGCCAGAATGATAACTTCAAAGCTGGTAACAAATTTGAGCCTAGGAAAGGGCCAGTTGGAGGATGCTTCAACTATGGAAAGGACCATTACGTGAGTCACTGTCCTCTGAAAAAGGATGATCGCGATCAGCAGCATAGGATACACGCTGCGGTGGCTAACAGACAAGCTGAAAAGCAAGTTACGCCTATAGAAGTTCCGGGTAAGTTATTCGGTACACCTGTAGTCATACTTTTTGATACTGGAGCCACTGAATGCTTTATTTCTACTAAACTTGCAATGAAATTAAAAAGAAAGGCTGAACGAATGGATAAGACATGGACAGTGCATTATGGGAATAATGTTGTCCATACAGTCGAAATGTGCCTTTTTGGGGCAATTCTTGACTTGCCCAGTTTCTCCACCGAAGTTGACCTGTATGTCACTCCTTTAGGATCATATGATATCATTATTGGAGTTAACTGGTTGGCAGAACATAAGGCAAAGGTCGACTGTTATGAAAAACAAATTTGTTGTTTTGACGACCTGCAGAAAGCAGCAGTCATTCAAGGTGTAAAGCGTGAAGTTGCAGTTAGGAAACTAACAGCTATGCAACTAAAAAGGGCTAAAAATAGAGGCTGCACCTTGTATGCAGTAAAAATGACAGAAAATGCTGAGGAGGATAATGATTTCATGGAAAGATATCCATTATTAAGGGATTTCAGTGATGTATTTCTGGAGGAATTACCAGGTCTTCCACCCAAACGAGAGTTTGACTTTGCAATAGAAATCAAGCCAGGAACTGAACCCATATCTAAGGCACCTTATAGAATGACCACCCTCGAGTTGGTAGAGCTAAAGGCTCAATTACAGGAACTTTTGACTAAGGGGCTGATAAGACCAAGCGTCTCACCATGGGGAGCACCGGTAATTTTTGTAAAGAAAAAGGATGGCACATTGAGACTGTGCATTGATTATAGAATGTTGAACAAGGCAACTATTAAGAATCGATACCCACTTCCTAGGATTGATGATCTGTTCGACCAGATGCGTGGAGCATCAGTCTATTCAAAAATAGATCTTCGATCTGGGTATCATCAGCTGAGAATAAAGGAAGAAGATATTCATAAAACAACTTTTAGAACAAGGTACGGGCATTATGAATTCACGGTGTTACCTTTTGGGTTGACAAATGCACCTGCCGCCTTCATGAATCTGATGAACAATATTTTTCAAGAATACCTAGACAAGTTTGTGCTTGTATTCTTAGACGACATTCTTATATACTCTAAAAATGTCGAAGAGCACCAAGAACATTTAAGGGTAGTGCTGGAAGTTTTAAGAAAGAGGAAGTTGTATGGTAAACTGTCTAAATGTTCCTTTTATGATGCAGAGGTGCATTATTTGGGACACGTTATAAGCAAGAACGGAATAGCTGTAGACCCTTCAAAGATCGCAGCTATAACCGAGTGGCCTGCGCCTAAGAACGTGCATGAAGTAAGAAGCTTCATGGGCTTGGCAGGATATTATAGAAAGTTCGTTAAGGATTTTTCAAAAATTGCTGCCCCAATCACTTCACTGCAAAAGAAGGATAAGAAATTTGTCTGGACTGACAAATGTGAATCTTCCTTTAAAAATTTAAAGGAACAGTTAACTACAACACCTATTTTAACTGTACCAGATCCAAATGGAAATTTTATGGTTGTAACGGATGCATCGGGAGAAGGCCTTGGAGGTATTCTGTTACAGAATGACCATGTTATAGCTTATGAAAGCAGAAAGCTTAAGTTACATGAACAGAATTATGCTCCACACGACCTAGAGCTCGCTGCCATTGTACATGCACTTCAAATGTGGAGGCATTACCTTTTAGGCAAACCTTTTGAGTTAAAAACTGACCATCTGGGGTTGAAGTATATTTTTACTCAGCCAAATTTGAATGCAAGACAACGAAGATGGTTAGAATTTCTGTCTCAGTATGATTTTGATATAAGCTACATCAAAGGCAAGGAAAATAGAGTGGCAGATGCTCTGAGTCGAAGGAAGCACATCTCTGCTCTTATAACGTTAAGAACTCAGTTTAAGGATGAGGTGAAAGATGCCTTGGAATCAAATCCTTATTTCCAGCAAGTTAAAACAGCGCTTGCTGCAGACCCAAAGGATGTGAGGTATAAAGGAATTTGCTTTGATAGTGAAGGAATTCTGAGGTTCGAAAACAGGGTCTATATACCCTTGGCAAATGATTTAAGAAGGAAATTGTTAACTGAATTTCATAATTCACCTTTTTCTGGACACCCTGGCATTACGAAAATGCTTGTTGATCTTAAGAAGCAATACTTCTGGAAGGGAATGAAAAAGGATGTGGTGGAATTTGTAACACACTGCTTGGAATGTCAGCGTGTTAAGGTGGAACATATGCATCCCACTGGATTATTGTATCCCCACAGCGTTCCACAGTACAAATGGTAAGTGATAACGATGGATTTCATTCAAGGATTGCCTATGTCAAGGAATAAGCATGATATCATCCTGGTTGTCGTCGACAAATTAACCAAAGTGGCACACTTCATTGCTGGTAATTTGAAAGACGATGCACCAGTGTTAGCAAGAAGATTTGTACATGAAATTTTCAGATTGCATGGAATACCCGAATTGATCATATCGGACAGAGATCCGAGGATGACATCAAGGTTTTGGCAAACGCTTAATGCGGCCTTGGGAACTAAATTAAACTTCAGCTCTGCATATCATCCGGAGACGGATGGACAGACCGAGAGAGTCAATCAAGTTTTAGAGGACATGTTAAGAATGTATTGCATGGACCAGCAGTATAAATGGGAGGAATACCTTCCGCTGGTTGAATTTGCCTACAATAATACATACCACGCCTCTTTAAAAATGGTGCCCTTTGAAGCATTGTATGGAAGAAAATGCAGAACCCCTGTTAGCTGGGACAGCGTAGAGGACAGAGAGGTAATTGGGCCAGAAATCCTCAAGGAAATGGAACAACAAATCAAAATGATTCGGGAACATCTAAAGGAGGCTGCCAATAGGCAAAAGAGTTATGCAGACTTAAAGCGGGTTGATAGGAATTATAAACTTGGTGAGAAGGTCTTTCTTCGGGTTAAGCCGAAAAAGAGCTCAATAACTTTTGGCAAGGCTGCCAAGTTGTCGCCACGTTACGTGGGACCTTTTGAAATTGTTGAAATAATCAACCCTGTAGCTTATCGTCTAGCATTACCTCCTGCTTTATCACAAATGCATGATGTTTTTCATATTTCTTTGCTTAAGAAATACGTAACAGATTTATCACATGTGCTGAATTGGAATTCCTTGCAGGTCCAAGACCCAGGAATAATCATGATTAAGCCCATTCGAGTGCTGGGAACTCACCAGTTGTGCTTAAGAAATCACGAAGTGAATCAATGTAAGGTCCAGTGGGACCAGTTTAGTGAAGAAAGTGCAACTTGGGAAAATCTCGAAGAAATGAGATCTGCTTTTCCATACTTGTTTGATCGAAATTGAAATTCGAAAAACTGATAATTCTACCAAATTTAGACAATTATTGGTCTATTTTACAGTTATCTTAAAACACTGTTTTAAAGAGTGAATCTGTTTTTGGTATGAACTTATGAATGGAAGGACAATAACTGAATTTTGTCCTAGAAACTCCTTGAATTGGTTAATTTGATCATCGGGACGATGATTCTTTAAGAAGGGAGGAATGTAACGCCTTGATTTTTGTAAGTTATCATGGTAATTACCTTTCATGATGTTGTAACTGCAGAAATGAAGATAAATATGTTAAGACACATCTTTTGATCTTAGAGGAATGTGTTGCTGATCTGGACCCTTGTTTGCTGTAACTTGATACTTGGGACAGAAGTTATTATTGCTTGTGTGATTGCTAATGAGACAACAGACTTGTCGTATGCTTGATGAACTCTATTCACTGATTGACAGCATGCCTTGAATCAATTCCATTGATCCAAGGTATGTTGTGGCCTTCTTATGATCGCTTTGTCGATTTACTTTTAAACCAGACTGAAGGTTGATATAAATGTTGCAGCACCTGATTTCAGGTATGAATATCTGGTACGTAGATGCCAATGAAAAAGGTTCGATTCTCGAACCACACACCATTGTAACGCTAGACAGCGTAAGACGATAAGGGCCTGGATGCAAGTGGCACAGGTATGTGGAACTTAGGACGAAATGTCCTACTTAATGTTGAATATGACTGTCAGGCGGAAAGACTTGATATGGAAACTAGTTAATTAAATATTAGGGGATTAAACCCTAACCTACCCCTAAGTTTTATCTTATACCCTAACTACTATCCTATATGGATTTTAGATTTCATAAGGGAGAAAATAGATATAAATTCCATTAACCTATGAACTAGGCGAATGACCTAGATATGGACTATTAAAATCCTAGACTAATCCTAACCTAAGGAAGGGGACGCATAGACCCATGTGGATGGAAAGGATAAGGGGGGAAGGTAAGAAATTTAATGGGACAGTAAATGAAGCCCTTACATGTACAGCGCCAAGTTTGGTGGGAACAAAGAAAAGTTGGAGGCGTCCAACTAGCTTAGAAACTAAATGGAATTTATATGCAAATTTGAAATTTGGAAACTCACCAACCCGAGTCGGTGGTGGTGTGAGGAATGAGGAAAGGCAGTGCATTCAATGCATTAATTATCTTGGTCTTAGCGACCAGCTTGCCTTGGAAAGAGGATAGAGGAAAAAGGAAAATTGTTGTTGCTGTGTGCATTTGGATTTTAGTTGCTCTGCATTTTGTTTCTCCATGGTTCTGTCGAACCAGCTGTGTTTTGATTATTATCTCTGTTCTTTGGAAAAACAAAGGCTATTCTTGAGCCTATGGAAGTTAGTGACTGGTTGGAAAGCCTGGCCGAGGACGTCGTGGAGAGAAACAACTCCAGTGGGCGCGGTTTTCTTCGAGCCACAAGAAAAAATTAACAGGCATGTTAAGCCCTTCTCCTTAAACCGCTTGCTTTTGCTTAATAGTCTCATTAAAACAACCCTGCTCTTATGATGGGGGTTTTGGTTATTTGATTTGGCTGTTACGTTGAGATGATTTTGAGTTGAGTCGTTTTCTTTTGTTGTACACGGCTTGAGCATTCTTTGCATAATGATTAAGTTGAATACACTGTCCTTGCTGTGTGGTTCGTTTTGGCAGTGTTGGGTATTCACTTTATTACCATTTTGGGTTGTGCTAATAAATACATTAGCTAAATGAATATCACTTCTGAGTTCTGAGCATTCTTGTGAAAATGAAAAGATGAGATGATTTGTATGTCTGGTTGAACTGTCCTTAAAAGAATGAACACGACTTGGGTATTCTCGGGTGTTTGAAGAAAATGATTGTTCTTCTTATTGAAATCATTAATGAATTATGTTTTCTCTTTGCTGCTTCAAAATCTGAAGGTAAGGGGAAAGAGGATTTTATTGTGCATTTTGGATGCGGTTTGATCTTCTAGTCTAAACTGTCATCATAAAAACGAACATGGCTTAGTGTTTCTGTGCAAATGAATGAAACAAATGAGATTTGGCTTGCTGTTGAGATTGTTTTGACTGTACCTGTTATCCAAAATGGTGCCCCAACTTGTTTTTGTGGCTAACTCCTTGTGTTCTTGCCTCTCTTGTGCCTCAGTCCACATTTTTTGATTTTAAGGCACTCAAGGCTTTCTGGAAATGGCACCATCAGATAGAGCTCTCTCTCAGCTTTCCAGAAAGGTAAAGTTTGCCTCCTAACTCCTTATATTTTTCAAGTTATGGCTCAGCGGAGTTTTTGTGGAAAATTTTCCCATTTGAGGCCCGCAGCCAATAGGAAGCTGCCATGTGGCAGACGGAGGCAAATATGAATTTTTTTCCAAAAGAGTATAAAAAGGTCGATTTTCAAAGGAAAACCCGCGGAAAAGAGAAAGGAGAGAGAATTGGGACAAATCAAAGCTTGCCACATGGCATCCGACCAGCGGAGCGCGGGGAATTTTTGAAAAATTTTCCAAAGACAAAAAAGAGGTAAAATTTGAAATTTTTTCCCGCCGATCCGTTTTTGGGCCGTTTTTGCCCTAAATCTTCAAATGATCATATCTTTTGATCCAGAGCTCAGATTTTCACGTTCTTTATATCATTGGAAAGCTGTTAAAATTATCTACATGATTCCATGGTCAATTTATAATTTTGGTTCAGTTTGGAGAGAGAAAATTCAAAAATGGTTCTGGTACGTGTCCATGGCCAGAAATGACATTTCAACAACCAAATTTAATACAGAATGGGTCGCATTCTTCTCCAATATGGTCAAAAATGACAGGGTATGGGTTTGTAAGGTCCTCCATGTTGTTTTAATGCATTTTCCATCAATGAGGAATGGGCTCCCATGTTTTTTATGTTTTCTCTCTCCTGGGCTCGACCCATGCACTGTAAAAGCCAGATTTGGCTCATTTCTTCATGGTTGAACACTTTTTGGCATTGCAAACTTCTTCTTTCACCTCCAGCAAGTGATAGTTGTAAGAATCAGACCTTTTTCACAGTTTGTAACAGGTTTATACCTCTTTGATGGTGGAATGCAAGAGATTTTTACATGGAATTGACAGTGCAAACTCTGTGAATGCTTTCAGTCCTCTGTTTGTATTGTTTTACTTCATTTTAAGACCTCTAATTACATCTATCAGCTTGTGTATGTTTTCCCTTGTTGCATTTCATGAATTTGTGTCTATTTACATGGCAAAAAATGTTTCACCACTCCTTTTGGTGCATCACCATCTTTAGTTTAGTTTCATTTTTGCATTTTTATCCCTGTCTCCTTGCAATCTAGGGTAGAATTAGGATTAGAACCTCTGTAGTTGTGCAAAATATAGATCTAAATCAGAGGAGTTTGAGGAACCAGCCTCTATTCTGGAGATTCCTCTCTCATTTTCACAAGTCCCACACTTGGAGAGAGGTTTCCATGTTGTGCAATCACACTGGATGCTCTAAACATCATTTAGAACCTTGATTTGCATCCAGGGGTGCTGCTGATTTGCAACAACAGTTTTGGCACGCCCGGTGGGACCTTAGAGGTCTCATTTTTATTGCAGCAAAGTTGATGTGCATCTGCTGCAATTTTCTTGCTTGAAAAGAGCTATAATTTGCATATCTGGTGACTCCAAAGGGGAAGAATCAACTGGTTTCAGCAGTGCAGGCCTGAAAACTCATGAGAAGAATCACTACAAGGTCAAGAGCTGGAGAAGAAGAGGTGTTGTTTGAATATCTGCAGTTATCTCCAAGAGTAAGGCAAAGTGGAAGAAGGATTCAAAGGTCTCCATCTCCACCAAACAGAACTCTCTCAACTCCTCCACCTGGTAGGCCTTTCATTCAGTCAACAAGGGTTTTAAGACCAATTAGAATGGCACAAAACAACCCCTATGTCAACTTCACAGGCAGCAGCCCACTTGCCCTCAATGCACAACATCCAATTCCTATTGCAGCCTTGAAGAACATTCCATACTTCACTGGAGAAAATCAGACTACTCCAGGTGATCATGTTAAGGATATTGCTAACCTTTGTGCAATTCATGAAATCAATGAGATGCAAGTGGCTGTCAAGTTGCTGGCATCTTCATTCAAGGGGAAAGCATTGCAATGGTTTAGAAGCCTTGGAGCTGGTTCTATCACAAATTGGAATCAGCTGTGTATAGCACTTCATGAGCAATTTGGAGAGAAGGGAGACAACTTGTCTCTTTTGGAGCAGCTGACAACCATCAAGAGAGCTCCCAATGAACAGCTGACCGATTTCAACTTCAGATTTCAAAAGACTTGGGAGAGAATTCCAGTGGCAGTTAGGCCAACAGCAGAAGGTGCTTTTCTCTATTATCTCAAAGCTCTAAATTCTGATATTTCTATGTTGATTCAGTCCATGGGAGGCATAACTATCCCTATGGCTTATAGCATTGCCATTAGGGCTGAAAATTGTTTGATCCAAGCTGGCAAACTAGCCCCTAGACCTCCCATGCCATTGTTTCCAAGTTTAGAGAGTCCAAATACCAATCAAGCACCTAATTTGGCTCCTTCTCCCACTCCTAGAAATCAGAGTTCAAATGAAGCTTCTACTTCATCTCCAAGTGCCCCAAATGAGCTTCAAGAAGTCATGAAGCAATTGCAAAACCTAGGCAATGAGCTGGTTACTCTCAAAAGGCAACAAGCCCAAGGTTTTAGACCTTCTTACCAGCCCCAAGCTCAGCCTAACAGGCAGCCATACCAACCACAAAGACCTCCTAATCTAGCTGCAAATGTAAATCAAACAAGGCCTCCTGCCAATAGACCATTTCAGCCCTATAATCCTAATGCCATATCTACCTCTAAGGCATTGGTGCCAACACAAAACAACATTGCTCAAGAGTATGATTGGTGTTTTCCATGCAATGAACCTCATAACCAATCTATGTGCTTCAATGGTGCTTTGAATCAAGCATTAATGGTGACAACTACTGGTGTGGAGGGTGAAGGCAGTCAAGGAAACAACCAACAACAAGAAACATTCCAACAGCAATCAGCCCCAAATGACACCACATTGGTAAACTGGCAAGCAGAAGATTTTTGTGGCATGAATCAAGCAGTTTCTCAAGGTGTTGCAGCCAACACAAGGTCAAAAAGAAGGAATTTGGGTGAAGAACAGCCATTAGCTCCAACCAATCCACAACCTTCCATGGCTCCACAAATGGTTGGCAAGCAAAATCCAATTTCAAATGCACAAGGGCAGCCAAGAACAGCTCCTAGACCAACTCAAATACCAGTTATTGCTGCCCACGTGCAAGGAGTGAATGTACAAGCAAAGGGACAGCAAAGAGATCCTTCATCACCATTCAGTATCATTGATCAGATGAAGAAGACAAATGTTAATATATCAATGTGGGAATCCCTATCTATCCCAGGCCAAAGAGACTTGTTACAAGCTGCCATGAAGGACTGGCCAACTTCGAATCAGCAAGTTCAGATGCAAGAGAAAGTGCTCACAAATGCTGCCCAGCCTGAGGGAAATCATGGAGGACAGCAAGGTAAAATGTTGAAGCCCCCTCCTTTCTATGTTTCATTAATCATTGGAAATCAGTTAGTGCACAATTGCATGATAGATTCCGGGGCAAGTAGCTCAGTGATGCCTAAACAAATAGCTGATCAGCTAGGGCTCCAGTATGAAACCATATCCAAAGGGGTAGTGCAGCTGGATGGGACAACAGTAACAATAGTTGGGGTGATTAGAAACTTGAGTCTTACCTTGCATGCATGTCCAAATGTTGTTGTTTTACAAGATGTATCAGTCATAGACCTTCCACCACTCTTTGCCCTATGCTTGTCAAGGGACTTCACAGCCAAGATTGGGGGATATTTGTCTGCTGATTGGTCACACATGCTGTTCAGAATGAGGTATGGAACTAAGGCTACAATCAGGTCTGAACCTATTGCAAACTTCCACATTGAGCCTTACACTCCAAGTCAGATCAACGCCAATTGTTCAGCATTTGATCAAGAAGACCACCCAAGCACTGATGAAGCTGACACCAAGGTTGGAAGCATCCCGGATCTAACTCTTGATGAATGGGAAAACAAGGTACATGCTTTTGATCCTTATCAAGAAGTGGAAGAATCTGAGCTAGGGGTCTATTGCATACACGAAGAAAATCAGCCTATTCCTAGCATCACCAAGCCAAACCATGAAGATGACAATGAGGTATGGCAGCTGTTTTTTGATGGATCAAGGAGTAGACAAGGTGCAGGAGGTGGAGCCATGCTTGTTTCACCTCAAGGAGTAAAGTACTATTCAGCTTTTAGATTTCAGTTTGCATGCTCCAATAACACTGCTGAATATGAAGCCTTGGTGCAAGGGATGCATTGGGCAATCAAGAAGAAAATAAAGAACTTGCAAGTCTTTGGTGACAGTGAATTGATTGTAAATCAGGTCAAGGGACAACATGCTGCCAAGAATGATCTACTCAGGTGCTACAAGAACAGGGTGTGGGACCTCATGGAAGATTTTGAGGGTTTTGGCATCAAATCCATTCCTAGGAAAGAGAATCAAGCTGCTGACAGGCTTGCAGCAGTAGGGGCAGCCTTTGACATTGTGGAAAGCATTCAAAAAGACAAGGTACAGCCAAACATCCACGTGATTGTGAGGCCTTCAGTGCCAGATAACAATGTCAGTTGGCAAGTGTTTGAGAATGACCAGCAAATCATCCATTTCTTGCAAGAAGAAGCTGAGTTCTCAGCTAAGAATCAAGAAAAGTTGGAACAACAGTATGGTGACCAGGTGGTACAGCTGAGAACTAACAAGCTGCCCAAGGGACTTATCACTTTGGAGTCCATTTTTAATCCCAATGATCAGTTTAGAAAGGAGAAAGCAAACATTCAGGTCAAGAGAGAGGATTCAGTATCCATCTTGGTAGAAGAGAACAAACCATTGCAAATTGGAAAGATGACAACTGAACAAGAAAGGTATGAATTCATGCAGCTGTGTCAAGAATTCCCAGATGTGTTTTCTTGGAGCTACGAAGATTTGAAAGGTTTCAATCCCAACTTAGCTCAGCATACCATTGAATTGGATCCAAATACTAAGCCTGTCAGGCAGAAACAAAGACCAGTCAATCCACACATGGAGCCTCTCATGAGGAAAGAATTGGACAAGCTGATTGAGTCAAGAATCATATTCCCAATCAAGCATTCTAGTTGGGTTGCCAACTTGGTTCCAGTCAGAAAGAAGAGTGGGGAGATCAGATTGTGTGTTGATTTCAGAGACTTAAATAGAGCATCTCTCAAGGACCATTACCCACTCCCTTCCATGGAGCAAATCTTGCAAGTTGTGGCTGGCTCCGAGAGGTTTTCACTACTTGATGGCTACTCAGGCTACAATCAGATTATGGTGAAGGAGGAAGACCAGTTCAAGACAGCCTTCACAACCAAATGGGGAACTTTTGCATACAGGAAAATGCCATTTGGGCTGTCCAACGCTGGTGCTACCTTCCAAAGGGCAATGGACATGGCGTTCAAAGGTTTGATTAACAACGTGGTGCTGATTTACCTTGATGATATCACTGTTTTTTCCAAAAATGCAGCAGACCACCTCTCTCATTTGAGACAAGTTTTCACGAGGTGTAGGAGATTTGGAGTGTCTTTAAATCCTAGAAAGTGTATCTTTCTTGCACATGAAGGAAAGCTCCTTGGCCATATTGTCTCCAAAGAAGGATTAGCAATTGATCTAGAGAGGGTTGAAGCCATAAGAGCACTACCATTGCCAAGCCACAAGAAAGCCCTTCAGAGTTTCTTGGGGAGGATAAACTTTGTTCGGAGGTTTGTCCCAGATTTTGCAGCCCTTGTCAAGCCCATCACCAAAATGTTAAAGAAGAGCATGGCTTTCAAGTGGATAGCAGAAGGCAAGGAGAGTTTTGAAGCAATCAAAGAATCCATTTCTCAAGCACCAACTCTCATCAACCTGGACTTCTCCAAGGATTTCATCCTCTATGCATTTGGAGGTAATGACACTATTTCTGCCATTTTGGTACAGCAGAACAAGGATAATGATGAGCAGCCAATTACCTTCTTCAGCCAGAGCCTAGATGACTATGAGGTGAAGTACTCTTTTATTGAGAAGCATGTGCTGGTAGTAAGTCAGAAGCTTGAAGAAATTCAAGCATTTAGTCTCAAACAACAAGGTACAGTTGCTGGTCTCACATGCTGGGGTTAAGGACTTCCTCCTCAACAAAGATTTGAATGAGAAAAGGGCAGGTTGGATCACCCGTGTCATGGAGTATGATATTGAGATCAAAATTACCAAGATGGTAAGAGGAAAAGGATTGTGTGAGCAGCTGATTTTGGGGAAGCAAAAAGAAGCATGCAATGAAGGAGAGGCTGTTTTGATAGTTCAAGACAACCATGAGCCATGTGACACTCAAGAAGAAAACAATGTTGCCCCCACTTCTTTCTGGACCCAAGGTATAATGCACTTCCTAAGCACAAGCCTATGCCCTCCGGAGATGAACAAGACCCAAAGAAGACACTTCAGATTGCAGGCTATCCCATATGCCATCGTTGATGGAGTTTTGTTCAAGAAAGATGTGAATGGAGTGCTGCTGAGATGCATTAGCACAAATCATATTCATAGGGTGTTGGAAGAATTCCATGGTGGACCAGCTGGTGGTCATTTTGCACCAAGAGTGACAGCTCTAAAAATCATGAAGGCTAGTTATTATTGGCCTAAAATTTTCAGTGATTGTTATGCATGGATTAAGAGGTGTAAGAATTATGCATTCTTCATAGGAAAAGAGAGACTTGTTGCCCTTCCATTGCATCCAATCTCAGTTGACCAGCCATTCATGCAATGGGGTTTGGACTTCATTGGAGTCATTAATCCCAATTCAAGTCAAGGGCACAAATGGATTTTGACAGCCACGGACTACTTCACCAAATGGACTGAAGCAGTAGCACTCAAAGAAGCAAATGAGTCTAGCATCTTAGACTTTTATGACGGGATAGCGACCAGATTTAGTATACCTACTACAATAATCTCAGATAATGCATTGACATTCATTGGATCTAAGGTGACTGAGTGGGTTGTCAAGAACGGGATCTACCTAAGCACTTCATCAAACTATTACCCTCAAGGTAATGGCCAGGCTGAGTCTACAAACAAGAACTTGTTGAGGATCATTAGGAGGACTCTTGATGAGAATCAGAGGTCTTGGCATACCAAACTGAAATCAGCCTTATGGGCTGATAGGATAACTCCCAAGAGATCCACAGGTAACTGTTGTTGCAAATCAGCAACACCCCCTGGATCGGAAGTTGATCAGATTTCTAGTTTGATCATACTAGCATCCAGTGTGATTGCACAACATTGAATCCTCTTCCCAAGTGTGGGACTTACAAAAATGGAAGAGAAATCTCCAGATTAGAGGCTGGTTTCTCAACTCCTTTGATCAGCTATTTTACTTGCACAATTGCAGAGGTTTAAACTCCTAAATCTACTCTAAATTTCAAAGGGACAAGGATAGAAAATGTAAAAAGAAAGAACTAAAACTAATGCTAATAGGTGATGCACCAAAGGAGTGGTGAGCATTTTTTACTTCTGTAAATTGACACAGTTCATAAAATGCAACAAAAACAACATGCACAAACTGATAGCTGTAATGAAGTGTTAGAAATTAGGCAAAAAACACCAGCAGAGGATAAAAACTAATCACAGGGCCTGTATTGTTATTTTAACATCAAAATCACTTGCATTCAAACACCTAAAAGGCAAAAATACAGTTGTAGTTTCTAGAAAAGGTCTGTTATTCCACTAAATCACTTCCAAGGTGAAAAAGGGAGCTTTCCATACACAAAAAATGTTCAACCCTTTGAAAAATGAGCCAAATCTGGCTTTTACAGTGCAAGGGACGAGCCCAGGAGAGAGAAACATGGGAAAACGTGGAAGGGATTCAACCATTGACTAAAATGCAATCAAAACAGCATGGGTGACCTGACAGACCCATTCCCTGACATTTTTAACCATGCTGGGAGATAATGCGAGCCATTCTTCATTAAAATCGGTGGTTGAAACGTCATTTCTGTTCATGACCACGTGCCAGAAGCATTTTTTGATTTTCTCTCTCCAATTTCCACCAAAATACAAAATTGACCCCGAAATCTTGTAGATAATTTCACCATCTTTCCATTGATATAAAGAACGTGAAAAACTGAGCTCTGGATCGAAATATATGGTGATTTGAAGTTTTAGGGAAAAATAGGGCCAAATCCGGGTCGCTTTGATATTTTTGGCCTGGACACGTGGCGAGTTCTGATTGGCTGCGGGCCTTCTAGGAGAAAATTTCCCACAAAAACTCTGTTGAGCCATAACTTGAAAAATACATGGGTTAGGAGGAAAAATTTACCTTTCTGGAAAGCTAAGAAAGAGTTCTATCCAATGGTGCCATTTCCAGAAGGTTTTGAGTTCCTGAAAAGCAAAATTTTGTGACTGAGGCACAAGAGAGGGAAGAATGAGAGGAGTTAGCCAAAAAATGAGTAGGCAACACATTTTGGTTTTGGTGACTCAGAGGGGTCATCTGCCTGCTGGATGAAGTTACCAGTTTCCTGAAGCATCCATTGGGCATGGAGTCATGAGTTGTAGCCTGCAAACTGATCTGAACTTTGAAAACCTCCTCTCTGAGCCACTTGGAAACCCATTGAAATGGACTGCGCAAGAGGAAAACCAGCACCACAAAAACTATGTACAAAAATAAAGGGTCATACATGCTCCAAAATGGAACATGCAGAGTGTGCACAAGAACTTCTTTAACTGAAAGCAAAACTACCTATCCTACTCTAACTGGAAGCAAAAGTGGGCTAAACAAACCCTGCAACTGGTTGTGCAAAATAGCTTCCTTTCTTCAAAATTGGCAACCATGCAACTGATTTGGCATTGAACATGGATGATTGGATGAATGGAAAATCAACAAGAAGCTGTTCTTCCACCCAAATCTTCAAGGTATCAGGTGAAGGAAAATTCAATGCCTCTTTTAGTTGTTCTGCATTTGGATTGGAGAGGTATGACAGTTGATCCTTGGTTCTTTGTAGCTCATCCTCATGCTTAGGAGCAAGCATGACTGATTGTGACTTCTCCTTTGGTTCCAATGAAGCCAGATACCTGATTGGGCAAGGTATGGTCCTTTGAGTATATCCATTGCCCTGATTTTCAACTCTAAAAATGGAGTCTTCTTGTAGACCTTCTTGGGTGGGTAATGTGGAAGCAATGGTAGGACTTTTTTGCCCTTTCTCTTCCTCCAATGAAGAACATGAAAGATTAAAATCTTCCAATTTTGGTTCCAAAGAGCTGCTATAAGATACAGGCTGTTGTAAATGAATGCTCTCCTTCATGACAGCAGGCTCAAGTATTTGAGACGTGGAAGATGAAAGAGAGAATGGTGGAAACTCAACCGGTTCTTCTTCATCAAAACAGTCCTCCAAATCTGACAGATACACTACCTCATGGTTGTCCTGATGCAAATGCTCAACTTCCTCCATAGTGTCCTCTTGATCTGTAACTTGATCATCATGTTTTCTTTCATCCTCCAACATTGACTTTGAAAGATCAAACTTTTCTTCAGCACTGAACATGAGAGGGATGAAGTAGAAAGAAGAACTGAAGGTTCACCTGTAGCCCGCCCTGTGTTCAAAGCCCTTGGATCTGCAATTTTCTCCTCCACAACTAGAATGTGCTCCTCTTCTTTTGGATTTAGAGCAGCTTCTCCCTCTTCTACTTGTTATCACCGAATCACAACACCCCTAGATGTTGATCAGATTTCTAGTTTGATCACTCTAAGTATCCAGTGTGATTGGATAACATGGGTGCTATCTCTAAGTTGTGGGACTTGCTACTTGAGACAGACCTCCGGAGAAAGCTGGTTCTTGCTCCTAAACTACCTGCCACAATCTACTCTAATGCAGGGTAAGTTAACTATTCTAATCTAAATTTCCAAGGGACCAGAGAGAGAGAATACATAAAATGAAAGCCTACACTAAAGTGATGATACACCAGAAAAGGAGGGTGTGAGAGTAGTCTCCAAATGTGTGAAATACAGAGGCAAAGTGCACACTAGAAGAGGTGATGACAGTTCACCATAATCTAGCAAAATGCATTCACAACAATACTCCAAGCATACACAATGATAATGAATCCCTGCAAGAACATAATAAATAGACACAATATTCTTATAAGAAGATTAAAGGGGCAAGAAGAATGCAAGAAAATGCAGCAGGGGAAGATACATCCACAAACTGGTATTTTATTGCTTCATGATATGCATAGTTCAATCTATTACAAGATAAAGGCCTGGATCACCATGCAAGGAGTCCACTACAAGGGCCTACAACACACTGGCTTCACAAAGCAATTTTGGCAGAGCTTTATTACCCAAAAACTCTCTCTTTTACCATGAGCCCAACACTCCAATTTATAGAAAAATGAGAAGGAGAAGAGAAGGGAAAATGGAAATCCTGAAATATGTCCTTCAACCACCTGTAAGAGGCATTAAATTAAGTGAAATAATTTTATATTACTTGTAAAAGGATCCACATACTGTCCCATGTGCTGCAGCAGAGAAAGAAGGATGACCATGCCTCTTAATTGCACTCCCAACTACCAAATAAAACACTGTTCTGAACCCGGCCACATTTTCTTAAAAAACTCAATCAATTTATGATCAAATCTAGAATTTCTTGATTTTTGTGCATTGGGCTCAGAACCACAATTCCAACGGTACTAATTTTGTGTGATTTCGTTGAGAAATGAAAAAGTTATGGCCTTCTGAGTGCGGGCAGCTATTTTGGGCCTGACAAGCGTTTTCTGTCATTTGATGGGAATGAGCATTAACTGACTGGAGCTGAATATATTTATCTTATTTAAATATATCTACCCTCATTAAAAATAAGAAATCGTGCTCGTTCCAGAAAGTCCAATTTTGTGAAAATCGGAGCTCGGAGTCAAAAGTTATGGCCGTTTGAAGTTCCACGAGCCAAACGTTGACTTTTCTTCTCTGCCTTCGGCCGCTTCGGCTTTTCGCATCCCACGCGTCCCTTTGTTCCAAATGTCCCAGTGCTGCGTGGGAGAAATTCTTCCAAACCACCCAAAATGGGCTTCCATGTCCCTTTTTTGCCGATGACACGTGGCGTGATCTGATTGGCTTTCAGTTTTTATTCGGCTATCCGCGTCCCACGCGTCCCTTTGTCCCGAATGGCACAGTGCTGAAACTTCCTGTTTCGGCTGAACCGGTCAGTTCGCGTACTCTTGTCCCGCATGTCCTGGACTGTTTGGGACAAAACTTCCTGGTTCACCTGGTTCAAGGCCGGTTCGCGCCCATTTGTCCCAACTGTCCCGGTGCGAAAGTTCTCGTTTTGGCCGATTCAGCCGGTTCGCGTACTTCGCGTACCTTCGGCCCAACTGTTCCGGGCTGCCTTAAGTCTTTTCAGCC
Source organism: Taxus chinensis (assembly GCA_019776745.2). Classification (NCBI taxonomy): domain Eukaryota; kingdom Viridiplantae; phylum Streptophyta; class Pinopsida; order Cupressales; family Taxaceae; genus Taxus; species Taxus chinensis. Next base: position 554,087 of record JAHRHJ020003288.1, read on the forward strand.
GACTTGCATCCTCCACGTACTAACTGCCCAGATGTCCCAGACTGCCTGTTTCAACAGTTAGTCAAATTTTTCCATTTTTCAGCCAGTTTGGATTTCCGCGCCCCGCGCGTCCCTTTGTCCCAAATGCTGCGCAGACCGCCTGGCGGCCTTTTGGCCGGTTCGCGCCCAGAATTCCCTCATGTACCGACTATTGCGAGGACTAGGACTTAGCCATTTTTCATGATTTTTTCTGGCCCAATCTTGTTTTTGTAATTTTTTCACCTTTCTTCAGAGCTTACTCTCTCCTTCTTGGACAGGGGAGTTAGAAAAAATCTGAGGGGACCCTAGAAACATGACTTTTTCCCTTGAATCAATATAATTGCTTGGGACTTAAGAATTTTATACATGTTATCAAAATACCTTGAGGGGTGAATTTTGGATAACACTATTACTTGAAGACAATCTTGTTCTTGATAGAACTCTTCCTCTAGCATGAAGTTCGTTAAGTCAAACTCTTCGATCTGCTGCTCTAGAGGACAAGTTGGGGCTGTAGGATCTTCTTCAGAGCTTTCTTCCTCCATGGCTAATTGTGCAACTTAAATTGAATCAGAATTCTCTTCAAATAGAATGCTAACATGGAAACTACTTTCTGAGCAAACTGATTGTTGATCTGCTTCTTCTTTTTGCTCTTCTCTTCCTGCAGCAAATTCAGTCCTAACCACCACTTGTTTTCCAACTCCAACCTTTTCTAAAGGATTAACCGTCAAGGGGATCTTTGTCATCCCAAATTTAAGAGCCCAACTCTTCAGAATTTGAATTTCTTCATCCTTGTTTGGCTCTTCTTTCTGCTACTGTTTTCCTTGATTGGCATTCTGATTTTTATCCTCCCAACATGGATTTGGGAATGCAAGAGGAGAAGTGGATTGTAACTCAATTTATTTTGCAATTTTTTGTGGTGGTGGAGGAGGTAGGAAATTTTGTTTCTTTGGAGGGAATGACTGTTTGGAAGGGAAAAGGACAGAAGAATTGAGATGGGGTGGAAGACTAGGGAATGGAGAAATGGATTCAACACTTGGGACAGCAGATGGAGATTTTAAAACTTGACACTGCTGAGATAAAACAGATTGGGAAAGAGGGAGAGAAAAGGCATGAGATGGTGTGCTTACCTATTGACAAGGTTGTTGAATACTCATCTCATACACCTTTATTCCTTCAGTCCACTTTGCAAGCAATGGTAGTGTTGTAATCATGAAGTATAGCTTCTCTTGAGGGCTATAATGCCTTGGAAAAGGTCCCACCCATGGACAAGGTACTCTACAACCGATTCTAAATGCTTTCATTTGTGCTTGAGCTCTGGATTGCACCATGTTTACCTCCATCTTTTGGATTTGTTGCAACAGATCTGCATTTTATTCTTGACTGCCCTCACAACCAGCATACCCTTGTGCTTGACATGCTCCATATCCAAACTAACTTTGGCACTGCTGCTCATATGGGTAGACATGCTGATTTTGAATTTGATCAAAATGTTGATTTGGAGGATTTGTAAAACATGTTGGAGGTGTGATATACTGCTGTTGTAAATGTGAATTCCATGATGGAAATGAAGTCATGATTGCACAACTTCATGGAATGGAAAAGAATGAAAATGATGGAAAGAAGAATGGATGGAAATGAATGGAAAACAGGTCTGCAACTTAGAGAATGAGTTGTTTACCAGATGGAGTCGCTAGATGTGCTTTTGAAAGTGCTCTCCAAAAGGCTAGAATCTTTAACAGGAATGCACACCAACCTGTCAAATGATAAAGTGAAAGACCTCTAAGGTCCCACCGGGCGTGCCAAAACTATTGTTGCAAATCAGCAGCACCCCCTGGATGTTGATCAGATTTCTAGTTTGATCATACTAGCATCCAGTGTGATTACACAACATTGAACTCCTCTTCCCAAGTGTGGGACTTGCTACAAAAATGGAAGAGAAATCTCCAGATTAGAGGCTGGTTCCTCAACTCCTCTGATCAGCTATTTTACTTGCACAATTACAGAGGTTTAAACTCCTAAATCTACTCTAAATTTCAAAGGGACAAGGATAGAGAATGCAAAAAGAAAGAACTAAAACTAATGCTAATAGGTGATGCACCAAAGGAGTGTGTGAGCAGTCTTCAAATGCTGAGATGCAAATTGACAAAGTGCACATTAGAAGGGGTGCAACAAAAACAACATGCACCAAATCTAGCAAAATGAAATGTTAAAACAATAGGCAAACATACACAATGATAAGGATTCAAGAACATAATAATCACAGGGCAATATTATTGTAATCAAGGTTAACAGGGGCAAGAATCACTTGCATTCAACACAGCTAAGGGAAGATAATCCACAAAGTTGTATTTTATCTGAAAAGGTCCTGTTATTCACAGTTCTAAATCGGTTACAAGAAAAAGGAGCTTTCCATCACACAAAAAAGTTCAGTCCTTTGAAAAATGAGCCTACAACACATTGGCTTTTACAGTGAAATTTTGGTACGAGCCCAGGAGAGAGAAACCCCCATGGGAAAACGTGAGCCCAAGGGATTCAACCATTGACCAAAATGCCATCAAAATAGCATGGGAGACCTAACAGACCCATTCCCTGACATTTTTAACCATGCTGAGAGAGAATGCGAGCCATTCTTCATTAAAATCGGTGATTGAAACGCTCATTTCTGTCATGACTACGTGCCAGACAGAGAATTTTTTGATTATGCCTCTCTCCAATTGCACTCCACCAAAATACAAAATTGACCCTGGAATCTTTTATGAGAATTTCACCAAATTTCCATTGATATAAAGAACGTGAAAAAACCGAGCTCTGGATCGAAAGATATGGCGATTTGAAGTTTTAGGGCAAAACAGGGCCAAATCGGGTCGCTTTGATATTTTGTGTGATTTCGTTGGATAAATGCAAACGTGACGAGTTCTGATTGAGCTACAGAGCAGCTATTTTGGGTCTGGCAAGCGTTTTCTGTCATTTGACTGGGAATCGAGCCATTAACTTGAAAAATACATGGAGCTAGGAGGATATGTTTACCTTTCTGGAAATTTAAGAATATAGCTCTATCCAATTGTTAAAAATCCAGAAATCCATGTTTTGAGTGGCTGAATAGAGGAATTCCTGCTCACTGAGGCACAAGAAAGTCCAATTTTGTGAAAATCGGAGCTCGGAGTTAGCCAAAAAGCTATGAGCAGGTTTGCACAGTTCATGGGTCAACATGTTAACTCTTTTCTTCAAACTTGCCCTATGAAAGAGAGGCACCTGTTTCAGATTTTCACATGAGTTGCCAACATTGCGTAAGTTACACCTATAGAAGTTCCAGGTAGAGTTGCTAGAATACACCTGTAGTCATACTTTTTGGATACTGAGAGCCACTGCAGATGCTTTATTTCTAGCTGCATGAACTTGTCAATGAAATTAAAAAGCAAGGCTGAAGCGAATGGATAAGAGGATAAAGGATAGTGCATTATGGGAATAATACCTATCCATATAGTCGAAATGTGCCTTTTTGGGGATATATTCTTTTGAGGTTGCCTAATTTCTCCACCGAGTGTTGACCTGTATGTCACTCCTGGATAGAGAGGATCATGGGAAGGCATATCAAAATTTGATTGGAGTTAACTGGTTAGCAGAACATAAGGCCCATAATTTACAACTGTTATGAAATATTAAATTATATTGTTCATAACGACCTACAGAAAGCTTTGCAGTCATTCAAGTTTTGTTGTAGCGTGAAGTTGCAGTTAGAAAACTAACAGCTAAGTGCAACTAAAAATGGCTAAAAAAAACAGCTTGCTGTCACCTGGAGATGTTATGCAGTAAAAATGACAGAAAATGCTGAGGATGGATATATTCCATCTTCATGGAAAGATATCACATTCTAATTAAGTTGAGGTTCTAAACAGATGTATTTCCGGGAGGACTCCATGCCCAATGGACTGCTTCCACCCAAACTGAGTATTTTGATCTTAGCAATAGAGATCAAGCTAGGAACTGAGTCACCGATATTATAAGGCACCTTATAGAATGGTGCCCACCAGCTCGTTTTTGTGGGTAGAGTCCTTGTGCTTAATTGCAGGAACTTTTGTGACTAAAGGGCTGATAAGACCAAGCGTCTCACCATGGGGGAGCTCTGGTAAGGCTTTCTGTAAAGAAAAAGGATGGCACCATTGAGACTGTGCATTGCTCTATCTTAGCTGTTGAGACAAGGCAACTATTAAGAATCGATACCTAACTTCCTAGGATTGATGATCTGTTCGACCAGTTATGCGCTCGAGCATCAGACTATGTCAAAAATAGATCTTCCCATCTGAGGTATCATCAGCTGAGAATAATAGGAAGAAGATATTCATAAAACAGACTTTTAGAGTTCAAGGTACAGGAGGAAAATGGGGATGAATTTTGGAGGCGTCCAACTAGTTGTGAAACTAAAACCAGGTCGATTTTCAAAGGAAAACCCGTGGAAAAGAAATTAGAAACTCGCCAACTTGAGTCGGCGAATTGTGTGAGGAATCAGGAAAAAGGAATGCATTCACGTGGCATTCAATGGCATTGATCTTAGCGGACCAGCGGGGAATTTTTGGAAAGATTTTTCCAGAGACAAAAAAGAGGTAAAATGTTGAAATATTGTGTCCCGCCAATCAGATTTTAGTTGCTCTGTTTTTTTCCCTAAATCTTAAAATGGATCTATCGAACCTGCTGTTATTTTTGGTTATCCAGAGCTCTGATTCTTGGAGAAGCTAGGCTATTTATGGAGCCTGTCGAAGTTAGCTGGGACTATTCTGGACAAGCTTCCATGCTGTTGCCGTAGATTTATAATAGCTCCTGTGGGCGCAGTCTCAGTTTGAGCCACAGAGAGAAAATTAACAGGCATGTTAAGCGGTTCTCCTTACGTGTCACTTGGCCTTTTGAAATTAATCATCTCATTAAAACAACCTGCTCTTAGGATGGGGGTTTTGGGTCGCATTCTTCTCCAATATGGTCAAAAATGACAGGGTATGGGTTTGTAAGGTCCTCCATGCTATTTTAATGCATTTTCCAATTTCAATGAGGAATGGGCTCCCACGTTTTTTATGAGTTTGTCTCTTATGAATAGGCTTTACCCATGCACTGTAGCAAAGCTAGATTTTTGCTCATCCTTGTGAAAAAAAAGAGGTTGAAGATGATTTTTTGGTATTGCAAACTTCTTCTGGTTGACCAGTCATTATAGTGATAGTTGTAAGAATCAGAGCTTTTTCATAGTATGTAATAGGTTGTGTACCTCTTTGATGGTGGAATGCGAGTGTTTTTCTTACTATAGACTATTGACAGTGCGAACTAGTTTCTCTTTTGCTGTTGCTTTCAATCTAAAGCTAATGGTAAGTGTATTGTATTATGTACTTCATGGATTTAAGACCTCTTATGTAAATCAATATTGATAAGCTTGAGTATTGTTTTCCCTTGTTGAATGTTGTACGTGAATTTGTGTCTATTGTAGAACCGTGAGAAAAAAATGTTTCACCACTCCTTTTGGTGCATCACCATTTTTAGTTTAGTTTCATTTTTACATTTTTATCCCTGTCTCCTTGCAATCTATGGTAGAATTAGGATTAGAACCTCTATAGTTGTGCAAAATATAGATCTAAATCAGAGGAGTTTGAGGAACCAACCTCTATTCTGGAGATTCCATGAAAGACTCTCATTGTTTACAAGAATCCCATTCTTGATTCTGGAACTGAGGTATCCATGGATATTTACCAGATCAGATTAGATGCTTCTAAACATCATTTAGAGTCTTGATTTGGATCTAGGGATGATGAATTGATTTGCATATATAAGTGACCTGTATACCTATACGAACTGCCTATTTAGATTTATGTGGGTTTGTTTCGATCAAGGCTGAACTGTTAGTGCGAATATTGTATTT